>JAJHSJ010000006.1:89994368-90466183 GCA_021015155.1 Magnolia officinalis | reverse complement strand
GAACTTTTTTTTATGACATACATTACGTGTTTGAAATCTTGAGAATGCAGGGAGGGTTTATATATATATATATCTGTATACAGATTAATGATATATAGATAGACGAGATAAAATAAATATAATAGAGATAAGATTTAACAAAAAATCTATTCTTATTATGATTAGTATGATTATTAAATTTTCACGGCCGTTACAAGAAGAGCTTACGACTTTGAATTGAATCTCTGATTATTTTGTTATTTGGATGTTTCGTCCATTATGATTGATTTTGGTGGATGTGAACTTGAAATTCTTGGTGGAATATTGGTTATTGCATTGATTGTCATTATAGTTATTTGATTTTTTGGAAATGTTGCTTGTTTATTTTCTTTCGTCTATTTATGAGGGTTATGGATATGTAATTCTTTTAGTTGGATGTCGAATGATCATTTAATTCATTTTAATTACTTAGAACTTGATTATTATTTGTTTTTGGATGAATTATATTGGACATAAGTTGTAATTTATTTAGTTAAAGTTAGATTATTATATATGAAAAAGGCCCCAATGAATAGGTCATTAGATGGTTTGTGAATAGTGAGAAATGGATGGATGAAACTTAGGTTTCTCATCAATAATACATAATGATTGCCTATGATTGTACATATATTTTACTAATTTAAGTACACCTAGTATACGAGTCGCACCGCAAAACTCTGGATTGGGATGCATGCTCGGTCTTCAAATTTTAGGGCGTGACATTTCCCATATTTTCTAATGTTTTCTTGACTTTTATTAAAAGAAAATCTATTATGTATGTACCTTTACATATGTATAATAATTATTTGATTCTTAAATATGAGAATATATACATTTTTTTCATTTAGTTCCATTGAGAAATTTCACCATTTTCTTTATATTTTCCTCATCCAGTGATACATTTCAGTGTATCAATGGTATCTATATATGCTTCCATATCCCCAACCAGTCATCGATATATGCTTCCATATCCCCAACTAGCAATACATATAATGACATTGATATTTTGAACACTATGCAAGTAATGCATTTCCTGGCTAAGCATGCAATGCAAAATCTCTTGAGTAGTCGTCAAAATGGGTAGTTATTTCGTAGGAATTATTTTATGTTTTAACTCAATTATACTCAGTGAAGCTTGTTCAATCCATCTCTGCATGGATGGATTGATGGTAATCCAGACCATCCACTTAACGGGTCCTGGTTTGAGGATGGGCCACAGCCCAAAATCATATCAATCCAATATTCCAGCTGCCAGTTCAAAAAGACCTCCTGTTGAGCATGAAAAATTGTACATGTTGTAAAAGACAGATGAAACAGTTACGATTTGAACATCTGATGTAGTTTTCAACACGGCTTGTTGAATGTATCATCTTCTCGATCATCTTTTTGCTGGCTACATATTAAAAAAGTTAGGGATGCCTTATCAAGGTGATCTTTCATCCAAAGTTAGGCCAGTAGACAAATGGTCTGGATCACCTTCAGTCAGGATCCTGTAATTCCTCTACTGTCTAACACCCTGTTTTCAATTTCCATGTTCAAATTTTCTGAACACTTACTGTCTATAAAATTAAAGATCATCCAACGTCCGTATCACTCCAGATGTTAATGGTGGCGTTCAACCGGGCGAACCTGTAGCATGTACGGCATATGTCATGCCCAAAATACGGTGGCTCGAACTCCATCGAGTCAACTCATAATAATAATAATAATAAACTCGAAAACTCCACTCAACTCAATGTCTAGCCGGGTTGGGTCGACTCAAAGACTCAACCAAGTCTTTAACGGACTCAACTCAATGTCTTAACAATCAAATTTAAAGTACAGTGAGAAAATCGTAAATTTCTTAGAATGTGTAAAGTAATAAAATGACTAAGTCATTCATCTATGGAGGTTTCTGTTCAAATCCTCTTGCAAGCATTTCATTTTTTTAGCAGTCAAACTGTTGACTGGGCGAGTGACTCAGTCAAGTCATGCTATTTTTAGCGCTCAAAACTGTTGACTGGGAGAGCAACTCAGTCGAGTCACGCCATTTTTAGTAGTCAAACTGTTGACCGTGGGGGTGACTCCGTCAAGGCATGCTGAGTCGAATTGAGTCAACCAAATTTTTGAGTCAATGAACAAGTCTTGTTGAGTCTCGATTGAGTCAGGCTCTCCAGCGAGTTCCCAATAGATTCGGCTTGAAATCTTGTCAAGTTGAGTCTACTAGGCTGAGTTACAAGTTGACCCACCGAGTTTTGGAACTATTGTCAACTGGACTTAGGGAGCTTTTGAGCCGAGTACAAGATTGACTTGATCGTCTTGGCAAGACTCATTGAGTTGGCTTGTAAACTCAGTTGAATCAATGTGACTCGACAAGTCACTCCCCTGGCCAACTGGAGTTCTGGTAAAATTCAAAAAATGCCAAGCTCTATTTCCAAAGTAAAGAGACATGGTACCAAACTGCCAAGTGCTTCAATTATGGCAAATTTGGTGTGTGTGTGTGTGTGTGTGTGTGTCATACTAATTCCCAACATATTACCAGCCAAGGAAAAAAATCATTTTAGTTATTAATATATTGAGTTGAGCCCAACAAAGACTCGGTTGAGTCCGACCAGATTGTGCATCAAGTTGAGTCGAGTCGAGTTTTTGAACTAAGTTGTCAAGTTTGATAATTACAATTTCAAAATCAAGAAGTAAAAAAAGGAAAGAAAATCTTCATTAGATTAACAATAAACATACAAAAACAGGGCATGATTTTTATCTTTAATTTCAACTCCAACCTTCAATAAATTTCAACCACCAGCTTGAGGCATCTACACATATACTATACATCATTTCCTACTTATTACAAGTAAAGAGCCACCCCGACTCTGAAGCCCTGTATAGTGACGAGGTAAAACAGTAGTTATGACCATTACATTCTGTAAATTCATCATTCTATCAGCTTCCATCCCCTTCGTCGTCTTCATCTCTGATCCCATTGTAGATCTCCGCATCTTCGAAACCTGACCCATTGCTCAGTTAAGCTAATTACTACTAATTAAAAAGAAATGCTTGTTCGTGTACAACCCAGCCCACCTATCATGTGCGTGTAGGACATCCCAGCAGTGCATGATGTGGGCCCCAGATGAAGATAGCCCGGAAAAAAGCTCAGGTGGATCTGTTCGTATATGGGCCACGATTGTAATTTGAATCAGGTTGTTAGCAGGTCTGATCTAAACAGCTCACTACTTTGCGCAAGGTGGCTGGCCTGAAGATCGAACCAGCTTGATTCGTTGTGGAGCCCACCTTATGCATGGTTCAGATATGTGTACAGACGTGACATGTTAGCATGTGAGCTGGGTGGCCAGCATCTGTAGTTCATGTCTAACTGGTGGCGTGTGAAGATTCCTCTCTATTTAACTCTTAACAGACAAGCTTTAGAATAAAGAAATATGTTTACCTGTAGCTACACCATCAGAATCATCGTTTGTTGATTCTAAATATGTGCTGTTTTCTACAGGTTGCTCGACCGCCATCCAACTCGAACCATCATCTACCTCAAAGGGTGACTCCTCTATTAAGACCCAATCTTCTAAAATGTCGATAACGTCGACAGAAATAGGGTCTAGGAATGTATTCTGCAGTTGTTTCCTAAGTATCCAAAATTCAGATATTTTAGTTTGGGTTTTGCTAATGAGGATGTTAGCAACGTTGTCCCCAAATCTTTTAGATGAAACATGGGATGGCCTATCATTGATTTGAATTGTTCATTCATTCATACAACTAGGAGCAAGCCATGGTGCAAAAATCAAACTAATCAGATGATCCTAAACATCCAATCAATATCATGAAAACAGAGTCAAGATCAAGAAGAGAAAATAGGTCTAATCATCAACTTGTGTTACTTATGATTCTCAAGAAGCAATTTGGTTTGATAATTCTAATCACATGATCTGTGGCTTATAAATAACGGATGGTTGTAAGAAAATTGGCTCCATTCAAAGGGTTATGATCATCCAATCAGTGTGATTCTTGCACCATGGCTTGCTCCCAATGATACTATTGAAAGAACTGTCCTGATCGATGATTAAGCATCCCACATCTCATTTAAAAGCTTTGGGGACATTGCTAACATCCCCATGAAGGTGATGACCTTAGTAAAAACCCTTAATAGTTTTTCAAACTAAAGCACGTACAAAGTCGGATGGAATAAGTAATATTAATGAACAATTGTTTTTGAATACCTTTGCCGCAACCGCAAGTTGTACTGGACAAACACAAGGTCATTGAGCCGTTGATGTTCCAATCGGTTTCTTCTCCGGTTATGGATTTCCTCGAAAGGAATCAAATCCCGTTTGCATCCACTTGCGCTGCACGTTTGGCTGAGAATACGTATGGCCAAACGTGTCAAATTCGGGCAACCCCCTCCATATGTAGACCACCACTCAGCTACAAAGTTCAAAATTTCCAAAGAATTAGCTTATTTCAAATAAAAACCATCATTTAAGGGACTTAGCTGATGAGCAACTTAAACACACTTCATTGGCACTGTAAAGTAGGGCCCACCAACATGAGATCGGCTGCTTTTATCCATACAGGTGGATCCCAAATGGCTTCTTTCAGATGGGGCTGATCACATCATTCCTCTCGAAATAAAGCATAATTCAGACCAAAGTTATAAAACTCCGCGTCTCAACTCAAAACTTGGCTGAGTAACTCGATGAGATTTCGAGCAGAATCATCAGGAAACTTGGTCCTGAGCTGGACTCAGTTCTGACTTGGAAAGACTATTTAATCAGTCTGAAGACTCAGTTGTTTTTATTTTAAAAAACAAATGCAAAAGGAGCAAGCAGGATTCTAACCCAGAACATGTAGCAAGAGAGGCAATAGCCTTAAACAATGCACCATACATTGAGTTGTTCCTTCATTTAGTTATTTATTTATATTTAATGAACACGAACATAAAACCTTTAATAAATATTACAAACCAGTTTATTATTTTTAATATTATGATTATTAATATCGAATCGATTTGACTCAAGTCCTCCAATCAACCCAACCAGCTGAACATTGAGTCGAGTCAAATTTTCTATGATTAGAACAACTGTGGTATCAAATCATAAGAAGAAGAAAAAAAAAAAAAAATCATTGATGAACTAAAATATCTGAAAGAGAATTCTCACCTGGAAGCAAAGAATGTCTAGCTCGAATTGCCATCTTCCGTCCAAAATCCCCTGTTGCATTCTTGTATGAGCTCAGCTCTTTGTTGATTTTGTCTTGGATTTTAATCTCAGGCACCAATCTTTCTATGCAATCCAACATCGCTGACATGATCTCATTATGCACATCGCCTTGGATGCTATAGAAAAACCGAGGGTTGAGGAAAAAAGCTGCCGCATGGAGAGGACCGTGCAGCCGCCTGTCCCACCTCCCATCGATAATATTCCAATACGCCATGTAATCCTTCTTTGTCTTCAACTCTTTCTTAATCGCTTCTTTTGCACGATATATACCTGCATATAGGTAGCCCATTGCAGGCCTTTTATCACTATCAACCATCTTCAAAACATGCACGAGCGATTCTGTTAAACGGATGATAGTACTACATGCTGACCAATATGATGGACTACATATAAGATCGGCCATTTTAATACCAAGTGGTTTCTTTGAATATGGGCAATTCATCCACTCCTGTGAAGTAACCATAGCCCTCAATCTATCTTTCAAACTAACCATTGTTTGCAATGCAATGAAGTTTGTGGCGAATCGGGTGCTGATAGGATGTAGCAAGTCCTTGCCGCCTGTGTACTTTCTCATCATATTCAAAACTACACCATGATTGTATATGAATTTCGTGATTGATTGCGAATGGCCAAGAAGATTAGTTATCATATCCAATTTCCCGATATCATCAAGCATTGAATTAATGCATCGAGAGGCACACGGTGTCCAAAACAAAGTTGGGAAGGTTTCCATTAACCTTCTCCCAGCAGCAGTGTAATTTTCGGTATTGTTTGTAATTACTTGAAGTACAATTCTAACATCGACTTCTTCCACTACTCCCCTAAGCAATTCGTAGAGAGAGTCAACGGATGTGATTGCATACGATGCATCGATGGATTTCAAAAACATTGTTCCTTCAGGGCAATAGATCAAGAAGTTTATCAAAGTCTTACCCATTTCAGTCTTCCATTCATCAGCCATGATTGAGCATCCGGTCCTTCCCCATGAACATTTATATTGTTCCACCATACTTCTAGCTTCCTCAATTGAACTCTTTAAGATCCGACCCCGGATGTCATGATACGTGGGTGCTTCAAGCCCAGGCCCAACTGATGCAATGGCGTCGATCATTGGTTGGAAGTACGCCGAAGTCACCGCTTCGAGAGGCACCCCAACATCATAAAGAAACCGGCCTATGGCCATATGCATTTGATCCTTCGCCTTCATGGCCCCCGAATCAAGTTTGCTAATCGTATCAAGTTTACTAATTGGATCGAGTTTAACTATCGGATGCACATTGGAAATTGCCAAAGGGGGAGAAGAATTCTTCACTCTTGCTCTCTTTCTTTTATCTGAACTTTTGGCCACACTGTCCTCTCTCCTTGCCGACAAAACCAAATTCGATTGAGCCCATCGGGCAATGCAAGCAATTGGAGGCCTGTACTGACTTCGCTTTGGTTGGCTAATGGTCCTAATTCATTGGCGGTTGGCATATAGCTTTGAATATCCTCAGCTATCTTTTGCTTCTTTTTCTTTTTCACCACAACCCCATCTAAGCTTTGTTGCATGGTCCGCCGGACATCGGGATGCACTCTAAGGCAACTAGCAGCATTTCCCTTCTGGCCTGCTAGATGTTCTTTTATCCGATGAATACCGCCGCCTGAAAAAATTTTCCCACAGTAGATGCATTTGAGCTGAGTCCGATCACCTGTCTTGATCATTTGACAATGCTTCCATGCTGGATCGTGCTTCTGTGTCGAATTAATGGGTATGATTTCCGACCCCGATGTCATCAGACTCTAACAACAAGCCCCCCCAAGAAAAAAAAAAATACTAATTAAAAATATAATTAATCTGATTATTGAATATTAATCGATGTTA
This sequence comes from Magnolia officinalis, assembly GCA_021015155.1. NCBI lineage: Eukaryota > Viridiplantae > Streptophyta > Magnoliopsida > Magnoliales > Magnoliaceae > Magnolia > Magnolia officinalis. The sequence goes on along the minus strand of JAJHSJ010000006.1, from coordinate 90,459,100 downwards.
AACATTTCATGGCATGTGATACAACTGAGTTTAGATAGTGTCCTTGACAGAGAGAAAACACTACATCCTGGATCCAAAATGTATGTGCGAAATGTAGATGAGATCTGGGCTGTTCACAGTGTGGCCCTACCATGGAGGGCCAGAAACCACGCCAATTGGATGATCCTGGTGATCACTGGCTCATCAAGAGTGGATTGTCGATCACTTGTCTGTTGATGGTCCCTTCAGTGGCCATTTGAAGGCCAACAATAAGGTGAGTATAGCTGTTTGAGCGTGTGATTTCTGAGTTATAGATCCTCAACAAGATTGTCCACTGGATCAATGGTCTGGATATCATCCATCAGCACCACGGTCCAATTTGGATCGAGGAGACGAGAATTTCTGCGTTTGCGACAACTCAAACTGCTCATCCCCCATTCCTATGGCATACATAAACGCCAATCTAGACCATCTAAATTATGGACCCCATTGTGGATAGAGCATATCCCAAAACTCACACTTATCAGGTGATCTCAACCGTATTTTGCTCATTGAATGTGGACAGATGAACATGTTTCCATCTCTCTTATTGGGTTGCTCTTGGCCTACTTCCAAAATGTATGTGTGGAATGTAGAGGAGATCTGGGCTGTTCACAGCGTGGCCCCACCATGGTGGGCCAGAAACCACACTGATCGAATGATCCCAGTGATCACTGGCCCATCGAGAGTGGATTGTTTCTCATTTGTCTGTTGATAGTCCCTTTAATGGCCATTTGAAGACCAACAATGAGGTGACTATGGTTGTTTGAGCCGTGTGATTTCTGAGTTATGGATCCTCCACAAGACTGCCCATAGGAGCAATGGTCTGGATCTCATCCAGGTGCACCACGCTGCGGTTTAGATTGAGGAGATGGGAATTTCTGTGTTCGCGATGACTTAATAAGAGATGGAAACGCCAATCTAGACCATCCAAATTATGGACCCCACTGTGGATGGAGCAAATCCCCAAACTCACACTTATCGGGTGATCTCAACCGTTTATTTTGCTCATTGAATGTGAACCATCTCTCTTATTGGGCTGCTCTTGGCCTACTTCCAACTCTTTCCTGTAGTTCCCAGATTTTGGGTTTAACAAAAGAGCTTTCAAATTTAATCAGGTAGACATCTTAAGTTCATATCAAACCCATCCAAAATCTGGGCCTCACCATGAAGGCCGATGCACTAATGGTGCGGTTCACACACTAGAAAACATGAAGAGCCGTTGATCTGATCTAAAGTACACGTGTGACCCATCTGATGAGTGGTCCTGCAGGAAACTTCCAGCAGGCCATCTTCATAGCCAGGCCAGTCTTTTGGATGGGTTGGATGTGGAACCTACATAACTCATTGGTGCTAATACATTAGTTGAACCGTAGCTCAACGGTCCAACTAGTTCTACTATTATTCTTAAAGGACTCATCTTAACCGTTCATTTGGCACATCTAGTCAGTCTTTCAATCCACAATAAGGCCTAAATTCAGATTAAAGTAAATATTGCCACGTGTACGATTACTTGTGATATAAAAATAAAAGGAATAAAATAAATAAATAACAGATAAAAGAGAAAAAGCTTACTTGGATTTTCGTAGGCTTTTGGAAACAAAAAAAAAAAAACCAAAGGCGAGAAAGAACCCTCCCTTTTCTTGCTTTCGAGAGAGCGAGAGAGAGAGACGGGTTTTGGTCTTTGCTGTTTATAACCCGAGAAGAGAGCCGAAAAATGACCGGACGAACCGGTTATTTCTCTCACTCGACCCGATCCCCTTTTAGCCGGTCCATACGCGGTTAAACAACCCGATCGAAATTTACAGCATACATGTCGACATATTGTTATAGGGTACGTAGCTGCTGGATGTAGGCCCTATTTCAATGATCCAGACCGTTGTATAATATATCTAATCGTGGATGGGGATAAAAAAGAAAAAAAAAGGACAACTTTAGAGAGTTTCAACACTTTGATAGCTTAACATATTTCCTTTGATTATAGAGGCCTTGGTTACCGTTGTTTTTTGTGCCATTGATTGAATGTTTTTTTCGTAGATCTTCAATGTTTTTGACGCATCTACCATCAGCTGCATATCCCGTTAGATCAACGATTTGGATCGTCGAACATGACCCCAGGTTGAACGGCTACGTTCTCGACGTCTTCTACAACAATACATCGCAGAGTATTTTAGCAAGCATCGTGGTTCGCTGGGAGCGGCTTTTTTTGTCTCGACCGGGTTATCCGGTAGCCACGCGGTCAAACGCCCAACTTAGTCCGGTTTGAAGGAACGAAAACCCGGAACTTCCGGTCGCTGTGCTGTGCTGTGCTCTACCTAACCAGACGGGAGGCGGTTCGATTCCCGGCCTTGCACCGGCTCAGACCGGCGCCATATCTCGCCAGCGCCATTTCTCGAAGGAGTGGTTGCTTTTCTTCGATGTTTATATAAAACCGAAGGGCGGAGAGAGGCAGAGATTCTCCGATCTTTTTCTTCGTTGATTGAGATCCGGCCCACGATCGTTCGACGAAATGCCTGTGAGAGTAGCGGAGACTTCAGCGCATTCGCTAGTTTCAGGTCCTGATGTAATCTGGATTTTCTCTTTTTGCAATGACGGTTAGGGTTTATATTACAAATTTGGATTCTATTTATGTAACCCTAGTTTTTCCTCGGGTTTGCTTCTTGTGTGATGGAAGTTCTGCTCGTCATGACTCTGATGTTGATTTCTTTCTTTTTTTCGATCTATCTTTCGATTATGAAGATGTAATTTTTCCAAAAAAGAATAAGAAAAAAGAGATCTCAATGGCTTTGCTTGATATTCATGAATCTCTTGGTGGAATGTGATTGATCCTTTTTTTTTTTTTTTTTTTTTTTTATATCTCTGATGAAATTTACGATCTTTGTTGGAAACTGAAATCTGTGTCCTTTTCTTAAATATTCACCTTGTGGCTGCAACTGATTAGCGGAAATAATTGGGAACTGGAGCTATTGTAATTCTTATACAACAGAATGATGGGATTGTTGTTCGAGGTTGAAGACATTGGATCAGGGGCATCTAATATTCAGGGATTATTGGGTACTGGTGCATCTGATATGGATCGTTCCGTGCAAGTACGGTCCATGTTTCAGTGATCCAGAACATCAAACTGCTGGGCCCCACCATGGATGAAGCAGACAAATGGATGATTAATAAATTTTATTTTATTTTTTTTAAATACTAGTCTGGAAAAAAAAAAAAAAAAAAGGCTAAAACATCGATCCTTAGGAGCTTCCAATGTTGGAAATTTTTTGAGGAACACTCAATCCTCAACAGGATCAATCAGGTCAAGGTTGTGGATCATTGAGCTACAGGGCCACATTTTTTAGGACCATTAGCAAGGTTCTCTTTTAATGGCATTGGAACTTCGCCTACCATGATATTTTTTATTGGTATCATTTTGATGAATTAAAATGACTATGGCATGTCCGATATCCAAAATGCAAATCAAATCAACATTGGATTGTCATATTCAGTCAATTAATCTAAAGTTCCACTGACAATTACATTTCAAAAAATAATAAGGAAGTACCACTGACCACTCAATTCAAATTCTTTGGCTTCCATAAATCTCATCAAACAATGGCCTCCTTTTAGCTGTTTACATTTCATTGCATTCCTTTTCTATTGCTAATTTGCTATTCATTTTTATCTGTATACCTTTATGGGACAGAAAGTTGGGCAGTTAACAAACATGTTCGTAGGATGAGTGTAACTGAAATAAGGATGTTGAGACAAATGAGTGGTAAGACAGGGAAGGATAGAATTAGAAATGAATGCGTTTGAGGGAACTCAAGAGATTGTCATATTCAGTCAATTAATCTAAAGTTCCACTGACAATTACATTTCAAAAAATAAAAAAGATGTACCACTGATCATTCAATTTGAATTCTTTGGCTTCCATAAATGTTGTCAAATGATGGCCTCCTTTTAGCTGTTTATATTTCATTGCATTCTTTTTCTATTGCTATTCATTTTTATCTGTTTACCTTTATGGGACAGAATGTTGGAAAGTTATGAAACAACCTGTTCATAGGATGAGTGTGTAGCTGAAATGAGGATGTTGAGACAGATAAGTAGTAGGACAGGAAAGGATAGAATTAGAAGAGGGGGCTTAGGAGTATCACCAATAGGTAATTCGATGAGGGAAGTAGATGTAGATGGTTTGGTCATGCGCAATGAAGATCAAGAACTGCTCTGGTGAAAAGCAGTGAGTTGGTACAAGTTGAAGGCTCTAAAAGGGCAAGGGGAAGGCCCAAATAATGTGGGTGGAGGTATAAGAGAAGACTTGATGACCTATGGTCTTAATTGAAGTTATGGCCCTTGATAGAGTGGAATGGTGGAAAAGGATTATGTCACCAACCCCAATTTTTTAGCATAAGGTTTAGATGATGATGATTCATTTTTATCCGTTATTCATGTTGGCTTTACAAAGCCTTAGAACCGTACACACCACAAAGATTATAAAAAACTTTTGTATTAAATTATTTTGCTATTTTCTTTTCACTTTGCTTGCATCAAACGTACAGCACCACACCTGTTTATATAGTGTCTTGCTACCATGTGAAATACCTAATATGCCCTCATTAACTACATTTATTCTACCAGTTTCAAACGTTTGGAAATCCACCAGCCACAACACGTGCAAAATGTGGAAATTCCAATAACCACAACATGTGGCGTTTCAAATGCCATGAAAGCTTCTAGAGGTTGCTGGAGCATCTGAACCGTCCATTTGGTTTGGACGTTTCAACAATTCATTCTTATCCATCTTCTGGCTTGAGAATTCTTTTAATTTTCATGGTATGAATCAACATTAACTTCAATTATTACTATTGTTGATGTTCATTTCATCGTCCCTTTCAAGCTGACTTGCTTTGTTTTATACTAAATTTGAGACTTTATCTTTCTATGCTTTGCCTTGTTAAGTTGTAGTAAGCTTTAAGCTTTACAAGGGTTTTACTTGTATAGAATAGGCGGTATTTAGTTTACCAATAAATATAGATTAAGTTTTAATTTTCGGACAAATCATCTTCTGGTACCTTCCTTCAGTTCTTCCTTGAATGAAGATCGAGCTGGTAAAGAACATTAAGAATGCCCTGTACCCTTAACACCTTTTCTGTTCATTAACATGTCTTCTTTCAAATTTGTTTTATGCTATTTTATCATAAATGGATTTCCCACAGGTGAAGGTGCAAATCCTGGAAGTGCTCTCCCTTCCGCTTGTTCACTTTTGAGTGTGGGACAGGTGAGTTCATGTAGGAATTGGTACACTGAATCCAGAATATTCAGATAGCTTTCGTTGAGTCCACCATATTAGTAGGACGTGGTATTGTTTAAGTTTCATGCTTCTATTAACATAACTGAATTACAGAATTGCCATATTTTTCCCAAGGAGTATCTTTTTGTTTCATGTATTGATGGTGAAGTACAAACACATTATCCATGGTACAGAAAGTAAAGGATCATAGAGATTGCATAATAATGCTATGATTCAGACTGCAGAGTCTGTAATTAAAATTTCCAGTATTGTAATAGTGTGTGTGCAGGGCATGAACATGTGTGCATTTGATGCACATGCGCGCACCAATGTCTGGACATGTGTTTGAGTGAGGAAGAGTGCATACATTTACGGTGATCCAGGGTTCAATGCCTGCTAGTGTTACCTTTCAAATAATAATAATAATAATATAAATAAAATAAAACTTTTATGGTGCTGATGTTATCTCTTCAAAATGTTATGAAGAAACTTCAGCTGATTGTTTTTTAGCCTAGTAACTAGTTATTTGTTTACCTAAAAGTGACAATATCGGGTTACCATCTCACTACTCACTGCTGAACTTTCCAGATTAATGAATTATCAGTCCTGCTAGCTGTCTGCTTTCACTTCTCTTAGAAATCTTGCAGCCAATGTATATGTATGCCCCCAGTCAGTTTTTTTTTTTGTTTTTTAATCTTCTCATTTCTCCTGTGTGCTTGTGCGCACATGTGTGTGTGTGTGTGTATTTTCTGGCAGGACTTTCCACCGACACTTCTTCATGTTGCTTCATTTGAGACTGACAAGTTTCTTTAGGGGTCGTTTGGCACCATGGATTTGGGGGGATTTGAGGGGATTTCAAATCCCCTGGTTGTTTGGCACCATAAAGTAACTGGGGGTTTCAAATCCCCTCAAAGAGGGAGTTTGAAATCCACAGTGAAAGCTTGGATTACATCTAAAATCCTTCCAAGAGTTGCATGTGTAACATGTGTGTCACTAGACTATTAATCTATTGGACACATTGCCCATTAATGATATCCCAAAATAATTAGATTATCAATTGCATCACTATAATTACTTTAATATGATGATCAGCGCTGTCCAAACATTGCCCATGTAAATCAACGGTTAAAAATCGTTGGTTAGTCACTCGGACGTGATCTTGTGCTTACGGCCCATCCGAGACTTGGAATTTCATCATTTTCGGGCAAAGTATATATTTCAATGGGCTTATTACAACCATTGTGTCAAACATTACATACATTCACTAATTAGAGATATTAAAGTTGATTTAGTAATTAAATTCAAACCCTTGTAAATATACCATGCATAGCTACTTTTGGATTAAAGTTGATTCTGAATCCAGGGTGCCAAACACAATAGGAGGATTTCAAAACCAGGGGTTCTGAATCCAGGCTCCCAAATAGGCCCTTAGGGTCCATTTTGGCACTCGTCCTACAGCTGTGTGGATGGTGTTGCCTAAATAAGATTATTTTGTGATGATTAAAGTTGTGTGTGTGTAATATATCGTAAAAAGCTACGTTTTTGCTAATAGTGCTATGATATGTGTCGAATGGGGCCTCAGAAAATGTGCTTAGCATTTGGAAGGATGTCCAAAATTAGAAAGGATTAATTGTGGAAAGTGCCAATGTGGTCATAAATTTCACCTAATTAATTGTAAAGATGAGGGGGTGTATGAGGAAGAATGAAGAGTTGATAATAATAATTAAAAAAAAAAACCCAGTAATGTCTACAAAAGGTTTGTTTCAAGGTCTGTTTGGTTTCTTCTAAACACAATGTTCACCATTCTTCCTCCTTAGATTCAAAACAATATTTGACCGACACTACCATTCTAAGGATTAATTCATATAATCTCAGTTCAAGCCAGTAGCTCAATTGTAGACAGGGTGTGTTTCAACATTGAGGTCTCGGGTTCGAGCCCATCTTACCTGTAAAACAATCCAGGGAATCTTTGAGGGAGATAAGGCCACCCACCCAAAAGTCTTCAGAGTATCTAACATTGTCCCCGCATACTACCTTCAACCTGTTCCCTTCAAAACAATCTTGATCAACATACTGGTACTGTATAACTCTCAAGGAGGTCTGTAGATCCCATCTAAACATTCTATCCACTCATTCCGGTAACTGTTATATGAACTAGCCTGAATTCACCACCTGCTATTTCTCCAACTAACCTTCATGCAACACCACAGTTTTCATGATATATTTAGTTACAATAATGCCTACTGAACTATTTTATCATTGAATTGCACAGAGAAACCCATTGCTGACTTTCAGGAATCTTGAATTGGATATTGACGAGTGTTCGAGCAATAAGTTGAAACTGACCATTCAATGACCTGAATGGGTGGTTGCTTCTTGTAATTTCTTTGTGCATACATACAGTATCAGATGGTGGTTTGCTTCTGACTCAATTACTCCTCCCTTAGCATCTGATAAGTAGATCAAAGTACTAATTTGTTGAGTATGCTATTCCGTGGGTTTGTCATTCTTCTACCTTCTTAGAAATACTTATTAGACAAGTCTCCCGAATTTTAATGATGCCCATTTCTCTTTAGCCTTTGTAATATTCAGTTTGAGTATCCTTCAAATTTATTAAATAAATAAATAATCAATTGTGAGCTTTGTGAAACAGGCATTTGCCGGAACTCAAAATGTTTCCAGTGTACACAAAGATGAAGCATGGAGGGTCAATGTAAGGATTCAAGGTTGTGATCTTGAACACGGTTATCTATGTGGCACTATGGAAGCGCTTAATGTGCCTTTGGCAGATACTCCAGTAAGTAGTTTTATTTGCAAGTTGCAACCCATGCTTTTCTATTTATGGTGGTCACATCATCATCATCATCATCTCAGCATTATCCTAACTATTTGGGGTTGGTGATCATATGATATCCACTATTTAAGTTTTCTATACATAACTGCCCAGGGTACAGCACACACACATGCACGCATGCCCAGATGCACATGTACATTAAAAAACTCACGCCTGCACACACAGGCACATGCATTGACGCAGGACAGCCTAATTATGATGCATGCTCATGAACATAATTAAACAGCGGAAATAAAAGGAATAAATGATCTAAAATTCTAGTAGTAATCATCATAATTGAGAAAATCATAAAGGAAACATGCAATGGAGCGGGCCATCATCACAACCATGGAGTATGGCATTCAATTATTACTTAGGTTGGATCCGGCGAGGGATGAGACCTCCCGATCTTGCATGGTCACACCCAATCGATCAATGAAGATCACTAGTCCGAAGAACCAAGAAGTTTCTCGGATTAGGGATTTGAGAATTTGGGAGTTTAGGGTTTAGATCGATTCTCAAGATTTTGATCGAAGAAGGAATAGCCAAAACTGAAAAATAGAAAGAAGGAAATAATTACCTTGAAGAAGTTGGAGGGGCACAGAAAGAAATTAGAAGAGGAAGATCAAGGGAAGAGAAGAAGCACTATTAGAGAGAAGAAAAGAAGGAGGCACCCAAAGGGTTTGCTTTTCATTAATCAATAGTTGAAATTCGTATCTAGGGCTTTAACCCACTTAAATAAGCAAATAAAGACATAAAAGTACTAAAATACCCTTAGAATAAGCAAGTAAAGACATAACATTACTAAAAGACCCCTAATAAAGACATAAAATTACTAAAAGACTCCTAACTAAGAAAAAACGTGCAAATAACATAAGTACGGGAAAGTTCGGGCGCTTGGTCTTCTTTCTCCAATCTTCCTTCACATGTGTCTTCCCTGAGTGGGGTCTTCTATATGTCCAATCACATGTGAAAGATCTTCAGCTCCTCAGTAGTCGCCTATCCACAAGGATGGCACTTGTGGTTGACGCTTTCTTCGTTGGTACACCTTGAATGCGCTTGTGTCCGCATCATGCATGCTTACACATGTGCACGATGAGTAGGATGAGGATGCTGATAATGATGATGACCCAGTCAAACTGGCTTCATTTAGGCCACAACCTTGGTGAGTCATGATCATAAGCAAAGCTCGAAGTCATTTTTCATTTCTTAGTGGGACCAGCTGCTGGTTTCTTCCCGGGTTCTACTGGATAAAAGGATATGTGGTCTGTGTAAACTTCAGGTTATTTAAACATCTTTTTGTACATGGTTCTGCACATGATTGATTTATTATTATTATTATTTTTTTTTAATATCGAGACTTGTTCTTTTTGAATCATGTTAGCTTTTCAATTATGCATGCTTTTGGAAATTGCTCATCTCATTGTTTAGTGTGTTGAATATGTTGGGCCGAGATATCAAACAATATTTGCAGCATTGCAGGTAAGTAATGCTAACCTATCTGTGAATACAAAACAATTGTCAATACATGTCAATATATTGGGATATTTGTGATTTCTTGTAAATACCGGTGCAATATTGGGGTGTTATCTGTAATATTTCAAATGAAACCAGTGTCAAAAAGAAAAAAACGGAACCATTTTACCCAATGTTTCGAGGATTCTCTTTATAGGTGTGTTTTAACAACTCGACAATGTGTTGTTTTGGATCAAAACAGGAATTTGGTGGAGAAACTGCAATTGGAGAGGGATTTTAGAGCACAGTTAGTCAACACTGTAGTGTTTTGTACCTAAACAATGGAAAGCTATTATGCATTTTTTTTTTTCCAGTGTTTTGACCAGTGTTTTAAATAGCGGTAGCGTGATGCGTAGCGCTCAGCCCTCTATAGCGTGTAGCGTGAATACGTAACATGTAGCGTAAGCTACACGATACTTCTATTTTTTTAATTTAAAAGTAGGATAAATATAATAAATAGTGAAAAAAAAAAGGAAAAAAATTATAAAAATGCCTAAAAGATTATTCATTTTATCAATTCTAAGCATGTTCAAAAAAATTATTAGTTATCATTTATCAAAAGTCAATCCACATATATAAGCCAAATCAAATAATTATCACATCAACAACTTCTAATCAAACCACTTTAATTAATAATGTCTAATTGAAACCACAAGTCACAATTATGAAAAGAAATAAAACTCCCATAGGTTAAAAGTATCAAGTATAATATAAGTGTCACATTCCTCAACATTAAAAACAAAGCAAATGTGAAAAAAATAATAAAAATAATAAAATAGTAAAAAAATACATTGTAGCTTACGCTATGGACGCTACGCGCTACAGGGGATTTACGCTATTTGGGACGGTACGTAGCGCTACGGCCACGTTATGCTACGTAACGTACGCTACCGCTACGCTACGGGCGCTATTTGAAACACTGGTTTTGACTTAGCGTGCAATCAGGTGTATTTAACATCTCTTGAAGTTCCACTGAAGGATCCCACCATTGTCGTAAAGTTTCTCCAATGTTTCCTCAGACTGATACATTACACAATAAATGTGATATTTCCCAGTTTTTCCCACAATATTTTCATCTCAAGGGTGCGTTACATAGTGTGATAACAATAGTTCAAATGTTGGCCCTCCGTCAGTTATTGACGGGTAAGGGTTTGATGGCCTTTCACTGCTCTTGAAATGGAGTTGATATACAGTGCTCTGCCTGTACTAACAGCTTTTCTTTTAAAGCTCGTGTCAGCATTTTGCTTAGTTGGGTTCACCTTCTATGAACTAGGCTCTTCACCTAGTGAGACCCACTGTGGATGGGTGGAGCAAATTCCCTCCAGAGAAAAATCCCAACCATCTGACTTGCGGACCTCTTCTTGTTGCATATGGACCATTAGAGGTGGGCATCGGACCGAGTTGGATCGGATTGGGTCTAACCCGATTCGGTCCGAAATCTAGCTGGACTAACCCGAACTCGATCCGATCCGGGACCGGGTCCGGGACATACGACTCGATCCGATCCGACACACGGTTGGCCTGACCCGAACCAAGTCCGACTCGGTCAGGGAAACCGAGTCGGATCGGGTTAGGTGCGACTCGGATCAACTTTTTTAATGGTGAAAATCATTATCCTTGTTATTATTTTCGGTGTAGTCCATTTGAGCTTTAGATATGATTCATTTTTTTTCTAAATGATCTAAAATGATCACGAAAAATGGATAAACGGTATGGATATAAAAAATACATCATTGTGGGGCCCATGCAACATTGATATCATTTGAGCCGTTCGTACAACTCAAAACTCAAGGCATTAGGGTTTAGGGTTTAGGCGTTACAACTGTGAACGTCACAGCAGTTGTAACGTGTTGCGCAAGCTTTCACGTTAGCAAGTTCTCTAGATTCAGGTTATATATCATGTCATGGGATATTTGTTATATCCAAACCGTCCATCCGTTTGGCGAGCTCGTTTTAAGGCTTGAGACGAAAAATTAGATAAATTTGACTATCAAGTGGAACACACTTGAAAAATCATTCTCAACTGCTATTTGTGGTGTGGTCCAAATGATCTTTGGATATGAATTATTTTTTGGATAATACTCTATAATGATCTCTAAAACTATATGAACGGTGTAGATATAATAAATACATCACTATGGGGCCCATATAACTTTGATCTCCTTTGAACCATTCGTACAACTCGGAGCTCGAGGAGCGTCAGTGCTCGTCTTCGCACGACACGCGCCTACAGCTATGTGTACTACCCCCGCCCGTCCCTAGCTCCAAACGGGCAGTTCTGTGGGCGGGCCCACCGTGATGTATCTGTACATCCAAGCCGTGTATCCCTTTTCTCGTATTATTTTAAGGCATCAAAATAAAAATGAGGCAGATCCAACGATCAAATGGACCACACCGTGATGACTCTTGCATTTAATGCAACTGACATTTAATGCTTTGTGCATTTTAATGCAACCAAGATTATTATTTGGTGTGGTCCACTTGAGCGTTGGATATGCCTCATTTTTGTGTTCATGCCTTAAAATAATCTGAGAAAAGGGATTGACGGTTTGGATGTATAGATACATCATGGTGGGCCCACCCACAGAACTGCCCGTTCGGAGATAGGGACTGGCGGGGGTAGTACGCAATCCACGTCCTAGGCTTATGCTATATATATATATATATATATATATATATATATATATATATATATATATATATATATATATATATATATATATATATATAGGGGAGGGGGAAAGCTTGTAATTTACTAGTTACTACACCCGTTCAGGTCCGAATCGGATCGGATTGGATTTCGGTTCGGTCGGATTTGCTATTTACCCGAATCCGATCCGATTAATGTTCGGATCTGCCCGAACCTAACCGATCCAGGCCATCGGTTCTATTCGAATCGGGGCGGATCGGGTCCATCTTGATGGACCATGGGAGTTTTTGACGTATAGCAACCTCCCTTTTGCTATATGCCAAATAACCCTCTCCCCTTTCAGTGTTGCCAACTAACCCCCCCCCCCCCCCCCCCCTTCATATACAATTATAAGACAACCCATGCTTTAATTTCATTGGAGTTGACCGTTGAAGGGCATCTTTGACCATTAAATGTGACCGTTGACCACATAAAATAATGCTTTGCCCTTGACTTTGTAGAGATGAGAGAAATTCCCATTTTACGCTTATGCAAACATGAAAAGGTTATACATGCATTTGGATGGTTTTGATCAACATATTGACAGTCTAGATTAAATGTGGATGGTCCAGGAGATGGATCATGTGGGTGTGTTGGGGCCCACATAACCAAATGATTTTAATCTTACCCAAAATGAAAATCTCTCTTATCTCTATAAAGTCAAGGACACAAGCCTCATTTAATGTGATCAACAATCAAATTTAAGAGTCAACTGTCCTCTTTAATGGCCAATTCTAACAGAAGTTAACCACAAAGTGTTTTATGACTGTGTTTTAAATATGAGAGAATTTATTTGACAATACTAAAAAGGGAGGTTTTTTTTGTGTGTGTATAACAAAAAGGTATGGTGGTATATGTCAAAAACTCTTATCTTTAACCATACATTACAAGCAAAATGTGGATGACTAGTCATTTCAGAAGGCTGCGTTTCTACAACATTACCCATCGTGAGACATGTGTCTGCCTCCTTTGCCAACTTGGCAGCTTTGTTTCTTTCCTAATATGAGGGAACTGCATATGCGTGTGTGCTTTGTACTTTGTGTTACGTCAAGTAAGTGTCCCTCTATAACCATCTGCTTGCTTACCCTTTGGGTTGGGTGTTGGCGAAGAAGCTGGTTGGCATGAGAGTTTCGTCAATGCAAGCCTTTTCATTGGCCAGTTTAAACCTTAAAAGGAGTGAGGTGTCAACTGATTGTTCTTTAATTCTGGTCACATTGTTACAAGTACAGCATTTCAGTCAAAGTTACATGACAACAATCTAATTATCATTTTATTTTCTTTCTCGGTGTTTTTCCAGGTAGTGACATTTTGGGAGGGGGAAATTGTTGATATTAAGAACTATACATTTTTAACTGGCAAATGGGAAGCAAAGTATGGTTCCTTTTCTTCTTTTCAACCCCTTCATGTTGGAAGCATAGAAAATGTTCAAAGGGAATACTTGAATTGAGTAAAAGCATTATGAAGTATTATATTATGCTTGATCAGAAGAAAAAGCTTTTTGTTTGACCAGCAACATTACATCCTGGGCCCACCTTTGCTGACCTAACTCGTTGATCTTGTTGGCCCCATGTAATGGGTGACCTGTAGGGTGATTATGATCTTCTGATGGTGGAGAGTTCAGGTATCTTACATACACCATGGGGCCACCAATCCCACCTTAGCGAACAATTTGGATTGCGGTAAGGTGGGGTCCTCTGTGTACAATATATTGGGCTGGGAAAATACCCCATCGAGCATCGTTTATTTCCTCAAGCATTATAGCCTCTGAGGGGTTGGTTGCAGAGCTATCTCACTAATCTTTCTATCTCTTTTAGTCCAGTGTTACCCTTTTTATTCAGTTCATGAGTCTTGTATTTAACTTTTAATAGGCCCGAGGATGATGTGAAACACTGGTCCAAGTTCCAATCCTTCTCACCTTTCTTGGTAAGAGAGCATGATTTCTCTGTGACCTGTGAACTTCATTTCAATATGGCAATGTGATTTCTCCTTTCTCCTTTTAGGGCCAAGTGGAGGCCGATGGCGGGAAATCTTTGAACCTGAGTAACTACCCATATATATTTATGGTAAAATATATTTCCAACTCTCAACTTGTCATCAATTGAGAATAATTCCTACTTTGACCCAAAACATGATCATACCATCCTCCCTGTGTTGCCATGCAGAGATGGAAAGAGCAATACTTTGTGAATGTCGGAATAGACTGTGGCTTGACCATCGCTGGGTTTTACTATGTTTGCTTCTCTTGCAGTGATGGCTCTATCAATGGCTTCTATTACGACCCTAACAGCAGGTATGCCATTACCCAATTAAAAATTCTGTCATTCCCCAAATGATTTTGGCGGTCTCCTAATCTTACCTGCATGTGTATCCATAGAAATATGTGTCAGCATGTATGAGATTCCAGACGTTTGTGCAGTGTGCCCCACTGGTAGATGCCCTGGCCCAAAAATCAGGTAGGTCCACTTGTAAGGTGGGTTACTCATGTTTGTATGTGGATTACTAGGCATGGTTTTTGCAACCATCCACTTTTATCTTACACGTGGCCTGTCTTATGAGTGGAATAGCATGAATTTTGGGCCCACTGTATTTACATGGTTGGGCCTGCCTGATGCAGAGTTTGGATATCATGCGTGTTATTGTTATGTGCCTACAGGTAGTTGGGGCAATTGAGAGGAGCATGTAAGATCATGTAACCTCAATGATTTTAGATGGAGAGGCATCATATGATCCTCTGATGAGTATATGCCTGGTATTCTCAGATTTTCAATTTGTAATGTGAGGCCTATGATTTAGTGATTCAAGCCATTGTCTAATGGGCCCTGTAATGGGCTGGCCATTCCAAGAACTATCCTCAAGAGGACAATGCTAACCCTTTGATGGTGGCATGCAAATGGACTTTCAAGAAAATAAACATAGGAACTATCCACATTCGACTGAATACCAAAGATTGGATGGCTAGAAAAATCCAGGAAATTTTTGGATACCTTCCATCCATGGTGGGGCCTATCAGATAAGCGATCTGGATCACTAAATCTTGGTTCAAACTGCAAACCTAACAGGTTCGGACTTCAGTGATCCAGATCATTGGTATGAGAGGATACACCATGGTTGAACCATGCCCCTAAATCTCCTCAATGGGACAATCCTAACCTCTCAGTTTGTTGCCTTCAAATGGATAAAGAGATGCAACGGAAGTTCGCATTCAATGTAAGGAAAAAGGCCCGTTACAGGGGTCAGGGCTAGAATGTTCCAATCTCAGGGATTTTCAGGGCATCATCCATGCAACCCTGTCCCAATAGACCTCTGGTCATTACTGAATTGTGGACCCCACTTGTCAAAACTGAAACCTGTAGTATATTGTCTATATCCTTTAACAAGCCCACAATTCCTTTTAGTACATTTTATAAAAGAGGACATTTATCTTCAAGACAAGTTATACATTATTCATATTTCCACTCAACCTGCAGCCCGTTCCAAAAGCTTGAGCTGAAGTCAACTAATGAAGGGAGGTCGGGTTTCAGTTTCTCATCATATCAGTTACAGTGAAGGACAATGCAAGAGGTCAAGAATTCTCGCAATGCCCCTGTTCGATTCGTTAGTGTTTATTTTAAATTAAAGGAAACATAGATCATCTAAGCTGAGGGTGCATTTGGAAGCAATTTCAGCGAAGAATGACTTATTAAATCTCAGTAGGATGCAGTTTTCATTGTAAATATTCTGAAAAGAACGTGGCCTAGAACAAATCACTCCCCCTGACTCTTTGGCTTGGCTGGCTCTTAAGAACAGCTTTTCCATATAGCTGAAACTATCTTTTACAATTTGGATATCATGTGTGCACTGTAAATATCAATATAACCCTGTTTTACCATCCACATCATCAAAATGGATGATTCTGATCAATTGCCCCTCGTGGTCCAATCATCAGTTTAGGTGATCCACTGAGTCGTCCCAACTTGCCTATGCTTGTCAAGAATCACTAAGATTGGAGATCCGAACCGGGCATTAATGGCAAACCAAATGGATGGTCAGAATTGACTACCAAAAAATGGCCACCAACCAATCTTAACCATTAATCATGCAGGCTCCATTTTCGGTCACCCTTATCATTCTAGATCATTTTGACTGGATGGTTGTCTGTCTGATAAATGGTAAACAGAATGTGATCCAGATTGCTCAAGTAAAAAAGTTCCTCTCATTGATCTATGCTGCCCATCATGTGGTCCTCACCTCTGATTGCCATTGTCTACCAAGGATCACCTTGATTAGATGATCCTAACCATCCATTGATGCCAAACAAAAATGGATAGTCCAGGTCAATTACAGAAGGTCAAATCATTTAGGGCGTGTTTAGACGGGCCAATCCCATGGGATTGGATTGTATTAGGGTGGATGGCAAGTAATGATGGCTCTGTCAGTGGATTGGTGCCAATCCAATGGGATTGCTATATCCAGGGAACTCACCACCGAGTGTGTTTGGCTCGCCTGGCCAATCCCGGGATTACACGGGCCAATCCTGGGATTGCTCCATCTAACCAAACATGTCCAGGCAAAATAGATGGGATTAGGAGGGATTGGGTGGATTTCAAGGTAATGATGGTGATGTCAGTGGATTGCTGGCAATCCCATGGGATTGCTATATCCAACTTCTACCTGTTTGGCACGCCTGGCCAAATCCCGGGATTGCTCCTTCCAATCCACCCTAATACAACCTAATACAATCCACCTTGCCTGGCCAAACAGGTCCTTATCTGTTACATGGGAATGTGGAGAGATCGTTCATCATGTTGGCCGCACGTAGGATCATTTACACTCTAGAATGGTGGCGAAGGAAGGTATACTGATGTTGATTGGGATTCCCTTATATAATGGAGCGGATGAGCGTTGGATGGAAAATTGTGTGGCTGGATAAAGGAATGCATGTTCTCAGTTATCATCAAGGGATCCCCAACAAGAAGGTTTAGTAGTTGGAGATGCATCCAGCAAGGGACCTCTCCCTAGTTCTCTTCATGATTGTATAGGCGGGGCTAAGTAGAATGTTGGCAAAAGGTGAGAAGAGTTCGGATTGATCAAAGGATTCCTAGTGAATGCCTTGGCATCAATTTCTTGTCTGCAATTTGCAGATGACATCCTACTAATGTGCGCAAATCTACAGCAAGTGAAAAAGCTCAAATGGCATCCTTCGATGCTTCAAGGGAGTGTTGAGGATGAAATTCAATCTCAGTAAAAGTCTTATGGTTGTTGTGGAAATTCCTGTAGGAGCTTTTTTTTTTTTGGTAATGCTGGTCTATCTCAGATGTAAAGCAGGGGAGTTCCCTATTACAGACTTGGGTCTTCCTCTCGGAGCCAAATCGGCAATGCTTTAGACATGGAGTCGTTTAATCGAGAAGTTTAAAGGAAGATAGGCCTCATGGAAGAGGAACTGTCATTTGGTGGCCGAATCATGCTGATTAAAAATGCTCTGTCCAACCTGCCCGTGTTCTATCCGTCGTTATTCAAGATCCCTTTTGTGGTGGCTGGGAAGCTCGAAAGAATTCAGCAGGATGTCTTGGGAGTGGAGAAGCAGAAAGAGAGGCATTCATCTTGTCAACTGGAAAGAGGTTCAGAAACACAAAACAGGAGGGCCAGGGCTGTGGGCTTTATCAAGGAGAGAAATTGGAGCCTTTTATGGAAATGGTAGTGGTATTTCAAATATAGAAAATAGTGATTCAAGAAAAAAAAAAAAAAATGGACTAAAACGGGGCTCAGGATCCAAGTTAAAGGAGAAGGGCAGAATCCGAAGTATGGAAAGTAATCTGCAACAAGGGGTGTAGAAGCAAAGAATATGGTAATCTTTTGAGGTCCGGTATGGTATTTTAAATAGCAGTAGCATATTGCGTAGCATTCAGCCTTATATAGTGTTTAGTGTAAGTAGCATAGCATGTAGATAATTTTATTTTTTTAATTTAAAATATAAAAAATATGATAAATAATAAGAATATGTATATGGAGAGAGAGAGAGAGGAATGCTAAACTGCACACCGGTTCTCACAACCTTACATGCGCACCTCATCCACAACCTTGTGATTTGAGCTGAATTCTTGTTGGAGAGAGAGAGCGCATCCCCCCCCCCCCCCCCCCCCCCTCCCCCCCCCCCCCCTCTCTCTCTCTCTCTCTCTCTCTCACACACACACACATCTTCCTCTGTCGCGATCAACACAAATTGCCCGACACACATCAGCTTTCTTAGACTCTCGTCTCCCTCCGACGCAACCAGCGCCATCTCTCTCTCCCTCCAATGCAACCAAAGCCCAACGAAACCTCTGGTATCTCTCTCTGTTATGGGCTGATGCTAGTCAGGGTTTCCAAGATTTGGGGATTAACTGGTTAGGGATTTGAGATTTTTAGATTTGAAATAATAATAATAATAATAATAAACCAAATGTATTGTATGGTTAAGGATTTGTTTTTCTTCAAATGTTCTAAGTAGCTTGGAATTCAACTCATGTGATGTTTTAACATTTGAATATCAGAACATATGCTTGTTCACAATGAGATAAAATGATTTGGTGTAGTCGAGCTTGTATTTGGATCACCACTGTTTATAATATTAAAACACTTTTCATTTATAATGTTTGTACCATCTCTATGATGTGTTAGAAAGGAAAAGCGAAGAGGTCGTCTCTATCATGTGCAAGAAAAGATGGATCGAAGAAAAAGGATCAAGTGGAGACTTTGTATATGTTGTTTATTTTTCTGTTTTTGTTTTGATGATGGTGGGGTGAGGTCAGAGAGATACAATTTTTAATTTAACTTTTTCTGAATTTAGAAAACAATCTTTTGGCTCCGGTGTCTTATTAGATGGTAGATTCATTTGTTGAAAGTACAAAACAGGTTTCAACCCATATCCTGCCGGTTTTTCTTTACAATCCCTGGGTGTTGTTAGGTGAATTATTTCATTAGTGGTATTTGATTACACTACGGAATTTGTTGTTGATGGTTGTGTTAGTACGGAACTCAGCAAGGTAAGGAAAAAAATGGAGAGAAAATAAAATGGGGATCAGTACTATCTTGACTGAGAACAGTGGAGTGCTTAACTGAGCAGCATGCTAATGAGCAAAGAATAGATAATGCCGATATTATAAACTACTATCGACCCAACATATCTTTCCTCAAATCTGGTACGGAGGCGCAAATGGAAGGGAATTACAACTATTGATTACAACTAAGCCAATCCAACGTAGAGCATAGATGAATTGAGCTACTCTTAGAAACTAAGAGTTCTATGCTGAGGAGCGATGGAGATGATAAGTGTCTCCGGGGATTGGATAAACAACATTACGCTGGATTGATTGATTGTTGATTTATAGTTGGATTTTGGATAGATGTTGGAATCCTTTAGTTCGAACTATCCTTTGATATTTATAGGCTCTCGGGTGATGTTGTGAGAATAACTGCTACCTTCGTGGAAACATTACATATTGCCATCTATAAAGTAGCAGTTTTATTTGATTATACATTGCCTTTGTCGAATGTGTTCTTATTACAATAATAGGCCATCGAACATGCCTTAATGCTAACATAACCTTAATGGTTACTCATTCTTATCCAGGAGTTACCTAAGCACCACGATTTTTCAAAGATTTACTCATTAATGAGCTATCCTCCGTATATTTGATGCACACTACAAAGATATCGTGGTTGCTTACACACCGTTAATCTAGTGCTACCACATCTTATCCAAACACCTTCTACATTATCAAGCGACTCATATGTGATTGCAACATGTGCAGTATTAGTGCCTCGAGTACCCCACATGTCCACATGTGCTACTATACAATTTCAAGCACCAGTGGCATGGACCACATCCGCTGTTGTTTTTTCAAGCACCACACATGAGCCATGTAGGCAAAGTTTTCAAGATGAATATGTCCCATGCACTATTTTTTTATTATTTAAAGTTCTTGACAAATAACATGAACCATGATCAACTAACGGCAAACCATATAAAGGATAGGCTGCATAAAAAAATAGTTAATATGAAGAAAAATAAACTCTCAAGCAATAGCTTAAGAGAAATGTTTAAGAAAATATATTATTTTTACAAATAAGAAATAAAAAATAAAAAAATTGAGGATGAAGAAAATGACATTTTTTCTAAATTAATAAAATGATGTAGGTGTGACGTCTCCCAATTGGAGGCAATCCTCTCTCTCTCTCTCTCTCTCTCTCTCTCTCTCTCTCTCTCTCTCTCTCTCTCTCATGTATGTATGGTCACGTATGTGTATTGTAAAGCCCAATTTTTTTAGGGCTTTGGATTGGTGTTCTCTCTTAATGTAATCTATATAAGGAGAAGCTTAGGTAGAGAGGGGTATCATATTCAATTCATCTTTTGGGGTATTCCTTAGTATGGATTCCTTGTACCGGTGGGAGAGAGATAAGCCTTATATTTCTGTTTCTCTTATTTCTAGTGAAGAAGAAAGCTCTGTGTTTTTAGCCCTTAGAGTAGGCATGTTGTCAAACCATGTAAATCTTTGTGCTTCTTGTCTCTTCTTTTTTAGCTTTTTTTGTATTTTTGCCTTGTCTACACTAATCACGTGAGGATGTTTTTCTGCAACAATTGGTATTAGAGCCTAAGGTTGAGAAATCTTTTAGCACAAGATCGATATTAGTGCTTATTTTGTAATTGTATTTCAGATGAAAAGATCAAATTCTACCAAATTCGAGGTGTCAAAGTTCGACGACCCAATTACACATTGTGAAAATTAAAAATGAACATGGTATTAACAAAGGAAAGATGTGCAATTACATTTCAAGGAAAAGAAAAGAAGCCTATAGAGATATCAAACAAGATCCGAATTGAAAGGGCAGAAAATAGATAAGTCTTGGAATTACGGGAAAAGGGTCACTTGCGAAAAAATTGTAAACTCATTAAAATTAAAAAAAAAAAAAAAAAATAAAAATAAAATAAAATAAAATAAAAAATCCTCATGAAATTTTCAAACCTGATGTGCAAGATCAAGCATTAGACTTAAAGGGTTCTTATGAAAATCTAATTAAGAAAGACAATTCATCCAAGGACAGAGAAGTGGATCTGCAATGATTCTACCAAAGAATTTGAGTCATCAATGGATCTTAGATTCGGACACTCTTTCCAAATGATTCTACACAGAGATTGTGTTTACACATATCAGCCATGTTATGGTGGCGCAGTTTACATGAATAATGATAACATGTATAAAAATTTAAGGATTGAAGATGTCAAATTTCTATGTTTGATGGTATCACACATACAGTTTCTGTTATGCGGCACATACTGAGCCTACGAAAGTCTTCTGTCAATGAAAAAGTTCAATGAAAATTACTATTTTTTTTTTTGTGAAAAGAGTTTATTGAAATTGTAAGAGAAGCGATGGTGGCAGCGAAATGAGCAGTATTGGGTGGTTATATCGTTTGATTGGAGATAACATGATTGGTGATGCTATTGTTACCAATGTTGTGGTAGGCTCTACTACAATTTGGCATAGTTGGTTAGGCCACATGAGCAAACAAGGGTTAAAGATAATTTTTAATTGAAATTTACTTTTTGATTTAAATTCTATTAATTCATATTTTTGTAAGGATTACCTTTAGGAAAGCTTTATAGAGCTCGTTTTTCCACATCCACCATCAAAAGTAATGATGTTTTAAATCTAATTTATTCTTATACTTTATAAGCTTTTCGTCGAATCCTTGAGAGATACAAAATATTCTATTTTTTTTATTGATGATTTTTCTAGAAATGTATGAATTTAGATGTTGAAAAGAAAGAGTGATACTTTTTCTTATTTTATTAAGTTCAAAGTATTTGTTGAAAATCAAAAGGAAAAGAAAATTAAGTGCTTGAGAACTAATAATGAATGAGAGTATATATTAAAAGAATTTAAGAATTTTTGCAATGAGCATGATATTAAAAGACACTAAATGGTCTCTAGTACTCTATAGCATAACGGAGTTGCAGAACGTATGAACCGTACACTTATGAATTGTACTAAAAGCATGCTAAGTTCGATTGGGCTAAAGCAGCATTTTTAGGAGGAAGTCGTTAATACATCTTGTTACTTGGTAAATCGTTCTTGTATTATATTACAATGTCTGAAGAGGTAATTTGAAAAACTTGTTAATTATTCGTTCCTTCACAATTTTAGTTGTAACACTTATGTGTATATTTCTAAAGAGCACATGACTAAGCTAGATATAAGGTTCAGAAAGTGTATTTTTCATGACTATGTAGATGAAACAAAGTGATACAAATTGTGAGACTGTCCACAAGTTAATAATTAGGCGAAATGTGATTTTAATGAAGATTTGTTGCAAAAAGACAGAATTGTCGAGCTCAAAGTCACTAGAGATAATTGAATTAGAATCTTTAAATAATGTTTTAAATCAGCTTGATGATTTAGAAAGTCAACAAGTTGATAATATCATCCAAGATGAAGCTAATAAAAAGCATATACATGAGATACCGAGTGCTAAAACTCAAAGTGATCAAAGTCGACTGAAAAGAGCTACAAAACCTTTTGTTTAGCTCAAAAATTATGTTACAACTTGTGCTTGTATGATAGAAGAACGCAAGCCTTTTTCATACCAAGAAACATATGAATTTGTTGATACTAGTCAATGAAGAGTGTCCATAGAAAAGGAAATGGAAACTCTACATAAAAATATGACTTAGAAATTGGTTAAATTAACCAAATGGCGGAAGGTTATTATTTGCATATGAGTTTATAAGCTAGAAAAGAGGATGCTAACGCAAATGTTGAAAGATATAAAGCCTGATTAGTGGTAAAAGTATATGTTCACAAATTAGGTATTGACTTTAATGAAATTTTCTCTCCAGTTGTTTGTTTGAGTACTATCCGTATGGAGTTTAGTATGGTAGCAAAGCTTGACTTAGACCTTGCGCAGTCGAATGTAAAAACTAATATACATTGGAATCTTGATAAAGAAATTTATATAACTTAACTCAAAGTTTTTATTGAAAAAAAAAATTAGTAATTTATCGGCTGATCACATATCGCTTTATGATTTAAAGCATGCACCAAGGAAATAGTACAAACGGTTTTATTCTTTCATTGTGAACTTGGAATTTCGTAGATGTGAGGTAGACCATTATGCTTATGTTCATAGCTATGGTAATAGTGATTTTATTATTTTGTTATTATATCTGGATGACATGTTGGGGTACTAGTAGAGAGATACTATTGTTGGTTATAGGTACTAGGTTAGCGAATTTGATATGAATGATTTGAGTCTTACGGATCAGAATCTTAGGATGACCATAAATAGAAAAGTTAAAATAACGTAGAAGGGTTACGTGAAAAGAGTTGCTCACTGTTTCAATATGTAAAATTCTAATCTAGTCAATACTCCATTCCCTATTGGTTGCGAGTTGTCCTCAAATCAGTATCCTAGCATAGAAGTAGAGAAGGCAATCTCAAGTACAATATTCATCAATGGTATGGAACCTTATATTATTCATGGTATACACTAAACCAAACATTGCACAGATAGTGCGAGCAGTGAGTAAATACATGGCATACCTGGGGAGAGATCATTGGACTGCTGCAAAGTGGATCCTTAAAGGATACTTCTAAAGCGATGACTATTTATTATAGTGGTCAAATTTTAGAGTTGGCTAGGTTTGTAGATGTAGATTATGCAAGAAATCGTGAGAAAATATATACCATGGGTTATGTTTTTTCTTTGGTCAGCAGTGCAGTTAGTCAGAAGTCAAGATTGCAATCAACAGTGGCTTTATCCACTATAGAAGCAAAGTACATGTCAGCTACACAAGCATGTGAAAAAGATATTTAGTTAAAGAAGTTGATAGAAGAATTGAAATTTAAATAGAAAGTGCTAGTGATTCACTATGATAGTCAAAGTGTATTGCACTTAGCTAAGAATTCGGTATTTTATTCTCAAACCAAGCATATCAATGTTCAATATCACTTTGTTCGTAACATTATGAAAGACAATCGGATCTCATTGCAAAAGATTCACCGACAACAATATAACAAACATACTAATGAAACCTATTATAATTCAAAAGTTTATTTGGTCCATGACTTCTCTTAGGCATGTTGTTATGACATTTGGGCGATTGTCATCGGAAGTATTTTTTACACTATTTAGAGAAACTAGTCTTCAAGTGAGAGAATATATGCAAGTGACCTCTCTAAGTTGGAGATGTGCCCCCTTTCTCAATTACATCTCATAATGAAAAACTCTCTCTCTCTCTCTCTCTCTCTCTCTCCTCTCTCTCTCTCTCTCTCCTCTCTCTCTCTCTCTCTATCTCTCTCTCTCTCTCTCTCTCTCTCTCTCTCTCATTCTCTCTCATGTAAGTACGGTCACATACGTGTATCTGGAGACCAATTTCTCTAAGGTTTTGGATTGGTGCTCTCTCTCTCTTTTCATATTCTATGTAAGGAGGAGCTTAAGAAAAATATCATATTCGGTTCATTTTAAGGGCATTTCTTAACGTGATATACCTTATACGAGTGAAAGAGATGTAAGACTTGTATTTTTAATTTCCTTATTTCTAGTAAAAAAGAAAGATATATATGACTGTCCCATGGAATAAGCATATTGCTTAACAATATAACTCCTTTACCTCATATTTTATTTTTAGTTTTATTCATAGACGTTTTTTTTCTAAACCTTTTCTGTTGTGTTATGACCTCACTGTGTATGTGGGTGTTTTTTCACTGCATAAAAGACACATCATTCATTTATATAGTCCTGTTGTAAAAAGTACATCTTCCATGTCTCCGTTCCTCCGTTCATATGAAGATTAGCAATGATCGTGCATACTTATATCCCTCTTGTTCTTGCTACTGCGCATATGTAGATTTCCATCTGCGAAAACGGTGGGCCAGTCTGAAAATCGAGAGATTGGTGTGACTTACAACACTGGTATTGCCCACCCACTGACTGGATTGTCATGATCTTCGGACCAATGATCATCATGGTGCGTCCCACCTTTTCTTCAGATCGGATTTCCCACACATGTGAGACATGGTGGGTCCCACCTTTCCTTGGATCGTCTTCATCAAAAACCATTAATAGGGGTAAGTCAACAGGATGAAGTGAAGATACAAAGATCTGCATGATCAAAAACTCAGGCATTCCACACAACATGAAATTAGACGTTTTAAGAGCAATTTTACGTTGTTCCAATCGGTGTGGCTCATCGGAGTTTTCTATCCAACTCATCTTTTTTATATGCAGCTCAAATAAAAATTCTTACATTATAGACGGAGTGGATTTATACGTACTAATATGGTGGGTCCCACAAAGCTTGTAGACGATTCTGGTCCCATTCCCCATCCCATGGACAAAACGGTTCCTTTAGCATTCACATTGGTCATTAGAACTTCAATCCAAACCGTTCAGTTTTTATGGCATTGATAGGACCGAAGGTGGTTCTTCGTGTCGGTGTAAATATTTCCCACTGACCCATAAAAAGTGGGACAAACCAAGTGAATGGTCCATATCAACGGTCTAAAAGCACCATCGAGTACCAGTATCCACATCCATTTAATGAGAAATGTAGTTACAGACTTACAGATTAAGCGATAAAGCTTATGAATTATATAACAATCTTATCCTAATTTGATTTCTCAGTACATAGACAAAACCAAAAATATGCACTTAAAGAAAATGCCTCTCTTGTTTAAGGGTAGAGCTTTGCTAAACTCAAACACGTGTACAAGGGAGATAAACACATCCCCTATGCTCCAACGTGCCGTGTGTGTTTGAAATCCAAGCCACCCATCAGGTGGGTCCGACTGTATAGACGCTCCTGCCGAAAACTCAGGCCAATCCAGTCATGATATTTGTTTAGTAGACTGTATCTCCAATGACCAGCAGATTGCATCCATTTTAGGTCAAGATCATCTTCATTGCGGGCCCCATCTGATGGACGGCTTGGATCTTGCACAGTGTGGTGATTTGGTACATGGGTGGCGTGTACACGGGTTTCCTTGTACAGGCGCGTGGACTTAACAAAGCTCTTCTGGGGAAGGGTGTGAAAGCTCTCAGTTGGTATTTGCTTGGCGTCTCTTTTCCTGTAATTCTTCAGCGACTCCTGTGGACATAATATCAAGGGCTTAGATAAGTGATCAATGGCCCATTTTCAAAAACTGAAAACGTGCAGTCTCTATTAATTCTTATTCATCGCATGAGAAATGTGCCATTCCCACCATGCATGACATACTTGTATGGTATTCTGGACCCTTGATCTGTGGGTCACCATATTGATGGACCATGCATCTACTATTATTTAATACTTGGTTTAAATTGCAGAATCCCATGAACTATTAAGTTTTTTTTTACACAAGTTACGTATGAGGCCACACCTGCCTGGGCGTCATGCACCGTGCTACCCCAATGCTCACCCCTTCCAGCGTCAGCATTGTAGGGTGGAGATTAGCCGCCCATATGCCCCACGTGTGGCTGGCTAAAAAGCATTCACTCCCCTGTCGGGCCTGGGCAACTGAAACTGTCTACTTCAAGTTTATTTTTTTCTTCTTTTGTTTTTTTTTGTTTAATTGTCCATTTTGTATACTAATACATATATATGTAGCCAATTTACATGATGGTCCACCTAAATCAATGGTTCTGATCACAATGCACAGATGATGGATGTAACATAAGACGTTTCAGTGCACACTCTATGAAACTACGTAGACAATTGCAACATTTCTTGATGATTGTATGAGACAATCATCACAGAGCAGTAGTATGGCCCTTACGATGAATTTGAGATGATAAGGTAGACCCAGCAGCACCGTAGTATGATAGAGCAGCAATCTCTTCACAGAACACATGGAACGGTAGCTTAACATTTTCGACCGTCCATCTTGTTGCCCCTACTCTAGATGAAAAAATGATTCAAAAATCAAAGAAATCAGAAGATCCTACTCATCCAATCAGTGGCCTTCAAAGTAACGGTAGAAGATAAAACATAGTCAACCGGTCAGACATTCAGTACCGGAAGTGAAGAAATGTGATAGATTGGGTTGTCTAACCGGTATGATTTTCGAAACATACGGTGAGATCCACTGGATGGACAGCCCAGATTGATATCACCCTGGCACGTGTACACTGTAGACGGCTGTAATATACCCTGGTTCTTCCTACTCTAGCGTACGTATGCCATCCCTTATTCATAAGATGTCTTAAAATGAACACATCAACGTATGATTAGTAAATCCGGACCGTCTTCTGGTGGGCCTTTCAATGGATGGCTCACAATACAAGTGATGAAAGCCTCATCTAGACCTATCTTCACCGTTGATTTTCATAAGGCCTGTGAACAAACATCTTCTAAGCATTTGGACGGTTTGATCAGGGTCTGTACTAAAATCAACGGTGGAGATTGGTTTGCACCAGATAAGGCCTGCATCACTACAGATAATAAAACAGGCCTGGGCTAATATCCAGGGCCACTTGCAACTGTAACTAGATGGACTTAGACTGGAATCTGGACAGCCCAACAAGTAATCAGGCCCAGCCCATTGACAGCCTGAGACTGGAAAGAGAAGAATGAGAGAAGATGATACCTGCATGGGGATTGTTCGGGGTCGCCGGAGCAACGGACAATGACACCTCTGCATGGGGATTTTTAGGGGATTCCGGCTCGACGGACAATGACAGCTCTGCACGGGGATTGTCGGGGGCCACCGGAGCGACGGACGATGACGGCTCTGCATGGGGATTGCTCGGCGACGCTGAAGTCATGGACGATGTCGGCTCTTTGACTCCTAGAAATGAAGACATGGTTCCCTTCATCTTCTCAACCACACCGATCTCTCTGTTGTCGGTGACTTTCTTTGGAGCCATAACATCAGAAATTACCCGAGAGAGTGCTCTCTCTTCAGCCCCAGGCTCAAGCTTTCTCATCAGATATTCCTTCACCGAAAGTGATTTTTCCAGTCTCGGCCTGCTGCTCGGCTCCTCTATAGTCACAGGCCCTGTTGCAGCAGGTTGGCCTTGGATCTTTGATACTAGCCTCTGGGTTGCCTCAGAAACCATGTTGTAAACTGGTGCGAGAGTGTCTGTCACCGTCTCGGTTAGCGTCTTGCTGCTGGTATCATTTTTGGTGGGTATGGTCTCTTCTGGGACAATCTTGGCTGCTACTTGCTTCTCAGTGAACACTGGCGGTGGCGACGGATGGCGTGTCGCCGCTTCTTTGTATTCGTCGAGAGCCAGCTCAGATTCATACACTGAATTAATGAAATGAATGAACTTTCGTTATCCATTGATGCATGGCAATGGTTTCAAGACTCAGTTCTGATGGGACTCGTCCGAATCGACTCGGATTTGGTAGTACGAGTCAGTTGGGTGAATTGGGCCTATTCAGCCTCTGACTCGGACGAGTCGCCACACGAGATCTGAGTCCTTATAAAACCATGCTGCATGGTTACACCTATGACAGCATGAGCGAAAAGTTACTATGGAGGGAGCTAATCAGAGGCCAATCAAGATTGAATGGTGATGGAAAGTTGGCCCACTTGATCCAATGTTCTTGGGCCCTACATGATAAGGAGTATGATTCACCCACAGTTGACTTTCGCTATGGGTGTTTCATACCGGATCATTCTTCTTAAGAGTAGAGATTAAACCTCAGCCCTTCATTGGTTAGCCAACATTCTATGTTAAGCAAACAAACGTGGCCCACCCCATGAGTGGAATGGCTTGAATTTTTGGGACAAGGTATATATGTTCATGTGAGCCCCACTTAATGAGTGTCTTGGATCTTGTACACTTTTTAAGAATTCTATTTTCAAGAGTGGGATGATCATATGAATGCTCGAGCTTGCTCCGTGGTCTGTATGTGGCATCCAGACCGTGCATATAGTGCATATGACTATCACTCAACAGAGAAAATGAATAGTAGGAGCTGATACAATTCCTCTTGAGACACAAGCCTCTGCACAATTCACTTACACATGCCACATGTGAATAAGATCTTGACCATTCATTTGTTGGGCTCCATTGATTAGCTACTAACCAAAAACTGATTAAATGGTAGGATCATCTATGGCCCATCACTATATACGGTCCCACAGACGATGCGGAGACATGATATCTTCCATTCCCCTTAGAAGCATTGTATTAGCCCTCATTGAAAAAAGAATAATTTCAAGAATATAAACCCTTAGAAGCATTGTATTAGCCCTCATTGAAAAAAGAATAATTTCAAGAATATAAGAGCCAAGCAATAGTAAATTACTAGGAGCACCGTGGTATTCGACGTCGTCATCTTCGTCCTCGAGGCTGACACCCCAAGCGGGGGTCGTGTTGCCTCCATCCTGCCCTTGTTTCTTCTTAATAAGTGTTTGTCTCCACCTCCTCGCCTTCTCCTTCACCTTCGCCAGAACTGATTTCTTAACTGGATGGTTATGATCGTCTTCAGTATCATAGCTGCTCCCAAAGGAAGGCGCGATGGGTGATAAAGATCTTCCTTTCATCTCATCTTCACCTCCAAATGTAAGAGCACAACAAACTTAGTAATAGCTTATTGAAACAGGATGTAGACCTTACCTTGAATGGCCTGGAAATTGACACTAATTGGATAATCCTAACCTTTTAATTTGGAGGATTTTCTATTAAAAAGAACACAAGAAAAAACGAAAAACAATTGACTATTGAGCCTTGACTTTCCTCAAAGCCTGGGTTAGAGAACTCCCCTCTAACCTTAAGCTATGTAGGGCCCACCCTGATGTCGTGTTAGTACTTGATCTAAAAAAATCAGGTAGATTTGGAACTGGAGTGTGCCATACCACAGTACACGGTGGTGATAGAATGTCCACCATTGAAACCTTCTTAGCATCGAACAAAGTTTTAGATCATGTTGATATTTATCCTTTCATGTGGGTGGGAATTAGCATTTCCATCCTCATCATTTCCAATCATGTGGCTCACTTGTGTTTTGAATTAGCTTGAATTTTGAGATCATGTTCTGCTATGGTGGTACAGTAGATGGACATGCAAGTGGATAAAATAAAGACATCATAGTGCATCCACAAACCTTAGGGCTTGTTTGGAATGTAGGATTAAGTGGCATTGAATTCCATTACCTCTATTATTACACAATGATCACAGAATATCATGGTATTTGACCATCCAATCCCAATTGAGATTGAATTCTTCTTTGAGAAGAACACTGATTTACATGAAACCAGCACTTGGTGGACACTGAAATTGTAATCAACAAACAAGATTTTACAACTAATATTGGTCACTTTTTTTTTCATATGGAACTCAAGTGGTGGACTCACAAGAGTTTCAACTCTAAGGACCCATTGCAGTGTGTGAGGGTGTATGAGGGTGTGTGGAAAAAAAAAAAAAATAATAATATGAAACTCTCAAGTGCCAGATGTAAAAGGTGCATATGGATGCACAATGTGAATATAACATATTAGGGGTGACAACGGGCTGGGTTAGGCCAGGCCAAGCTCTATTCAATGTCTATTCAACGTCTCGTCATTTTTAGTTTGAGCCTAGACCCATGACGACCCAATATCGTCCAGCCCGAACCTAGCCCGGAATTTTTAGGATGGACTGAGGCCCATCCCAATATGAGAGAGAGAGAGAGAGAGAGAGAGAGAGAGAGAGAGAGAGAGAGACTGTTGTTTTTAAATGTTTTTCTTTTTTTATATTGGACCACAAGAGAGAGAGAGACTGTTGTTTTTAAATGCTTTTCCTTTTTTATATTGGACCACAAGAGAGAGAGAGAGAGAGAGAGAGAGAGAGAGAGAGAGAGAGAGAGAGAGAGAGAGAGAGAAAGAGAACTCATATTACAGATATGCTCTCGGGTTGATGGAGGTTGTCAATACCCAGCCCAATTATGAAACAAGCTTGAATTTTAAGCCCAATACTAGCCCGAAAGCCGAACGAGCCAGCCTGGCCCATTTACAGCCCTGTAACACATGAATAACCGTGGTGCCTACCGAGTAGTGGATTTTGAATTCTACAGATTTCTGTATCTCTGTTGAGATTGGAAAGTCAAATACTTGGATTAATCCAATCTTGTCCATCGATTCAAAACAACAGCACCAAATGCAATTTCATCCCACTAAATCCCACGTTACAAACAGGCCCTTAAATTACAAGAGATTTCTGAAACCCCGGATCACAGGCAAGCTGCATCTTCCTTGAATAGGCTCATTGGCATCTTTAAACTAATAAAAGAGAAAACCCGTTCGCTCTATTCCAATTTTGAACACTAACTTCACATGGGTTGTTCTTTTTTTTCAATGTTAGCGAAGAAGAAGAAGAAAGAGATTACCAGCATTGAGCAGATCGTGGGTCCGGCATCTGATGCCATTGGTTTGGGACATGGTCCAATGTCTACAGAAAGAAAGAAAGAAAGAAAGAGAAATGATCCTAGTAATTTTCAATCTCTACACCATTTGAAGGGGAGGGACGGTCAAAGGCCACAAGATAACGAACTTTTCGCGCCATCCTCTTGGTTTCCGTTAGCACATACGAAATATGAAACTGCCACGTGTCACTAAGAACGCTCCCCAGGGTAGATGTTTGGTGCCTTCTATTTTAAGAGGATGTGGATGGACTGCCACCACGTGGCGACAAGAGAGAGGCCTATGATAGAACACGTCGCATCACCCAAATGGTATATCTTAGGTTTGGACCGGTCAAGAACTTTCGGAGGATGGGTACCACGCACTGGATAGACTCTGGTGTAAGTTTTCTCATGCTACGTTATATGTTGGTGGCTCATTCAACTCATGCGTGGCGAGCATGTTTGAAAATCCAGACTGTTGAAATCATGGGCACGGAGCATAGGTAGACAAATCACAAAAATCCAAAGGCCATTAAAATTTCCTATCATCCTGGCCACCAATTGGATGTTCGAGGTCCTTTGAGCTGTGTGTTTTTGGCTGTATGGGCACGTACCTGCAACTTGCAGCGGATAAATCATCACCATTTAACAGTTTAAAGAATGCACATCCTGGCCAGTTTGGTAGCCCGCTGTACCATCCCAATTGGTGGTTCACCAACAACCTGGATTGCCTGGAGACCAAGCTCTGTGTGGTGTATATGTTTTATCCACGCCGTCCATTCATTTTGCCAGCTCATTTTAGGGCATGAACCCAGAAATAAGACAAATCAAAAGATCCAGTGGACCACGCCACATGAAGCAGTGGGGATAATGATACCCACAATTGAAAACTTCCTAGGGCCCACCACGATTCAGAACATCACATAGACTTGGATGGAGTGAAAACACAAATATCAGCTTGATCCAAACTTCTGGCCCCCAGAAGTTTTCAGCTTAGGTGTTCAATCCCCCACTGTTTACTAAGCTTTGCATCTTCATCATCTTTTGGTTCATGCTGTAAAATGAGCTGGCAAAACAGATGGATAAAACACATACACAGAGCTTGGTCTGGAGGGATCCCTGGAGACTGCAATCAGCGTCCCTTCACCTCAATATTCCCTGCCAAGAATAGAAGAATTTGCCATGGCCCGCTAGAAATGGCTAACAGCCCAAAATTCTCACCATTCAATCTATAGGATTGATACAAGTTTATATCAAGAGCAATATCACATCGATCCAACAGTTAGAACCATCTGGGCAGTCACAATTTTGTGCCATGGCCATTCACAATGGGCCCACAAAGGAGATGGAGCGAGAGCCAACCACCAATTCGGGTGGTGCAGTGGTCTACCCATCCATCACTTAAAAGTAGAGTAGATAAGGTGGGGGAAGAAAGCAAAGGCTCCAGCTATCAGAAACAGAACAATGGCTACCTTACCAACCATTTCAGCTTCCCTCCTCCCAAACAGATCTCTAACTGCAATTCCTCCAACCCAATATCAATCACACTGCAAGAATTTCAACAGAAATGGAAACTTCCAAAAGTCCAACTCTTTCAAGATCAGAGCTGCAAAGCTTCCTCCAGGAGTTAGTTTTCTAAGGCCATCTCACTCCTATTGATTTTCCTTTCATGGATTCTTTTCTTCTTCTTCTTCTTCTTCTTCTTCAATTTATCATTTCCATGTGTTGGGTTTGTTGCAATTGATGGTAAAAGAAGAAAATAAATTGAAATGAGTCTGAAATTTTCAGGTAGAAATGCCCAAAGTAGAGCCCAAGCTCGCAGCCCCTTTCCTTGGATTCACAAAAACTGCTGAGATTTGGAATTCTAGAGCTTGTATGATTGGCCTTATTGGGACCTTTATTGTAGAGTTGGTGGGTCCTCTTCTTTTCTTTCATTCAAGTCCACAATCATATTGGGGGCACATGTGTGACAGATCCAGGCCGTTCATCAGGTAGCTCAGTCGTAAATTTGCCCCGCCTGGAAAAACATCAGGCTGGCCTATTGATCAGGTGGGCCACAACACATGTAGGAAGATCTGGTTAGATTAAATTGACCGATGGACATTCAATGGATATGTGGGCTCCCAATGCGCCGTGCACCATGATTTTGGGGCCGGAGCATGACTATGCTGGGGCCTGCCTGATGAACCATATGGATCTCACAGATGTTCCAAGCATGCATGTGCTTAGTACAAATATCCTCTGCATTTCTCTTTTCTAATTTAGCTCCTTTTTCTCTCTTGTTTGGGCTGGTTGCAGATATTTCACAAGGGAATACTTCAGATAATTGGAATAGATGTAGGGAAAGGGCTTGATATTCCCCTTTGATGTATCTAAGTAGGAATTTCATCTTACAACACGTAATAGAGATATGGGTTCTTTAATTTCAATGTTTCCTCCATTTTCTGTGATGTACCTAGAGCATCTACCTCAAAGTTGTGTATGAATACAGTTTTATTTCAGGAAACACAATTCATTCTTAAATTTCAGAATTCAAGACCCAAAAATGAATTATCTTTCAAAAAAAAAAAAAAAAAAAAATGAATGAGAGAGAGAGAGAGACCCAAAAATGAAAATACAAGAGCCCTTGATACCCACTGCTGTGCTGTGGCCAGTGTCTCATGTGCAGGAATAAGGTCTGAAATTTGTGTGTAGTTGTCCGCTAGATGTAAAGAAGCTTCGGGCACAACATGAACAATGTTGAGGGGGTATTGCTGGATTATCTACCCACAAGTCCAAAGGAAGAAGTCTTCTGCAATTTCAATCCATCCTAAGTAACGTTAAATTGGCCTCTGTCGTGGAGTCTGTTTCTCTTTGGAAGTTGGATTGTGTTCATCACAGGGAATTTTGAGAAGTTTGCATTAGATGCGGGCATCTGCCTTCAATATCCAACGAAGAGTAACCTAGAACAAATAGAAGTAACAGTCAACACGGGGCGATTGTTCAACTGAATCGAACCCCTGCCTTCCGACTCAAGTAGAGTGCATTGATTCAAGGGGCTTCTTTGCCCATATGGCCAATTCCAGTGTCAGAAGTGGGATGGCAGCTTCTCGGATCAACAACTAGCTCCTCTCCGGTGGTCGAGTGACTTTCCACTCCTCTTCTACCATTGGTTTCGTTCAATGCAGTAACACCAGGATCCAATGAAAAACAAGGAAATATGGTTTACTTAGAAGGTGCAGATTGGGAACTTACAGGCATGACTCTACTATAATCCTCAAGCTACCTTCTCACAGTCAATCTTCACAGAAGTAACTGCAAATGAGGACCTAGAAAGATATAGTTACAATTCAAGCCTAATGGCCTGTTTGATGATCTCTAATGCGTAATTTTAGTTAACTAAATGAGAGGAACTCACTTTTAGGCATCTACCAAACAGGGCCTAAGAACCTTCACAAATGCATCTGGATATAGACCTGCATACCTGTATTGCATCGGCATGTACACTAGCATCATCAAAATTATCATCACCTCAAATTTTTCCCCTAGTAATTTGGATCGGCTTTTAAATTCTGGATTGAAAGAAGTTCTATGATCGGCTGCCCAGCAGTCATCAACCTTCCTCTTCTAGCCACGCTCTGGAACTGTCCATGGCATAAGGTACCCAAAATATGGAGAAGAATATGTGCAGACGAGTAAATCCTTGCCTGTTATGCATCTAGCTTCTCACCAAATTGATACATCATGAGTGGACGGCAAACTGATTATAGGAGAATCTTCAACAGCACAAAGCCTCTACCAATATGTTAATTAACCGCATGAACTTGTGTCATTAAGCGTCTCATTCTAACAAGGAATGGTGTTTTCAGGAGTTTGGTGGAACCCCTCGACCTTGTAAGACCATAGCATGATCTCTACCTCACATCGTGTTTGGAAGCTAAACTTTGATGGGTGGTCGTCATTAGGTAATCCAGGACCCTCCTGCATTGGAGGTGCCCTTAGATATGCGGCCGGGATTTCCCACTGAATAAATCTAGCAAAAGATTTCCTTGGCCCTGTAGCACTTAACAGCTAACCTCTTATAGGAATTTCTCTTCGAATAGAGCTCCAACATGTTTCAAATGCACCACCATATGCCACCACCATCTGTTACACCATTAGGGCAATAATTTTCATGCCTGGAAAGGTCTCTGGCCTGAATTTTAAACTGCCCCTCACCCGAATTGTTGCCAGCCCTAGGCACCAAAGGGCATGGAAACAGTAGCATCATGTGAATACTTCCAAGGCACCACCGAATCATGTGACTAACCAGCGCCGCCTCTAACAACAGATACCACATCAACATCATTAACTTCAATCCAACTAAACCCTGGCTTCTTCTTCACACCTCTTTCACACATTAGCTTCCGCACTCCAGCTGCATCATCCCAACAACCACCTGCTGCAAAGACGTTTGATAGCAATACATAAGTAGCGGAATCTGTTGGGCAAAGCTCAAGAAGGCCCTTTGCTGCACGTACCGCTATATCCAGACTTCCATGAACTCTGCAGGCACTAAGCAGAGCTCGGTAGACTGAAGCCCCTGGTTTTATTGGCATGCTATCAACGAAGGATTCCGCTTCAACAAGGTGACCTGCTCGGCCAAGAAGATCAACAACACAAGCATAATGTTCTGCTCTCGGAGCTGCCATCGAGTCCCCACGTCTCATTAAATCAAAATATTCAAGTCCCTTTTCAAGCAAGCCAACATGGCTACAAGCAGAAAGCACAGTCAGAAAAGTGGTGTGATCTGGTCTAATCCTTAGCCTTCTCATTTCTTCAAACAACTCAACAGCCTCACTACCATACCCATGTTGGGAACACCCTGCTAAAAGTGAATTCCATGAAACCAAATCAGGTTCATTCATTGACAAGAAAACCTGCTTTGAATCATCAATCGCGCCACACCTCGCGTACATGGAAACAAGCCCATTCTCAACAGTTACATTTGAAGCATACCCAGTTTTCAAAATTAGAGCATGGGTTTGCTTGCCTTCTTCCAAAGCCGAAAGGATTCCAATTGCTCGTAGAACACTTGCAAATGTGAAGTAGTCCATATCGATGCATCCCTGTCTCATTTTAACAAAGCGTTCAAGGACTTCTTGGCCATCTCCCAAATGAGAAAAACCAGCAATGATCGAATTGCAAGAAATTTGATCCTCAGCAGAAGCGGTTGGCCATATCTTATAGAAATCTTCAACGCTTTCGCATTTAGAATACATGGTTATGAGGGTAACTACCAGATACCTATCAGACTCTAGACCTTCTCGAATGACTTGACCATGAACTTGCTTCCCATTATCCAAATCTTTCGAACTCGAAAATGAACTGAGAAGACTATTATATGTAAGCTTATTCAATTTAACACCCAAACGCTGCATTTCTTTAACTAAAACCATTGCCTCACCAGTCGATGATGTTGTGCATATCCAGTAACCATAGACGTCCATGTCACTACATTTCTCTCGGGCATCTCATCGAACACTCTCCTCGAATCGTCCAAACTCGAACATTTCGAGTACATATCCATCAGCGCAGTCCCAACTACGACATTCCAGCAAAACCCAAATTTCAAAACCAGACAATGGATCTGAATTCCCGGCTTGCGAATTTCTAGCCTCGAGCAGGCAACCAGAACACTAGAGAATGTAAATGGGGTCGGATATATTCCCTGTCCAAGCATCACGACGAAGATTTCAAAGGCTGTTTCAGGGAATTGGGTCTGAGAATAGCCACAAATAATCGAATTCCAAGCGACTACATTTCTCCGAGGCATTTCGTTGAACAACAGTCTTGCGTCGGAAATCCTGCCGCATTTGCAGTAAAGGTTTACGAGGGCGCTTCCAATGAAAACATTCGAGTCAAGGCCGAGTTTGAGAACTACTGAGTGCGCTTGCTCGCCTGCAGAAAGAGAAGCCGACTTTGCGCAGGCTGAGAGAAGGATGCTGAAATAACAGGGGTTAAGGGACGGTCCATTACGATGCATTTCAGCGAACATCTGCAGTGCGTTGAGATTCGACTCGTTTTCTGAGGAAGGGCCGACTCGGCGATTCCGGGGAAGAGAATCGGGTCGTGGGCAGTTTGATAATTTGGATGCAGCTGCGAACAATAAGGGATTGATTTTTGCAGCCACTACTGCTAAAGTGCGCCGTAGGTGAAGCGCAGATAGCTGCTCGAGCATTTTCTCTCACCATTTCGTTTCTTCTACTGCTGCTGCTGCTGCTGTTTCATTTTAGGACGCGATCCCAAATCTCATGTGGACCATACCAAATACGAACACTGATGAATTACCATTAAAAACATTTTGTGGGCCAAATGAATTTTGGGATCAAGCTGATCTTTATATTGTCCCTTCATCCAGGTGACGGTTTAGAGATATGACCGCCATTTTTAAACTGATGTGTGTTGACTCTTTAATCGTAGGCATAGGATGATTTTTTAAGTGAATCGCGACCGTCCAACCATAAAATAAAACTTAGAATATGATGGTAACCATCTGATTTTGTTGTTTGGGACCGGTTAACTATTTTTACTTCTGAGTGGACTATCATTGGAGGCTATCACTCTTCACGGTTATACGTGTTTTAAATTATGGTAAGCGGGGCCATGTTTTGGTAATCCAGACCATCTATCCGTTAATTCCCACCGTGGATAAAGCATGCTGCAAAAATATCCAGAATGGTAGATATTCTGACCAATATCTAGACCCTTTTCGGTTGAATGTGAACCTTTGTTGTTTTCACATCTCATCCGTCCATCTTTTCGAAAGGTAGACACAATAGCAGGGTGATGCACTATCTGGCCAGTCCATCTAGATGGCCTTACCATGGATGGCTCATATATCAAAATTCACACTGATCAGGCATTACTGGACATGCATTGAGCTTCGAAGACCACTAAATTGTATGGATAAGGGAAACGGTACATCTCCAAGATTGCACGATCTCAGACCTTACATTGGCAGCCAGATGGTTAGCAGAGAAGTTCAGCAACAGTTAGGACCATTTGGATATGCTATGAGCTAGAAATTGCAACAATTCGACAACTCCCACCATCTTGCATTTTGTTGGTTATGGCCGTTCCTTTTTTGGGCCAATAATCAGATGGCTACCACAGTCCAATCCCCTTTCTTTTAGGGATATGGGCTATCCATGTGAAGGCCCACGAGATCAACGGTCGCTAGAGGTGGAGATCGAGCCGAGTCAGATCGGATTAGATCCAACTCGACTCGATCTGAATTTTTAAGTAACTGATCCGAACTCGATCCGATCCAATGCACTGCTAGCCTGACCTAAACCGAGTCCGACTCAGTCAGGGAAACCGAATTGGATCGGGTCGGGTACTGTTCGGATCAGAAAAGAGAAGTGGGTGATACCAAACCAGAAGCAGATTGGCTGGTGGTGTATTGATGTCAGCAAGTTCTTTGGGTCAAACTATGAGGTATGTGTTATATCTAAACCGTCCATCCATTTGGAGAGCTTGTCTTAAGGCTTGAGCCGAAAAATAAGACAGATCTAAAGATCAGTTGGACCACATTGCAAAAAACAGTGGGGGATTGAACGTTTACCATTGAAACCCTTTTTAAGATTACGGAAGTTTTGAATCAATATGAAATTTGTTTTTCCACTTCATCCATGTATTTTTAACATTATTAGCAGATTAAATGGAAAATAAACATTATGGTGGGGCCCATGTAACTTTGATCTCATTCAAGCTGTTCGTACAACTCGGAGCTCAAGGCGCATACACGCTCGTCTTCGCACGACACATATCTACAACAGCTATATAGCTTGCGTGGGACGCGGATTCGCTACTGACAGGTTGAGTAGCTAGACTCCCTACTGAAGTGACGTAACCAAGTTCTGTTGGACCCGCCATGATGTATGTGTTGTATCCACACCATCCGTTCATTTGGAGATATCAATTTAGGGCAGGAGCCAAAGAATGAGTCAAATCTAAAGCTCGAATGGACCCCACCACAGAAAACAGTGGAGAGAGTGACGCCCACCATTAAAATTTTCTAAGGCCCACAAAAATTTTCGATCAAACTGAAATTTGTGTTTTCCCTTCTTTCATGTTTGTCTTAACTTGTGAACACATTGGATCTCAGATAAACATCATAGTGGACCTTAGGAAGGTTTCACCGGTAGGAGTCACTCTTCCCACTGTTTTCTATGGTGGGGTCCACTCAAAATCTAGATCTGACTCATTC
Organism: Magnolia officinalis; assembly: GCA_021015155.1. NCBI lineage: Eukaryota > Viridiplantae > Streptophyta > Magnoliopsida > Magnoliales > Magnoliaceae > Magnolia > Magnolia officinalis. The sequence continues at coordinate 90,419,213 of JAJHSJ010000006.1, read as the reverse complement.
TATCTCATGGCCTAAAATGATCTCTACAAATTGATGGACGGTGTGGATACAACACATACATCATGGTGGGTCCTACAAAACCTGGTGACGTCACTTCAGTAGGGAGTCTCGCTAGCTACTCAACCTGTCGGTATCTAATCCGCATCCGCTTGCGTATGATACAAGAAATTAAATTGAAGTTTATCCACAGGCCACACACACGGCTGTATAGTTGGTGTGTGAGTGTGATACAAGAAATTAAATTGAAGTTTATCCACAGGCCACACACATGGATGGCTGTATAGTTGGCGTGTGATACAACGTGAATGCATGTAGTTGATCAACACCGTCCATTCGTTTTTCCAGATCATTTTAGGGTTGAACCCAAAATTTATGCATATCCAAAGCTCAAGTAGACCATACCATCGGAAAAAGTGGAAGTCTGATTTCCACCGTTGAAAACTTTATAAGGCCCCACTGCCCCAGTGATGTTTATTTGTCATCTAACCTGTTCATAAGATAAAAAAGACATGGATGAAGGGAAAAAACAAATATCAGCTTGATCTAAAACTTCTTTGGCCCCCAATAATTTTTCAACGGTAGATGTTCAATTCACATTGTTTTCAATGATGTGCTCCACTTGAGAATTGGATACACTCCATTTTTGGGATGAAACCTTAAAATTATCTGTTAAAAGAGATGGACGGAGTAGATAAATTGCATGAATGACATTTGGGCCCACAAAGTTTACTCAGATCCACTTCTACACCAGCTCATCCGCTTCCGAACTAGGTTTCAATGCCTGGTGGTGGTGGTACACCTGCCCAACGCAGCCCTCATCAATGCGCCACCCACACTGCCCTCATGTTACCTCTCTTGGGAAATGTTTTAACCTCAGCCCTTTATTTCTCAACAGTTAGATGCAAACATCCAATGGCTCTATTTTCACTTCATACTATATGGTCGGATCGGATTGGATCTGATCGGATCGGATCCAATCGAATTGGATTCTGGATCGGCTCGGTCTAGATTGACATTGATTCGAACTCGATCCGATGAACGGTCGGATCTGACTGATCCTACTCGAACCGCATCAATCCAGGCCTTCGGATCGGGTCGGTTTCTGCCCAGCTCTAACGGTCACAATCAACACACATGTTTGACACATTTACCTTCAGAAGAGGGGTTGAGTAGAGAATGCTTGCACACTAGCATTCCTAGAAAAACCAATAACTAATGAGAGAGAATATGAGATACAAAATGCTAAGGGCCTGTTTGGATTCGTGTATTGCATTGTATCCGGGTACTGTTCATGTATACATTGGCTGTCCTGACAAATAATCCAAATCAATCATATACTGATCAATGTTTAGATTGGAGGCATTGGTTGGCATAGTATACAGTACCTTATACAAATCAATGTTTGGATAGGAGGTATTGTGTCTGGGTACTGTACAGTCAAACCAATTTACATAAATACAAGTATGGACGGTCAACCCACATTTGACCAACGATCCTCATGTGATATGTGGACACCATTACACGTCATCCATGCAAGGATTGGCTACTCCCCCTGACACCAGCCCCGTGTCTGGTGGTCGATGCATTGTGGGCCCCACCATGATGTATATGTTTCATCCATTCCGTTCATAAAATTTTTACAGATCATTTTAGGTCTTGATTCAAAAAATGATAATTATATAAGTCTTTGGTGGGCCACACCACAGGAAAATTTTAATGAATGGATATTCACAATTAAAATCCTCCTAAGGCCCACTGTACTGTTTATTTGACATCAAATCTGTTGATTTGGTTATAAAGACTCAGATGAAGTGAAACAATAAATATTAGCTTGATCCAAAACTTTTATGGCCCCCAAAACGTTTTTAATGGTCAAAATTCATTCACCCCTGTTTACTGTCATGTGGTCCACTTGAGATTGACATATACTTCATTTCTTACACCATATCATAAAATGATATATAAAAATAGATGGACAGCATGGATGACACACATACATCATGGTGGGCCCCACAGAGCACCGACCACCAGCCAAGGGATGGTGTCAGGGGGAGTAGCCAATCCACTCCCCACAAAAACATAGATTACGAAAGAAAATAAGCTTTTCAATTAAAAAAAAACAAAAATCATTGAAAACATGTATTTGAGATTGACGGATATAGAAAAGAAAAAAAAAATAGTAATTAATAAACAAAATCAGAAAAGTAAGAGCCGAATATTACAAATGTTAGCAGATGTCATCGATGCCCAAGAAACAAAATCACAAGCAGAAAATTACACACCAAACTTTTAACTACACACACACACACACACACACACACAAGGACCTCATAGAAAGTTCCAAAAGAAGAAATTAAAATAAGAAAAAAAAAAAAAATCCTAAAAAATATTACAAATGAACACTTCCGTAACAATTACTTTCAAATAGTCCAAACATTTCTTTGCTGGTTGCCTCTACAGAAGACTATCCGCTGCTGCGGATAGTGACGTAAACAGCGGTGAAAACATAGTCTTCTCATCTATCCCATACAGCAAAGCATGCACGAGTCATTTCAATCTATCGACGCTTACCACCAAGGCGGATTGCGAAATCCCAATTTGGATTTGGATTATTTGCAGATTTCCATCCCATCGGCTAGAATAGGGTGTAGACAGTCCCGGGTGTGTAAAATGGACCGTATACACGCCAGTAAGAGGGGTGTCTTGCATCAAAGATGCTCATGTAAGATACAACCCTCTCTGAGAATGGTTACAGGTGGTTCGACAGCCCGAACCCGACTTGCAGGAGGGAGATGACCGTACCTGTGGTAGCCGTTATCGGGCAATAGGAACTGCTTCGCACGTTGCCTGGATTTGCAACGAGAAAGCTTGCAGAGAGCTATAACGGTGACTGTATGTGCAGAAGGGTCGTCGAAAGGGCCGGTTCGGAAGAGAATGCCGACATGCAGGCTCTCAGACGAGCTATGGAGGAGGCGGTGGAGAATATCATCCGTTCGTTGTAGGAGAACGAAAACAAAAGGGCCTGTTTCAAATACTTTTTTTTTACAATGCAATGAATGCATTGAACAAATGGCAGCGGTATGCACTGACAGAGTAATACCGCCAGTCTGCGATTTCTGATTCGCAATGTATTAGCGCGCATCGTATACGACAACCGGTTACTCCTAACCAAACGTTGGTTATGTCACATCAGACCTACTAAAACAATGCAATACACCCCTAACCAAACAGGCCCTAATGTTACAAGACACTTAAGGAGGGATAGAATAGAAAACTAATGGCTATATTTTCATGTTGTGGCCATGATTTGCTACATATAATCATGGACACATTAAGCAAGGATTGTCAGAGCTCTTCCACCATTTTCATTCAACTGACTCTGCAAAATGCACATGCTGCCATGTTTGTGCAATTCACTGAGTTTACAAGGCCATGTGTTTGGATACACAATTGAATTAAATTGCAAACATTCAGTTTAATCAAGAGGAAATGCCAACATTAAATGACGCTTCCTACAATTCATAATGAGGAAATCACTCTCAAATTGCATTCATGTCTCTTAGCCTGTCCACCCAATATGAATGTGAAGGAAATTACAACATTGCAATCCAATTTTATAGTGCATCCAAACGTACCCCCAAGAAACTTCCATAAGCCATTTACCTTCCGATATCGCTTTCCATTAGCAGCTACAACCTTGAAAGTAACCATTTGGCTATTTACAAAGGCCTACTTCACTACAGCCCCAGCTCCTTTTTCAATTGTGCAAGCGCGGCTTCAATCTCGTCAATGTTCTCTTCGATGCTGCTCTCCTTCTGGGCTTCATTCCGAATATCATCACCGCTTCTCTCCGACCCAGATTTTCCATATGGGTCTCCTTTCACAGACCCATCATCTCCATCCTTCGAATCAATGTTTGAATCGGTGATGTTGAGCTCTTTCTCTAGGAACTCCACAAACTCTTCACCAATGTCCTGAAATGTGAATAAGCAGGTCTATATCAGTTATAAGTGGAAATATACAATATTTGATCAAGCATCTGCTCAGCCCAATGATCTGAAAGGGCAACCAAACCCTTCATATGATGAACCTCAAAGTAAATGGATGGTATCCTAAGATAACTCCCCATCAGATGCATCTAATTGTCCAACTCGGCCCCTATCGAAGTTGACCATTGGTTGAAATTGTCCAATTTCATCAATGCATAGTATTATCTCTATGATGGGGTCCACCAGATAAACTGATTAGGTCATTGAGAGGTGGGCCTCAACTATACCAGTTATGGATCAAACACAAAACAGAAAAACAAGCATCATATAATACATACTCGTACCAAGGAGTCTTTTAAAATTTTACAACCTATGCTTATAAGGTAAAATGAAAGCTAGAGAGAACATGAGAAAGCATTGAATTATCAGATTTCCATCTGTAAATAGGGGAGCACTCACTGCCAATTCCTCCCACAAGCTCTTCGGCTTCCCTTGTGAACCGGCGCTAGCTTCCCAGTTTTGGAATTCCGTTTGCAGGTCACGGAAGAAGTCCTCTGTAACACCAACATTCAGAATCACATCAATACAAAGCAGTTTTCAAAGATGATGAAGATGCCCATCCAACTTGAAATGATAAGGACAGTTTCTTAGTGCCATGGTCTCCGATAGGACAAATCTACCTATTGTTATTTGAACATCTCTCAAAAAATTACCTGCAGAATAAACGGGTTAAATAAGAACTCAAAATCTGAATATGACAAAAAAATGTGCTATATAATGAGATATGCTTATTGATAAATTGCCATCCACCCAGTGGATTATTTCCAACCTATCAAGTGATTGAGGCATCTGCCCTGATCAATAGGTTGGCCCTGCCATGAGGATCACCTTATGCAAAATTCAGTGCCATCCGCTCACCAGGTGGATCACACTAATGTATAGCCGCTGATAAGTAAGAAAATGTAAGTGTCATCTGCTTGATGGTGGATGGGTCTGATTTTTACACAAGGTGATTCTCATGGTGGGGCCAACCTATTGGATAGGTTGGATGTTGAACAAAGATGACAAGTTGGAAGTTGTTCGCTGGGTGGATGGCAACTTACTAGTACAACCGGTTGGATGAGAATTTCTCCGATATAATTGGGTTGGAAATGCAATCATATGCTCATTAGTTTTGAGGATGATTGTGGAGAAATTGGCATGCTCTTCCCAAACCCATATCTAGATGAGCATAGTCGTTGTAACTCCACTGCCCTAATTGGTAGATGTGTTTGTTTGTTCAATCGAATCGAGTTGCAATAATTCAATTCGGCAAAATAATAACTAAACTGATGCTAAACCCACTCTAACCCCAAAATTGCAATTACAATAATTTATGGTCCAACTTGGAATGCACGGAATTGAAATTAGGGTTCTGGTTGTCATTATGAATTAAAAATAGTGCCATCCCTGCATTGATTATTGCCTCGAAAATGAATTTAGTTCAGTTCATTAGAGCATCCAACACACTTATTCTTTCTTCATTCTGCCAGAGTATCAAAGGTTTTCTCTTGTTCTGTTTCTCCTTCTTCTTTTTTTTTTTTTTCATTCTTCATTCTCTAATTCAAAATCTATTAATTTCAATTTGATTTATTTAATAATGATGAAATGGAAATCTTACATTTTGTAATTTTTCTTTAAGGTATATTCTTCCCATTTTCCCCCTTTCTACATTTTTGTCCTCTGTTTTGGTGTTTCTTTTTTACTTTCCTTGTTTTCTTGTTCTTAACTTTAACCAGTTTGGTTTGTTAATGGTTGGGGCTTATATTTGCTATTGGCTTCTTGAATTGTTAGTTTAGTGCATAAGATGATAACAACATAAGTGAACTTCTGTTGTTAGTATTGTGACCATTGTAATTTGTGGATGGAGTGTCCCTAATCACTACAAAACTCTCAAGTTAGAGATGAAACATATTTCTATTTTCACCCCTCTATTCTGGAATATTTCTGGAATATTATCATCATCATCTAAGCCTTATCCCAACTAAATGGGGTTGGTTACATGAATCCTTTTCCGCCATTCCACTCTATCACACGAGTTTGGAATGCCCCTCTGGGGATTCATGATGAAAGTTAGGGCAAAAGTTTAACGCTGGGTGCAGACCACAGCCCCCCGGTAATAGACTATTACATAGGTTGATTATAATCAAGCGCTGTCTGATAGTTTATACATAGGTTGATTACAATCAACAAGTTCTGGGATACAAGGATTTATTTATCTATTTTCTTATTTCTCTTTTCTATATTTTTTAGAAAGTAAAATAAACTGGCATGACTCCCCATGTTGATTCCCTAAAGGCTGAATCAACTTGACTCTCCTCTCTGCTGAGCTAGCCTGAGTCACGAATCTGGAACTGTGGTTATTGAATAATCTAAAGTGCACTTCCCACTTTGTTGGAAGTGATACACATTGATATCTGCAGAACCGATGGCACTAAGAGTCCAAGACAAGGGGAAGAATATTTCATTTGCCAGTTCCATAGTTCTCAATTAGCATGCCTTTACCTCATTCAAAGAAATCTGAGGTACTTACCAAAGGAATATAAACCTTGGTTGAGAAAGTGCTTGGGCAGATAGAAAGGTAGGGTATCCTATGGATCTTTCAAAGATTACTGTATGAAGAACATGAAATAGACCATAACAGCATGCATTATACAATAAAATTACATGTGCAGCAGAAAGAAAAATACTCCAATTAAAATGGTCGGTGAATATATAGAAGAATTAAAAGACAAATTAATCTTCAGACTTGTCAAGGACCCTTGTGATGAACGATAAATAATATGGAGTATGATCTTTGCCTGAGGATATGAATAGTATCAATGGGCCCTAAATCTGAACAGGCGGGAAGATGGTTCATTCAACCAGACTGTTGATCAGGGTGGACCCACTGAGGAAAAACCATGTCACAAGAAAACTCCCTCATGGACTATCTTAACCCTTTTGGTCAGTTGCCTGAAAATATATTATACAGAAAAAAAGGCAGAACAATGCATGCTCAGCAGACAGAAGGCCAGTATTATTAGATGTCCAGGATATTTTAATCTGGAAGACTTTTGGGGCATGATCCATTTGAAGTGGGACCTCTTGGATGAATGATTTGCATAGTTCTAAAACTTGGTGGCTCGACTTGAAACTCATCTGAGTCAACTCGGCCTTTTCGACTCCACTCAACAAGACTCCGCGCAGAGTGTCTTTGAGAACCGCCAGGCTGAGTGTGATGCGGTCAAGGCTCGTTGAGTTGGCTCAAAAACTCGATATGACTCGACTGAGTTACTCACCCAGTCAAAACTCATGAGAGGAACCCAGTACCTATTACCAACACACCACACAGTGGAGTTGTGTTTCTTTTGGTTATGTTATTTACTTTTACCTATTCAGACAGCTCTAAAAAAATTTCCCTGCCCTAAAACTTGAGATTTAATTATCAATATATTGAATCAAGTCAAGTAAAGACTCCGTCGAGTATCCGAGTTGACCCGACCCAACTAGACATTGAATCCAGTGAAGTTTTCAAGTTTTTCCACTGTGACAGTTTGTAACACAGAACTACAACCTTGTACAAAACTCAAAGCCCAAGGAAGAAGGATACCATATGTAATGTTGGACCAAGGATAATACAATTGCTTTCGTATAAAACATCACTAAACCATGACTTGCACACAATCCAATGGGTAGCAGAAGAATGAATTAGTTTCCAACAGAAACAATCAGTTTTATACAAAACAGAGATAAAAGTGCCAAAAGTGACAACAAATTTGCAGAGGAACTCATGCATACCAAATCCATAGAAGTCTTCCTCATCCTGGCCATTCCTGCTTCTACTCTTGTCGGATGCTGAATTAGAATAACCTGACGTGCGATTTCTAAAATCATAGTTGCGCTTAGACTCTGAGTTCAGTAACGTATTGTATGCATGCTTAATCCGCATAAATTTCTCCTGAGCATTTGCCTATATTAGAAAAGAAAAGGTTAAAATGAGCATGGCAAGTTGTATCAAAGTCACATACTTAAAGAAAAATCTCCTTGTATCAATGGTGCAGAGTTAAGACTTGTAAACCAGCTCAACATACTACTTTAAAGAAGAAGAAAAAATTACTGAGCACAAACTGAAGAAAGAAAAACTGATGCGGACACAAGCGCATTCAAGGTGTACCAACGAAGAAAGCGTCAACCACAAGTGCCGTCCTTGTGGATAGGCGACTATTGAGGAGCTGAAGACCTTTCACATGTGATTGGACATATAGAAGACCCCACTCAGGGAAGACACACGTGAAGGAAGATTGGAGAAAGAAGACCGAGCGCCCGAACTTTCCCGTACTTATGTTATTTGCGCGTTTTTGCTTAGTTAGGGGTCTTTTAGTAATTTTATGTCTTTATTAGGGGTCTTTTAGTACTTTTATGTCTTTATTAGGGGTCTTTTAGTAATGTTATGTCTTTACTTGCTTATTCTAGGGGTATTTTAGTACTTTTATGTCTTTATTTGCTTATTTAAGTGGGTTAAAGCCCTAGATACGAATTTGAACTATTGATTAATGAAAAAAGCAAACCCTTTGGTTGCCTCCTTCCTCTCTTCTCTTTAATGGTGCTTCTTTTCGTCCCTTGATCTTCCTCTTCTAATTTCTTCTTGTGCCCCTCCAACTTCTTCAAGGTAATTATTTCTTTCTTTCTATTTTTCAGTTTTGGCTATTCCTTCTTCGATCAAAATCTTGAGAACCGATCTAAACCCTAAACCCCCAAATTCTCAAATCCCTAATCCGAGAAACTTCTTGGTTCTTCGGACTAGTGATCTTCATTGATCGATTAGGTGTGACCATGCAAGATCGGGAGGTTTCATCCCTCGCCGGATCCAACCTAAGTAATAATTGAATGTCATACTCCATGGTTGTGATGATGGCCCGCTCCATTGCATGTTTCCTTTATGATTTTCTCAATTATGATGATTACTACCAGAATTTTAGATCATTTATTCCTTTTATTTCCCTGTTTAATTATGTTCATGAGCATGCATCATAATTAGGGTTGTCCTGCGTCAAAAACAACCTTAATCAAACATACAATAAATTATTTAAGTTGTCATATAGCAGTATAGCACTAAAAGGAATGTATGACAGTGGATGGAAATGGTGGCCAGAGTGTGTGACATGGGGGTACCAGTTACGAGATGGCACCATATTGATACATAGACGCATCAATCTTTGAAAAATCAGGTCATATTCGTAGAATTGAAAAAAAAAAGTGTATGTTGTCCTCAATGCATGGGTACATCACATCACACATGGCCCCATATTTTTAGAAACAAATGTCTCAAAGGTTACAAATTTTTGCATGAGGAATTATCAGGCCCTGACTCATCAAGATGTGAATAGTGTCATGATGCACCCAGTCCGAACAGTGCTTAGTGATCTAGACCATTGATTTGACCAGCGCACATGGTTAGGCACTCCCCCCATGGGCTTTGCGATGTACCTTGGTATAAGCCACAAAGGAAATTGCTTGTTCTGAGGGAAGCTTCATATGCTCACATGCCTCATAGGAGTTAATGATAAGCAAAGGACCTCCAATTGCCTAATTTAAATATCAACAATGAGACTCTACAGACCTCTATGTGCCAAGTGGAAGCAACAACTCACCCACCACGAAATAGGTGCAAAATTTTCAGGATGGGTGTAGAGAATGTAACGTGTTCATTTTGTATAGTTTGGTCTGCTAGTTAAGAACAAGGTCTTGGGTGTTCTGGCAAATCCACTCGTTCTAAATACAATTCATTAATCTCTTTGCTTTGCCATACGGCTACAAACCGAAACTGGTAATTCCAAGGCTACTAAAAAGGGTAAACAAGAATTCAAGGCTACCAAATAGAGGACTGAACCTAATTTTTTGAAGGGAGGACTGGGCCTAATGACAAATGAGTTTTCAAAATCCAACTGATAAAGAAAATTGAAACCGAGGGTCGACTGAACCACGCTGTAAGCTTCCCGGTCAACTAAGGTTTGTTTCGGTCGACCAAGAGACTCTGTTAATATTTCGGTAGACCGAAGGTGCAACCGAGGTTTTGCGCGGATTTGCGCGAATTGGGGTATTTAAGTCCAATTGCGATTAGGGCTTAAAACCATGTGAACGTTTTCTCTCTAAGGGCAAGGGTTTGCAAGCTGAGAAGGTTTCCAATGTTTGTAAGGGCTTGGGAAGGATTTTCCAAGAGTTGTGCATAGCAAGGGGAGATCGAACGATCCTATAATCGAAGAAGGTAAGTGGTGTATTATAAGGTTTTGATCATTGTTGAGATCTCTGCCACTTTGTGCCATAGTTTTTTCACGCAAGGGTTTTCCACGTAAAACATTGTTGTGTTTGTGATTGTTTGCTTTTGGTTTGGTTATTCTGCTTTATTATATTGTTCTATCTTCGTTTATCATGCTTCCACAGAGCGCACGAATTAGCAATGGTATTAGATCCGAATTTCTAATATCTAGGGTTTGATCCGAGTTTGTTGTGGCTCGAGTTTACATCGTTGTGGTGTGACAAGGAGCCAGTTTACTCCAACAAAATGTACAACTATGAAAATTTTGACTGAAATTGTCTTACCCATCCACCTGTTTCCACCATCGGGGCCCACATGTTGGCAGACCGGATTTATTTTTAGGAGAACATGTAGAAGGCCTGACCAACCTGATGGATGGATAGGATCTCGCACCTATGTGCCATGCTGGCACATGTGTGGTGTGTATTGCACATGCATGTGCGCTCTATCTTATCTTCCTTTGATGTTTCCATGCTCATAATTCCTCCTAAAATAGCTTTCTTCGGGTGGCTGGTTGGGAAGAAAAAGGTGCTTACAGTCGACAATCTGAGGAGGAGGGGGATGATCCTTCCTAATGTTTGTCTTTGTTGCATGGCTGAAGAAGAAACGGCTGACCACTTGTTTTTGCATTGCCCGTATATCAATCAGATCTGGCCACATATCTTAAGTCCCTTCGGAATTACTTGGTGCTCTCCAGACACAACAGGTCAGCTATTGAAGGTGTGGCATGGTGTCAGACTTGGCAAGCAACGAACCACAATTTGGATAATAGCCCTCAATGTTGTTTGGTGGGCCGTTTGGGAAGAAAGGAATGGTAGATGTTTTAGAGATGAGCCTAAATCGGTCGAGTCCTCAGCGCGTAGAGAAAAATAGTTTATTTCAAAATGGGCTGCTAATGTAGATTCCCTTAAGGGATGTAATCTTCTTTTCTTGGGAGCTTAGGTGGTCCGCCCCGTCAGCGGCCCCGCTCTCTCCTTTTTGCATCTTTTTCCTTCTTTTAATATAATCTTTGTGACTCTTCAAAAAAAAAGAAGCTAGCATTTTTTGCAGTGCAGACACCTTTACTAAAGATGGAAGTGACAAGAGGATCACTTGTTGTTGGGAACTCACTTCCCCTTTCTTAGCCTCCTACTTTTAGTTTAAATTATCCATTTATTTTATTTTATTTATAAATAATAAATAATAAATAAATAAATAAGCAAAAAATCAAGGGTACCGAATTAAGGAACAAGGCTTTATCCGTTTATACTCCAAGATCCAATTAAGGAAGAAACTGGGTCTAATAACAAAGAGAAAAACTTTGATACTCCAGCAGAGTGTGATGAATGATTCACAGGCACTGATAATTACTTGTTCCATACCAGTAATTCAAGTTAAGCTGTCCAAATTAAGGGTCCCAGTTTAGATGTCCTACGAACCAAAAATTAAGATTATTTGATTATCTGACCCTTGGATTGGCGGACATTTACTCGACAGTTAGAATGAAAAATACCCTGTGGTCTTATTTCAAACAAACAAGTGCCCACAAATCTGAGAGTAGGATTGTTCAACCAATCGGATTTCAAGACTGTGACTTAACAACAGTTGGTTCCACAATTTAGTCGGTTTAATTTGAGTTAATGCATGCCACATGTACAGTTTCAGAGTGCCTGCATGTCAAGCATCACATGCTGCCAGAGTGTCAAATAACTCTCCAATAACAAATGGATTTCTAACATATAAAGCATAGATAACACATCCAATTCCCACACAGCCTAATTCTCCAAGAATCCACAAAATTCCCCAATGCCTTTTCTTCTTCTACTTCCTTTTTTTAAATTGTTGAGGGATTGGCTATTGAAAAACGCACGCACATTTGAGGCAATTACACTCAAACTATTCACAGTCACAGAAGCTCAACATCTCTAAAATGACAAAATGCTAGTCTCCACAGACCCAACTCCGAAGAAGACTCCTCCACAAGTGCATGATAAGCAATCCCATTCTCTTCTCCCGATACATTTGGGGCACTTACATTCAATTGATTCACAAAAGCTCTATTCTCCTAGAAGACAAAAGCTACCCTACATGAGCTGGGCTCATACGATGAAGGGACTCCATTAAACACATTTTCCTAATTTCTAGTCATATTGAACTCCAAGATCCAATGAAGAGGAGAAATTTGTGAAGAGTTTCTTAAATAAAATACATGAAAAGAACATATCCAATGAGCCACATTAGTATAACTCGCACTAGGTACATTGCACACCAAGAGCCAAATGGGTGGAACTTTCATGACATCCACCCCGTCCATTAAGTACACTGCCTCATGATCACCATGGAACCCAAAAATCATAACCATCCAAAACTCAGGTAGGTAACACCCTAGGAAAAAGTTGGGATGGAACACCCACCATTAGCTCTATGTAGGGCCCACTAGTGTTTATATGCCATCCAATCCATTCATCTGATGTCCCTCATCATGATGAAAGAATTACTCAAAAATTGCAGTATCCCAAGATCCATGTGAGCCATAACACGAATTTAGAGGTTTTTAGATATAATTTTATAGGGTGGCCCACATGAGTGTCGAATCAACCTAATTTTTTTAATAATGCTAAACAAGGGGCGATGCATCTGATGGACGGGGTGGATTTCATGCGCCTGGGTAGGTACCTATGCAAGATAGGCAAGCGTTTTCCATATCTAATCCCCAAATTGCCAAAATTCTCAAAAACCCACAAAAAAAATAAATAAATAAATAAATAAAAAATAAAACAAAAACAAAATTCATCGACTCCTAATCACATAGTATCAGAGACACTTCAAATCATCAAAACAGCAAAATGAAATCAACAATAGCATCAGAGACTACTTCAAATAATCAAAACTGCAAATGAAAACAACGGTATCGGATCGAAGAATCAGAGGAGTGTGCAGTTTCTGACCTCTTTGTTGACATCAGGATGGAATTTGAGCGCCAGCTTCCGATAGGCTCTCTTAATTTGATCGGGAGTTGCAGAAGGCGGGACCCCCAAAACATCGTAAGGCGACTCCTTGAAGCTTGCTCTCAAAACAGTAATGGAAATTCTCCTATTGTTGTTCTTTTTGTTCTTGTATCTGCAGATGGAATTCCCTAGGGTTTGGGAATTTGGTGAGAGGAAAAGAGGACTGAAATAGATTCCATGGCAAAATCTGCAAGTGGGTATTGAGAATCTCAAGCAATTTTCAAGGGAGAGATGAGATTGAGATGGGGAGAGTTTTAGAGGAAGAGGGATTCCATGCATATTCTTCCAATCAACAGGAAATGAAAAATGGGAATTTTTGGTTTGTAATTGCCTTGTGTTTTTCCCATTTCAATCCAACATTGTCCATATCTTTACTTGGCTCATCTTCAGCCATTCATCTGGTGGGCCAGGTGTGATGGATCAAAAACAAAAATTTCACCGATTTGAAGTTTCTTGGCAGATAGATATGCAGGTGAGAGGTGAAACAAAATGGGAGAATTGCTGTGCATTCGCTAACGGCTGGAGTGCAATTCTTGTCTCACGTGTGGAAATAAGTCACATGTGTGATATATTGGGATCTCATACACGTTTACTGATTTCCACGTGTGAGATAAAAAGACACGTGCGGTTTTTTTTTTTCGGTGCTGCTCATCCCATTTTGGTAGTTTTTTATGTGTGTATCCGATACTATATCAAGTGGACAACATCCACATGTGTATAGAAGAGGCGAGATTCGGCGTATCTGTGGCCACTGATAAGATGTGCATCATTCTTAGACAAGGCATCTGAACCGATTTTATGGTGTTTTAATGGAATCAAATCCGTCTATCATTTTCTCAACATATTTTTCTCCTTGGATTCTAAAGATTAGACTCAATAATGACTCAGGTGGGCTACACCACACGGAACAGTTGGAGTGGGGATGCCCGCGATTAAAAACCTTTTAGATTATATGTGGGGTCCACTGTTCCTTAAATATTTCATATAATACATTCAGTAGATGCATCCAACAGTACGAATCGACACACAAAAGAAAATCAGGGCATTCAAAAATTCAGATGGGCCAAAACTTGATTTTAGAGGTGTAGGGATGATTTTACAGAATGTGCCGTTCTTGAGTATTGGATTGATCTGAAGTTTATTATATAAGGATAATATTACAGGATGCAAATGATGGACGGATTGGATTTAATTAAAACATTACATTGGCCCCGCATGTTTATTTGTACGTTAAGCTTACCATAGTAACGTTTGTATTGGACCCGTCCTCACATTTGCCCTGAGGGGAACGAAAAGGCAGTGGTCCGTTAAAAGGAGTAAAATGTCATTGGATGATCAGATTTTGCCCGATGGTGTGATCCTCTGTTCCTGGTCCATCCATCATGGCTCGCAGCAGATGGACGGCTCAGCAGTAGACACGGATACATGTGTGAGGGAAGTTTTGAAAGAGATGCACCCTTGTCCGTACAAGTTGGGGCATGTGTTTGGTACCCCTCTGATGGAACCAAGCATTAATTGAGATGTTCATTCAAATTCTCTTTGAGAGATCCTAGCCATCCAATCTTTTGGCCCTTGGGTGGGCCGATCAGATAAATGGTCTGGATCACCAAACTACAGCTAATTTTTTAAGGCCTCCATTTGGTACGAGAATTCCCATACAACCGACATCCCACAATACACGTGGCATAGGGGAAGATGGATCAAGGATGTCCATCTAGTATGATTGGACGGGCCACAATTCAAAAGCTACATTGATCAGATGATCTTAGCCATACAATCGGTGGCCTTCAAACGCAGCAGGGACCGTTAATTTTCTGGAAAAGGTGGGCCAACGTGATGAATAGGTTTGTTTGATTCGTATACTTTTTAAGTTGGGGAATGTGCTCACTGGATGGATGGTCCGGATCCACTTTTCTTTCTGCCATGTTTTCGGTGGGCGGGATTGCATGGGAGTTCCATGTTCCTCTCATGGAGCAAAGGGACAGTAGTAGAGATGGGAAAGGTCGGGTTTGGGCCGGGTGGAGGTCGGCGGGCCAAGAATTCTGGCCTGAACCTGACCCGCCACTAATCATCAGGTGACCTGACCAGACTCACTTAAAATTCACCCAACCCATTTCATTGTAATCGAATCGGGGTCGACCACACAAACCAACATGCATAAAAACATACCTACTGTGAATGTATCTTTGGGGTCTTGGGTTAGTCCGGGTTGGGTCATCTGGCCCACACGATTCATACGCTACATAGGTGGGTCAGGCTGAGTAGGATTCAAACCCGAACCTGATCTGTTTGCCTAAATGGTCCACATTTTCTAACTCGAACCAAACCCAGTACCCATTTATCTTGGCCCAAACCCACCTCCAAAACTGGTCTAGCCAGTTGACCCATGTGGGCCAAACCTGGGCTGCTATAATGGTTAGACAATGAGCCACCCATCTCATTTTTGTGGGTGGTATGGCCCACACTAGTTTTAGATATATTTAGTTTTCAAGATGATATCCTAAAATAAGGGCGGAATTTATTTCAGTCTACCATTATCATGGTCCCACACAACCTTTATTGCATGGGCTCCTAAAAAGGAGATGTGCAACCTTCGTCTGTTTGACAAAAGATGAAATCAGTTAAGTTCAAAGAAATGCCAAGCCAGGTTGGAGTGATCTTTGTCAGAATATTCATCACCTAATTTGAATCTTTCAAGCAATATCCTGCATTTATCTTGTATATTTACACATACAGGGAAATCGCCGACTATTCAAAGATTTCATCCGGACACTCATACTACTCGTTCTTGTGCTTGTTCACGGCAAGAAAGTAGGGTAGTCGTTTAAAATGGAAAACGAGGACAAACTAGCCACACATGCCCCATGTTAATATAGACCCGTATTGCCTACAATTACAAGTTGCAGGAAACATAACCCAATGAAGAAGATTTTATATGTGCTTGTCAGACGCTGGGCCATATAGAGAATCAAAGATTCCTGATGTTTTTCTCTTTTCATTATAGTATCCACGTCTAACAAGTGCACTAGATGCAATCTATTAAGCTATGTTAGGGTCGCAGTGCTTCCTTACATGATTTAATATCCACATCCTTGCCCAATTTTACTGGTGGATTAGCTTAATTCCGAGGTTAGGACACCAGTATAGTGGGACTCCATGGAATAGAAGAATTAGATCTTCTATCTATATGGCATGATAGAACGTGGAACCGGATTTGGTGAGGCCAGGGAAATATTCTTGTGCTTGGTGAGGCCCCAATGTGGTGAGATTTGACTAGTCTAGTTGCCCCTCTCCAACACATGGCCCAATCAAATATTGGTATTGTTAGTCTGGAATTCGATCACATTGTGCACGTGTGAGATTTGTAGGCGTGCCAAAACCGATTTGCAATCCGATTTCAACCAAACGCCTCCGACCTATGGCGTTGAGATAGAGCAGTGCGTGATCGAATGGTCGGAAGACCAACCATCCATTCAACCTGTTGGCGTTACACTAATTAGGTGATTTGTCAAGGTTGAGGCTCTTCCTCCAATGAGTTATTTTTTACCTTGACAACCAATGTCTTTCAAAGGTGTATTAATTGTTTGATTGAAATGGAAGCAGAAAAGTGTGACCTACCAATAAAACTTGTTCATAAACCTGACTAATAGCAGCGCATTGATGTGCGATAAATGGGTAACGTCGAAGTTACAAGCTACTTTGTCCAACGTATGAGCTTAGGTGGACGATTCCTAACACTACGGTCCTCCTTTAGATCTAATACGCAGGTGCAAATGAAAGAGAATTGTAGCTATTGGTTACAACTAAGTTGATCCGGCTTAAAGCAGGAATGGGTTGAACTACTCTTAAAAGCTAAGGATTCTACGTTGATGAGCGGTGGAAATGATAAGTGTCCCAAAAGACTAAATAAGGAGCATTGCGTTGGATTGATTGATAGTTGATTTGTTGTTGTTTGGTTTTGGATTGATGTTGGGATTTTTTGCCTCGAACTCTCATTTACTATTTATAGAATAACCGTTACCACCAGGCACTATCAGATCCTTAGAACGTTAGATCCCCGTGGAAGGAATCGCATTTACGAAGACGCTTGTTTGGTCGTAATAATGAAAGAGAGGATACATGTGATATATTTGACTGGAGTCATCACTAGCTAGTTTACTTTGATTCCATAGTCGGCTAGACTCTATAGAGGCATTTAGGAAAGTGAACCTAAAAGCTTTCAATCCTAAGAAACACTTCTTAATCTACGATCGGAAATTTCATGTAAGGGACTGCAGTTACAAAGAGGAAAGGTGTTAGGCACCCACTCTACCCATACAAATGTAGGGTCTCTACTTCACAGGATCACTTGAATTGTTGAAGATTAATTCTTATGCACTATGTATGTAATGTGTGTGGAATGTCATGTTTAATGCACTATCGCTACCAAGAAGTATTTCAAGCTAAATAAATCTGCCCTACCTCACTTACTTGTCAAGCGGAATATCCAGTCAACTTGAGTTTTGATGGGCAGGATCCAAGGAACTCGGGAAGCCATAGAGCATACACTCAAGTTAACTAGGTGGAAATGTTATGTATGAGATGTCGTGCTAATGGATATGATAAGCAAGGGGGTTGGGAGGATAATGGATGTTGCACGAAGTCTTATAAGGGCATGGATGAAACTGATCTTGGACCGAGTTGGTGGTTGAACGGTTGTTTCGCAAATGAGATCAAGCAGTTAGGATCAAGGCTTTGGTAGCTTAGGTGGCTAAGGTTTGGGCTAGACTGGGTTGACTTAGGCTGGACTCTTCTCAATTGTTATTTCATCTCCTTGGTGGAGGGATTGAATGACTTAAGACCCCTTGGATGGAGGATATTCTTAGGTAGTGAGGAATGATTGCGATTCTTCTAGATGATTGAAATGAGAAGGGGATAGGGCTATTTATAGCCCCCAAGCCCAATTTTCTAGTCATTCTTAGCATGTTCAGGGTTAGAAAAGGTTTGAATGATCTGAATTTAAGATTGTCACGTGACAAAATCTCATGAATTGATTTGAATGACATAGGTTGTAATTTCGGGTAAATTGGAGGAGTACCGAAGTCGCTTCAGTTTTGCACACGGTTAAGGATCACAAATGGGAGGAAGAGAACATGTAGCATGCTCCTGGCGAAGCAGGGAGAGTGCCACATGGCAAGCGGTACACTGGGTGCCACCCAAGCCACACAAGACTCCCTACTTTGGCAGTGGGTTCCCTCAAGTGTGTGTGATGGGTTTTTTCGACCGGTCGTGAGCCTCGCTCGACCAGTCGAAGGAGTCGAGTCGTGGCACGACTCAAAGTCCAGCGACTGTGGACTATTTTTCTCCGGGGTGCTCGACTAGTCAATCGAGGTGCTCGACCGGTCGAAGGTGGCTCTCAATCGGTCGAAGGCTCAGTTTGACCAGTCGAACTTACGCAGATTCGTTCCGCGATTTTGCGCGGATTTCGTGTCGCAAGTCCTTTCGCAACTGGGATGCGGAAGGAAATTTCCTAAAACTATAAATAGGAGTTCCTAGGGTTTTCTAGGGTATGATAAGAGGGTTTCCTAAAGCTTTACAAGGGATTTGCTAAAGGGTTTAGGGCTATCAAAGGTGAGAGAGAGGGAGAAAGAGAGAGAGGAAGCTTATAGAAGGGAGGTTCTGCTCGTGGAGGTTATCTACTATGCAATCTATATCTCAGCGCTTCTATGTCCTCGTAATCGGTTCGATTTCTCCATTTTCTCTATTTCTCTTATTGTTTATCCACTCCTGCGTGAGTGAAGAAGGTTGTAACGTTATGCTTTATAGTGGATTGCTGATCTGGATGAGCTCCCGTGGTTTTTTTTTTTTTTTATCTCTTTGAGGGTTTTCTACGTAAAAATCTCTTGTGTGGTGTGTGATTGATGCATTGATTGTTTTCATTGCTTTATTATCCATAATTCTGGTTTGTTCTGGAGGGCTAGATCCTAAGGTTTTGTGCAAGGCCCCCAACAGTGTGAAGGTTATACTCTCTTAGTGTTGCATTGCTGCATCTTCGGGATTTTTGAATGGAATCTTTGTTATGTGAGTTTGGTTTTTTGGGTTGGTTTTGATTTTTGATCTGACTAGGTGGGTTAATTGGGTAGACGGAGTGGATGAGTTGATCGGGTGGACTCACTCGGTGAGTTGGCTGGATTTTCGAGTTTTAAAGTTTGAGGTTCTAGAGTAAGTTTGGGATTTAGGGTTAGGTTTAGAATTTAGGTTGGGTGAGTTGACGGGGCTGAGACCATGGGTTTGGGTTAGGTTTGATCTAGTCGGATCAACTTGTCGGCCTAAGGTGGGGTGCGTACAATCCTGCTATATGTAAAGTAACAATTACCTATACCCAATTGTGCCTTGCATTTGTCAAACTCATACTTCTTATAATAATAAATAGACTATTAAATCCGCCTTGAAGCTGACATAGGAAACAGTTGATTGACCATTAAAAACTTCCAGTGGGCAACAAATGTTATGGATCAAGCTAATATTTTGGTGGTCCCTTCAGCCTGGTCTTTGTGACCTTATCAATAGGTTGGATGGCAAATAAACATTCCCCTAGTCCCAAGAAGTTTTTAATGGTAAGTATTCAATCACCACTATTTCCTATGATCGGTCCACCTGAGATCATCTGCTTTTTTCTTCTTTTTTTTAATCATGCCCAAAAATGAGCTGTCAAAATGGATGAACAGTGTGGATATAAGTATTGTACATCACAATGGGCCCCACCGTCAAGGATCCACCCACCTCTGGTGGATCCAGGACCCACCGAAGCAGCACCCTTTGAAATGAACCGGAAAAACTGATGGATGACATAGATACAGTGAGTCCCGGAGCGGATTAGGTGAGACCCGGATCCAAGAGGTGGGTGGGACCCCTGACTGTGGGGCCAATGTGATGGGACTACATCCATGTTATCCATGCGTATTGAAAGCTCGTTTTAGGGCATGATTTTAAAAAATAAAAATAAAAAATAAATAAAAAATAAAAAATAAAAATAAAAATATGCAGCAGCTCCAAATCTCAAATGAACCATAGTATAAAAAACAGTGGTGATTGGCCATTAAAAACTTTTTATGGGCAACAAAAGCTTTAGATCAAGATTATATTTGTGTGGTCTCTTCATCAAGGTGTTTGTGACCTTATCAGTAGTTTGGATGGCAAATAATCATTCTGGTGGAATCTATGAAGTTTTTAATGGTGGAGATTCATTCACAATTGTTTCCTGCAGTGTGGTTCCGTGTAAGATTTGAGTCAGTTTTTTTTTTTTTTGTGTGTGGATTAAGGCATATACATCACATTGAGTCCCACAGTCAGGGGTCCCCACCACGCCGGTGGATCTGGGTCTCACCTAATCCGCTCCCTAGTGGACCCCACTGTCCAGAAACACCCACCAATGTGTTGGGAGTGGATTAGGTGAGATTCCGGATCCACCAAGATGGTGAGACCCCTGACTGTGTGGGGCTCACAGTCATATATGCGCCTTAAATCCACACCGTCGAACCGTTTTGAAAGCTCATTTTAGAGCATGATCCTAAGAATGACGCAGATCCAAATCTTATTTGAATCCCCACCATTAAAAACTTCATAAAGGCCACCGGCATGCTTATTTGCCATCCAACCTGTTGATAAGGTCACAGAGATATGAATGAAGAGACCAAGAAATATCAGCTTCATCCAAAACTTTTGTGACTCAACGGAAGTTTTTAACGGTCGATTACTACTGTTTCCTGAATTATGGTCCACCTGAGATTTGAATCTGTTTCATTTTTTGGAATAATACCTTCAAATGAGCTTTTAATACGGATGGACAGCGTGGATGTAGTCACATACATCACAGTGGGCCCCATAGTCAGGGTCCCACCCACCTGGGTGTATCCGGGGTCTCACCTAATCCGCTCCCCAATGGGTTACGCGGGTGACACCTAATCCGCTACCGAATACGGTTCCTGGAACATGGGCATTGGGCGGCGTGATAAAGAGCTGCCTCGTACACAGGTCCCGGTTTCTTAGCATATCTCTCCAATCCGACGATGTTACGCGAGTAGGCCGGACCGCTATCCTTTGTAACATTATTAGATTGGTTCCGATGATGAAAAAAAACAAAAAACCAAAAAAAAAAAAAATAACAGTCCTCCATTGACTCGGATTGTCGGCAGAGTATGACCAATTTTGAGGCGAGCATGGCACAAAAAACTATAGGCTATTCGTGGGCCCATTTTGAATTAAGCATAGCTCAAAAATCACACTGTTCCACTAACCATAAGATATCACCCGTTAAATTTGGACAGTTGACCGTTCTCTTTTATCATCCATTTGATGGTCATCAATTGGATGGTTTAGATCATCCATTTTATCTGAGGTTCGAGTTAATCTGGACTGATGTACATTCGTGCCACGTATGATGAGGAATGATCAAACATAGGCAGCCCAGCATGTTTTAGCTTACCACAGTGCAAAGTTCATTCTCTCACCACCAATCCACCATATGAGAGGACATCCTAGCCGTGAAAACGGTGGGAACTAGTTGTGGATATTAGCTGAGATGAGAATTTGGTAGATCCCTCATCAGATGGGGCACAACTCTACATTGTTTCAGATTCTTGGACATCCTTTGATTTCAATGGCGAGAAGCCCAAATGATGGTAGATTGACCTAAGCTTTCAATCAAGTCATAATCATGATGGAACCCAACGTTTTCACGGCTCAGATGTCCTATATATGTCGCACATTAAAATAGAAAACCATATGCCACGTTAAGCTTAGCATGCTCAGGCCTGCATGGGCGAGTCCTCTTCAATGATTTTAGATAAGAACAACAACACATATGTTACACCTACACGCAACTCTACCACAACTTGAGGTGCCATAACATCCTTTCCTCCAACATTCCACTTAGGTAGAAAATCAATGCCATAAAAATGATAGGCCCAACGACATTCATCACCATTTTCTAAAATCAGACAGATCTGCTCACTTGATGGGCGACACCTGTATATTTAAATCAGACCGTCGGTTTTCATTGGTGCCATAGTAGGTTCTATCTGATGAGATAAACAGTCTCATTTTTTTTCCAGATAATCTTCATGGTAAGACATACCTTTTTCATGGCAACGATTTTCCTTCAGAAATTCCATGTTGGCCGAAAATATGGTACGATACCACTAGAAGGGCTGCGATTGCCTGTAGGTGATCAGTTCTGTTCTCAAGGCACGTGCATCGGTTCACACACGTGCGAAATGCATATAGAGAAGTAAATATTCACGTACAACTGCATGTACCATGCAGGAACCAAAGGTGGATAGTATTAAAACAATCTTCATGCGTACAAAAGATGAAATCATGTGCACCAACGATGAGAAAGTGGGTGGCATGATGGTGTCCTTTGAATTTACTATCTATCGAATGATGGAGATTTACCGTTCTTTATTCAAAGGCAAAGCTAGCCCTCTTCCATATTCCATGCATACACGCTCTCCATAGCATCGTACAATCGGATTGCATCCATCCTAAGCAATTTAGGACCGTAGACCAGTTGGATCTTGATCCGATCATGGTCAACAATAACAGACCCGATTGCTAATCGGATCCCAAGATTTGGATCCGAACCCAACTCCACATCTGTGTCAGAGTGGACTAAGTCCACGTGGACAGCCTTATACTTTTGAAGGGTGTAGATTGGACCCGATCTTAGTTGAATCAAGGTCATACCAGACCCGAACCCGTTGGCAATCGGATCCTAGGACTCGAACTGGGATCTAACCCCATAAAATTCTTCATTGAAAATGATCACATACAGCCTGCTGCATCTGAACTTCACGAACTACTATTTCTTTCCCGCCAGCTGTCTCACATTCATGGGACATCCACTCATCAGGCAGGCCACATAAAAAAAACTCTATGGAAAACTCACTTTCTAACTCAATGTACAAGGGCGGCCCACGTAATCAGTTGGTCAGCGTATTTTTGGGCCGTTGGATCATCATGGACGGGCATAGCTTTTTAATGGATGGGATGTCCCACATGTGACGTGTCAGTTGGAAAAGACGTGGATGTATGTGAAGTTCAAGTACAGTGGATCGCATGTGATCATTTCTTTGCGTAGGATCTTCACCACTAGTTGAAAAGGAGCGCAGCCCATAAAGAATACATTAAAGCTGGACAATATGAGGTAGGATTCCACTCCTTCCTAACTTATTGTATTGGAGATGATTGATTGAGAGGCCCACATAAACAAATGGACCCCACATGATAGGATAAGAGAACATTACGTTTACAAATTCTACACGCGAGTTTCTACACGCAGATGGGCGTGACAATGTGCCATCTTTGCCGGGGGAGCGGGTTTGGTGCGGCCCTTACCGTGGAACCCACCTTCATGTATATACTTTATATCCACGCCGTCCATCAGCTGTTCCACATCATTCTAGGGCATGATCCCAAAAATTAAGAAGATCCAAATATCAGGGAAACCATAGTAGGAATCAGTGGTGATTGAGCGCCCTACCATTGAAAACTTCCTGGGGCCCACCGTAATGTTTATTTTCTGTCCAACCTGGTGAGAAGGCCACTTAAACCTGGATGAAGGGAAAAATAAATAAATATCAACTCGGTCCAAAGCTTACGTGGCCCATTAATGGTCAACAATACTGTTGCTTATGGTATGGTCCACCTTATAATTGAATCTACTTCACTTTTAGGCTCATGCCATAAAATGATATGAAAATAATAATAATAAATGGACTGCGTGGATATAGAATGCATACATCAAGGTGGGCCCCACATTAAGGGCCTCAACGTCTTGGGTGAGGCCTGGCCTGCACCTAATCAGCTCCCATCTTTGCCATACCAAATCCGGGCATGAGGTGGGCCATATGGACATCTAATCTGAACTGTTGGAGGCTTTTCTTCACGGTCCATTGTTTTTGCCCTTGTGTACCCCACCTGACAATTGTACAGGTCTGGTTTTAGGCCCAGGTTATATTCAAAATGGATTCTCTGTTGAAGGGATTGGATGTAAGATATTTGTGCCATATTGGCACGTGTAGCCGCGTGTACGGACTGGCACGTAGAACCAGGAAACACCAAGAAGAAACCCCCAATCAAAGCAAGGGATATATGCTTGTTGGTAAAAGTAAAAAATAAAAATAAAGAGGAAAAAAAAAAAAAAGCCCCGATTGGTACGGATGGTGCTCTTCATGAACCGTTATACATGCGGTGGTAGCGTTTCATGGTAGCGAAACTCAAGGAAGCCACTCTCTCTCTCCCCCTCACTCTCTCTCTCTACTAATAATCCAATCCCACCTTCCATTAGCAAATTAAAAACACACACACATAAAAGAAAAGAAAGAAATGGCAACTCCTTCATTTCTCTTCTTCATCTTTTGCATCTTCCTCTCCATCTCATTCTCAAGTAAGTATACTCTCTCTCTCTCTCTCTCTCTTCTCTCTCTCTCTCTCTCTCTCTCTCTCTCTCTCTATATATATATATATATATATATATTATATATATATCAACCGTTGATTTGTGAACTTGAAGCCATTGAAATTTTTTCTTTGAGTAGTCCACCTTATCAATAGTTAGAATCATTCGCCCCAAAGCAACTTTATTACTGCTGCTCAGCTAGAAATTTAGATGGTTCTCATCATTGGATCATCTCTGCATACATGTGGACCCCAATGGGTTATTTGATCTGATCTGATTACTAACAACTAACAATATCCTAATGAACTTTTCTTCTTCTTCTTCTTCTTCTCCTTTTTTTTTTTTTTTTTGCTGTGTTTTCTCGATGCTTGCAGATGGAACCCAACTCATCCTAGTTAACAACTGTAACCAGAGCGTATGGCCTGGAATCCTCGGCGGAGCAGGCCATGACACGCCCGAAGACGGTGGCTTCCATCTAAGTACCGGCGAGGAAGTAGTCCTCAACGTACCCAATGGATGGTCCGGTCGGATCTGGGGCAGACAAGGATGCTGTTTCGACAACAACGGCAAAGGCTCATGTGAGACCGGCGACTGCGCAGGTCAACTACATTGCAAAGGAATGGGCGGAGTCCCGCCTGCGACAGTAGTCGAGATGACACTTGGAACTTCTAAATCAGCCTTACATTACTACGACGTTAGCCTAGTCGACGGTTTCAACCTACCGGTGGCAATGATACCGGTCAGCGGCGGTGTCGGGTGCGGCGTGGCAGCTTGTGAAACCGATCTAAATATCTGCTGCCCGTCGATGTTCGAGGTGAGACGGAACGGTAAGGTGGTCGGGTGTAAGAGTGCTTGTCTGGCATTTAAATCAGCTAAGTACTGTTGTACCGGTGACTTTGCGTCGCCGAAGAGCTGCAAGCCGACGCTGTTCTCGCATTTGTTTAAGGCGATCTGCCCACGAGCGTACAGCTTCGCTTTCGATGATTCATCTAGCCTTCGCACGTGCCGGGCCCCACGATATGTGATCACATTCTGCCCACCTACTAGTGAAGCATGATTAGGAAGGGTGATTAAATAAAGAGATTGAGATTAGTATGGTGTTAGTGTCAATGCATGCTGCTCTGCATGAATGTTTTTTGTAATTGAAGGGTTTTTTTTTTTTTTTTTTTTGGAATTTAGTGTTGATGGGTTTTTAGGGTTTTTTTATTTGAAATTAACGGTTGAAATTTCTTATTATAGTTCTACTTAGATGTTGTATATATGACTGAGGATGGTGTTGAAATGGAGAATGGGATATGAGCTGGGATTCTTTCTTTTGGGATAATTGAGGAATAACTACACATGGCCCACACCATGATTAGTTGGCATACTGCCTCTGTCGTCTATCACATTGATTTGTGTCGCACACGTGGGAAATCTGAGCTGCTAAGTAGAGGTGGGACCTGATCACTTGGCATTGTAATTGGGCTGATCCACACTCATCTGATGGGATGGAAATTGGGTGTCACTATCAACGGTGGTGTATGGATGATGATCTGGCACAAATTATAGGTGTGGGCCACCAGGAGAGTGGATTGGGATGACTTTCACGCCAGTTGATGTCATGGTGTGGGACCTACCTCTTGTGCGGCTCGGGCGTCATGGGAAAAGGATTGGTTTGTGTATCTCACACCAGCAATATAGCTGCTGTATTTACGTAAGAAAGTTTCGTTGGTCTAATCACAAGGTATGTGTTATATCTAAACTGTCCATCCATTTGGCGAGCTCGTCTTAAGGCTTTAGACGAAAAATAAGATAGATATAATTATCAAGTAGACTACATTGTAAAAAGCCTACCATTGAAACCCTTTTTAGGGTTACAAAAGTTTTGGATCAAATATGAAATTTGTTTTTCCACTTCAGTCAGGATTTTGTGACCTTATAAACATACTGGATGAAAAATAAATTTTAAGGTCGCCCTATAAATTGTTTAACGGTGAAAATCATTATCTCTGTTACTATTTATAATGTGATCCGATGATCTTTAGATATGATTCGTTTTTTAGATAATACGCTAAAATGATTTCTAAAAATAGATAAACGGTGTAGATTTAATAAATACATCACTATGGGCCTATAAAACTTTGATCTCCTTTGAACCGTTCGTACAACTCGGAGCTCGAGGAGCGTCAGTGCTTGCCTTTCCACGACACGTACCTACAGCTGCTATATAGCTGGTGTGCGTCAGTGCTTGCCTTTCCACGACACGTACCTACAGCAGCTATATAGCCGGTGTATGGTACACTAGCCAATCCGCTCCCGGCGTCATGTACATGTGACACGTTGGCGGGAAAGAGAGGCAGCAGGATGACGTGCTGCTATGCCCTACCTGAGTGGATAGTGCTGATTTTCGTCTAAATAAAAGGTAGTGGATAAAACACACTTACGTCCCAAAATAACAGACATTGATGTGATCGGTTGAATCAGCCGGCTAATTTCCATCAGTCATGGACGCGGTTTGGCTGGGACCCAACACAGCTAGATAGCTGATGTCAATGCTCTCTGGGCCCATCATAAGGTATGTCTTTTATCCACACCGTCCATTTATTTTGCCAGATCATTTTAGAGGATGAGCCCACAAATGAGGTAGATCCAAAGCTTAATTGGACCACATCACAAGAAACGGTACGGATTGAATGCTTTCAGTGGGAAACTTATCGGGGATCCAACTTATTCATAAAGTCACGTAACCCTAGATGAAGGTAAAACAGCTTGGTCTAAAACTTCTTCGGGGCAAAGAAGTTTTGGATCAGGTTGATATCTGTGTTCTCCCTTCGTACAGGTCTTGAACGATATTATCAATGGGTTGGATGACAAATAAATATTATGGTGGCCCTTTGAAAGGTTTCATCAGTCGGTGTCATTATCCCCACTGTTTCCTGTGGCATGGACCAATAAAGCTCCGGATCTGCTTCATTTTTGGGTACATTAATGAAATCGGCTGCAAAAATGGATAGATCGATGGTGTGGATTATATAAATTTAAAAAAAAAATAAAAAATAAAAATACATCACGATGGGCGTAAGAAGCCCAACACATCCAAAGGTGAGTGGGACCCTTACTGAGGGGCTCACAGTGATGTATGTGCCTTAAATCCACACCGTCCAACCATTTTGACAGCTCATTTTAGTGCAAGATTCCAAAAATGAAGCTGACACGAATTGTAGGTGGACCACACCACACGAAACAGTTGTGATTAAATCCCCACCATTAAAAACTCCATGGATTCCACCAAAATGTTTATTTTCCAGCCATCCAGTTGATAAGGTCAAGAAGACCTAGATGAAGAGGCCACATAAATATCATCTAGATCCAAAGCTTTGTTGGTCCACGAGAAGTTTTTAATGGTCAATTACCATTGTTTCCTGTACTATGGTCCATCCTTTTGAATCATGTTGTAAAATGAGCTTTCGATATGGATGGACAGCGTGTATGTGGTCACATACATTACAGTGGCCCCCACAATTAGGAGTCCCACCCACCTCAGTGGATCCGAAGTTTCGCCCCACCACCGCTGGGGTGTTGTTGGCCACCCACCTAATCCGCATCCGGTTCTCATGCATCACCACTAGAGCTAGGCATCGAGTCAAGTCAGACCGAGTTAGGGTTGACCTATCTCAATCTGGTTTTGAAATAGGCCTTCTCCGAACTCAATCTGACTCGGTACTGAGTCTAGCATGCCTAACCTAATCCAAGTCCGAATCTGGCCTAAACTAATCCGGACCGAGTCTGTTCCAGTGGCAAATACCGAGTTGAGTTGAGTCGACACCAAGTCGGGTTGGGTGCAGCGGGTATCCACATGCTAAAATCACAACTCAAAACCTAGATTCACTTGCTAGAATTGCAACCTCTATTGCAACCTCTCCCTCAACTCAAAATCTACTTTTTTTAAATATATATGTACAAGTTGAGTTTTGAATCGAGTCGAATTAGTGCCGAGTTGGATTTCAAGTCAAGTCGAGTCGAGTTACTGGGATTCTCTAACTCGACTTAGTTTCAGTTCAAATCGAACAAAATCAACTCAATTCAGATCAACTCGCCCACTCGGTTCAGATCAAGTTGAATATGAACGAGTCGTACGAGTCAAGTTTGAGCTCTAATCACGACCCAATAATTCTTCCTACAGCATATACCCACGATGGCATGTTATGGAACTCCCTGGGGACGTGCGGACAATATTTCTAGTGGGCTCTACGTTATATGGACCACAGCCCAGGAAGGGAGATGCTCGGCGTTTAGCATTTCCTTTTTTGAGTGACCTTCAGATGTCGCGTGACAGCGGCGCCCACAGACATTGTCGTAGCCTTGTCTAAATTTATAGGTGGGCCACAGACAAAAAGTAGAAAAAAAAATTTAATAATAACACTGAAAATTATCCAAATTGACCTAAAAAATATCATAATTAACCTCCTCAGAGCTTGGTGGGCATCTGATCAACGGTTAAGATGGAATGCAGTCACTACTCCCAACTCAATAAACAAATTGTCCATCGCACCCAGCAGCGTGTTGGGGGCCTTGCACAAAACCTTAGGATCTAGCCCTCCAGAACAAACCAGAATTATGGATAATAAAACAATGAAAATAATCAATGCATCAATCACACACCACACAAGAGAATTTTTACGTGGAAAACCCTCAAAGAGGTAAAAACCACGGGACCTCGTCCAGATCAACAATCCACTATGAAGTAGAACGTTACAATCTTCTTCACTCACGCAGGAGTGGATAAACAATAAGAAAAATAGAGAAAACCAGAGAGATCTCACCGATTATGAGGACATAGAAGCGCTGAGATATAGATTGCACAGTAGAGAACCTCCACGAGCAGAACCTCCCTTCTATAAGCTCCCTCTCTCTCTTTCTCCCTCTTTCTCACCTTTGATAGCTGTAAACCCTTTAGCAAATCCCTTGTAAAGCTTTAGGAAACCCTCTTGTTGTTTTTCTCATCAACACAACATGCCCTAGAAAAACCCTAAGGACCCTTTTTTATAGTTTTAGGAAACTCCTTTCCGCATCCTAGTTGCGAAAGGACTTGCGCATCCCAGTTGCGAAAGGACTTTACGCATCCCAGTTGCGAAAGGACTTGCGCATCCCAGTTGCGAAAGGACGACAGGTCAAAAAAAACTCATCAAATCTCCCCATTTTTGACCTAGGAGGGATTCACCTTCTTTAAGCCAGTTAGGTTTCTACAAACCTCAAACTTGCCCTTGAGCAAGGCCTTGGTCATCATATCTGACCCATTATCATCTGTGTGGACCTTCTCAAGCTGTAACACCTTCTGTTCCAAAGTATCCCTGATCCAGTGATACCGAATCTCTATGTGCTTTGACTTGGAATGCTGACTTGGATTCTTGCTCAAGTGTATAGCACTCTGACTATCGCAATAGACCACGTGCTCCTCTTGCTTTAGGGTAAGGGTAAGTTCCTATAGGAACCTTTTCATCCAAAGCATCTCTTTACATGCCTCTGTGACTGCAATGTATTCAGTTTCTGTCGTCGACAATGCTACGACCTTCTGTAGCTTGCTCTGCCAAGAAACCGCTCCCCTATAAACGTGAACATGAACCCCGATGTAGACTTCCTGGAGTCTATGTCACCTGCTATATCTGCATCTGTGTAGCCCTCTAACACAGGTTTACCATCACCATAGCATAGGCTCAACCTAGACGAGCCTCTTAGATACCGCAATATCCACTTCACCGTTGCCCAATGCTCTTTACCAGGATTGGCAAGATACCGGCTGACAACACCAACCGCATATATTATGTCTGGGCGTACACACACATATCATACATCAAACTTCCTACAGCTGACGCGTAGGGTATCTTCTATATCTCTTCCACCTCTGCCTTCGTCTTGGGACACTGTCTGTCACTCAATCTGAAGTGACCATCTAGTGGAGTACTGACCGGCTTCACTGCATTCATATTGAACCACTCTAGGACTTTCTCAATATACCGCTCTTGTGACAGCCAGAGCTTCCTGCTGCTTCTGTCACGGGTTATCTCCATTCCTAGGATCTGTCTACCCGGGCCCAAGTCTTTCATCGCAAAAGACTTGCCCAACTCCTGTTTCAGCCTGTCGATCTTCTTGATGTCTTTTCCCATGATGACCATGTCATCAACGTATAATAGCAGAACTAAGAAATCACCATTTGAGAACTTGCGCTTGAACACACAGTGGTCCGACTCCGTTCTGTCATACCCATGTTTCAACATAAACAAGTTGAACTTTTTGTACCATTGCCGTGGAGCTTGTTTCAGCCCATACAAACTCTTCCTCAGCCTACACACCATATGCTCCTTGCCCTTGACTTCGAACTCCTCTGGTTGGTGCATGTAGATCTCTTCTTCCAGGTCACCATGGAGAAGGGCAGTTTTAACATCTAACTGCTCTATCTCCAGATCCATGCTAGCATCCAACCCAAGCAACACCCGTATGGATGTCATCTTCACCACCGGTGAGAATATCTCCTCGAAGTCTATGCCTTTCCTCTGACCAAAACCTTTCACCACAAGTCTGGCCTTGAACCTTGTCTGTGAATTCTTCTGCTCAACCTTCTTTCTGAACACCCACTTGTTGCTCAAAGCTTTCTTGCCCTTAGGCAGTTTCACCATGTCATAGGTGTGGTTCTTATGCAAGGATTCCATCTCCTCTTGCATAGCTTTCAACCACTCCCCTTTATGCTCGTCGGTTAAAGCCTCAGAATAATCTTCTGGCTCTCCCCCATCAGTCAGCATAATGTACTCATGATGTGGCGAGTACCTCTTGGACGGCTGTCTGTCCCTAGATGACCTCCTCACCTGTGGCTCAACAGGTGGATCAAGTGGGGGCTGCTCCCCTAGTCCATCTTCTGAAGGAACTCCCTCGTCCTCTGCACCTTGCTGTACTCCCCCGTCATCAGGCACCACGGGAGGAATAATCGGATCCGTGTCCTCTAGCTCACCTGAACTAGGCTGATTCTTCTCTGACTTACCAATGTCTTCTATACACTGATCTTCAAAGAAAACCACATCTCTGTTCCTGACGAGCTTTCTCTCGGTCGGATCCCACAATCTATAACCGAACTTTTCATCACCGTACCCCAAGAACACACACTGCCTGATCTTCATATCGATCTTGGACCTCTCGTCCTTTGGTACGTGAATGGATGCCCTGCATTCAAACACCCTGAGATGACTGTATGATGGATCCTGTCCAATCCACACCTTCTCAGGTACTTCTCCATTCAACGGGGCTGATGGAGACCTGTTTATCAAATACACCGTCGTGTGCATTGCTTCTCCCTAGAACGTCTTGGGCAATTTCGTATGGGATAACATGCATCTGATTCTCTCAACAATGATGCGATTCATTCGCTCAGCTACACCATTATACTAGGGGGTCTTGGGAACCGTCTGTTCATACCGTATACCCAGGGACTTGCAGTACTCGTGAAAGTCGCCAATATATTCACCACCATTGTCAGTGCGGATGCACTTCAATGGCCTACCTGTCTCTCTCTCGACCATAGCATGAAACAATTTAAACACACCAAAGACCTCATCCTTGGATTTCAAAGTATAAGCTCAAACCCTCCTAAATGCATCATCTATAAAAGTAACAAAATACAATGCCCCACCCAAGGTTTTTGTCCTCATAGGACCACAAACATCAGAATAAATCCAATCTAATGCATGCACTTTATTAACATGAGAAGCAGTTTTAACAAATGAAACTCTATGTTGTTTCCCTGATAAACATCAAGACAGGTTTTGAGAGGTGTACCTGTCACGTCTAAATGAGCCGCTTCTTTGCTAGTACCTGAAGCCCTTTTTTACTCATGTGGCCTAGACGCCTATGTCCACATGTCAATAGCTGAATCTTCCGTTGCGTTCAACCCACCCTTGCCATAATGACACTTATCTTGTAAAGGGTGCAACACTTCTTCCCTCTAGCCACGATCAACGAACCCTTAATGAGCTTTCATTGCCCACTAGTAAACCGGCTTTCATAGCCATCATCATCCAGCCTTCCCGTCGACATCAAGTTGAGGCGAAGGTCTGGGATATGCCTCACATCCCTGAGAACTAATGTACAGCCCACATCAGTTTTCACACAAATATCACCGACTCTCACGATTTTTGATATGCCAGAATTTTCCATTTTCACAGTCCCATAGTCACCTGACTTGTAGCTTGTGAAGGAGTCCATGTGTGGAGTCACATGAAAAGAAGCTCCCGAGTCAACCACCCAGTCGGTGTCCTGACTCGAAGCCGTGAGACATACGTCATGATCTGCAGAAAGAATAACTACAACGTCGCCATCTGAAGCAACCGCAGTAGAATCTGATTCATCTTCCTTCCCTTTTCCTTTCTTGTCATTTTTCTTACCACGACATTCATGCTTGTAGTGGCCCTTCTTGCCACAATCCAGCATTCAACATCTTTTCTGTTACTCTACTGACTTGCCTCTTGATTTATCTCAGGCCTTCTCGCCCTTCCTGTTCTTTCCTCTCCCCCGTTCCTGTGTCACAAGAGCCTCTTGCTGAGTAGACCCCTGAGACTTCTTCCTCATTGTCTCTTCATTGAAGAGACAGCTAGTCACCTGTTCCATGAATATCTTTCCGTCTGGTGCAGAGTTACTTAGAGACACCACCAATGTCTCCCAACTGTCAGGCAATGAACTAAGCAATAGTAAAGCCTGCAATTCATCATCCAGGACCATCTTCATAGAGGTGAGTTGGTTCACTATATTGCTGACCTCATTCATGTGCTCGGCCACAGAACCACCATCTTTGAATTTGAGATTCACAAGTCGCCTTATCAGAAAAATCTTATTACCGGCTGTCTTCCTCTCATACAGCCCTTGTAATTTCAGTCATAGGCTAGCGGCTGAGGTTTCTGTAGACACATGGTAGAACACAGAATCATCCAACCATTGTCTAATAAACCCCACCGCCTTTCGGTCCGTCTTCTTCCAATCATCATCAGTCATATCCTTGGATTTTCCTGATATGCCTAAAATTGGAGAATATAGGTCCTTGCAATAAAGCAAGTCCTCCATCTTAGCCTTCCATATGGTCCAGTTAGAACCATTGAGGCTGATCATCCTTGAGCCACCTTCTATAATTCAAAACCGATCCTACCCGTTCAATGAACTTAGCTCTGATACCACTTTGTTGGGGGCCTTGCACGAAACCTTAGGATCTAGCCCTCCAAAACAAACCAGAATTATGGATAATAAAGCAATGAAAATAATCAATGCATCAATCACACACCACACAAGAGAATTTTTACGTGGAAAACCCTCAAAGAGGTAAAAACCATGGGACCTTGTCCAGATCAACAATCCACTATGAAGTAAACGTTACAATCTTCTTCACTCACGCAGGAGTGGATAAACAATAAGAAAAATAGAGAAAACAGAAAGATCTCACCGATTATGAAGACATAGAAGCGCTGAGATATATATTGCACAGTAGAGAACCTCCACGAGCAGAACCTCCCTTGTATAAGCTTCCTCTCTCTCTTTCTCCTTCTTTCTCACCTTTGATAGCCCTAAACCCTTTAGCAAATCCCTTGTAAAGCTTTAGGAAACCCTCTTGTTGTTTTTCTCATCAACACAACATGCCCTAGAAAAACCCTAGGGACCTTTTTTTATAGTTTTAGGAAACTCCTTTCCGCATCCTAGTTGCGAAAGGACTTTGCGCATCCCAGTTGCGAAAGGACTTGTGCATCCCAGTTGCGAAAGGACGATAGGTCAAAAAAAACCCATCACAGCGTGCCTGAGTGCCGGTTTTGTTTTGTATAATCATCAGTATATCCTCGCTCGTTTTAAATACCAGATGATATTAAACATCCATGACTAGACCTATCTTGTATAAACGATCTTGTACATTTATTTTATGTATGCAATTCACTGAATGGTTTGGATTATCCTGTCAGTATGACCCTTTCACACGAAGCCCACGACGAATGGAAGGGATCTAATGGATGTTACGATGGCATTATGTGGATGTTGAATGGGAAGGTTCTCATACATTCAGAGCCTGTTTGGATTAGCAATTACATTATTAAAGTGTTAAAGTGATGTAAACGAGTATCATTGCGATTATAGTTGGAAGTAAAACCGACTATTCACGAGTATTCACCTTACGTTACACCATTCTCATAGGCCACCGCTCTTGCAGGATTATTTCTGGTCATGAGAACCATGTAAATAACTATTATGGTTCCACATACGTGGATATATATAAATTCTTCAATATGTAATACATATTATTTGACAACAATCTGGATTCTCTGCTCGTCGCAAATAAAAAATTTATATTTTACTACATTGTGATCAATTCATATAATCACTGACATTGTCAGCAATACAGCATTAAATACATTGGTGTGATGATGTGGTCAGATAACAAAAATATACTGTTTGTGACAGCTGAAGGATCTGGATTCAAGAGGCAATCCAAAGCTTTACGCTTCCACATAAATCAGTAGATGCAATAACGCCCATAGTTGAAACCTTTCTAGGGCCCACTATGATGTTTATCTACCATCCTATCTGTCCATGAGATTACAAAGACCTAGATGATGGGAAAACACAAATATCAAATTGATCTAACACTTCTTTGTACTCCTAAGAAATTTCAATGGTAAGCATGCAATCTCATTACTTTCTATGGTGTGGTCCACTTGAACTTTGAATCTCAAAATTTTCATAAATAGATCTTGCAAGATGGATGGACAGTATGGATATAACACACACACACACACACACACACACACACACACACACACACACACACACATATATATATATATATATATATATATATATATATATATATTGCATGTTACATAACATCAGATCTAACACATACAGATCTAACGTCAGATACAAATCTAACACATACAGATCTAACGTGGTGCAACATATCATAGGATGATATTAATGGTGGGCCATTATTCCAATCCTAAAGGAAAAGATAGGCCACTTACATTTAGATGATAATAATCGGAGATCCACCGTTGAATGTCGCTTTAATACCACTGAATGGAAATGCGTAAGGTGAGCCCTCAAGATCTAAGTGAGCCCTCAAGATCTAACGGTCTATATGATAATTGGGACCTTCACAAAGTTGAAGATTGATCCTTCAACGGCCCGCCTATCTACTACTGGAGCAGATGGAACTATTCACACCTCTAATCCTATGGTATATAGTAGCCCCGGATTACGATTTATGGATCATCATGGTGGGGCTGATGAAACTTTGCGACGTCAACGCTCCTCCGCAATCCCCGATTTTGGTGCGGTAAGATTACCGTGATTTGGCAGCTGACTCTATGTCTCTTTCCAATACAGGATAAATTATAACGATATGTGTGAGTTCTCCACCACATTAGAAGCATTAATACCAAACTTGACAGGACGTTTTGCACACGAAATGTGGTTATTGTGCATCAAAATCTCACCACAAAATTATAGGCCTGATTCCTTGGGTGGCCAACTTTCGTGGTTGGACAACCATGCTGGATAGGGTAGATGTCCTACCCACTACGATGGGCTCCACCGAGGATGGAACTTGGGCCAGGGGAGGATAGACACTAGCTAGATAGGGACGCGGATTTGGTATTACCCCGCCTATCCCGAGCTTGGAAAAGGCTGGGATCTCAGGGGCCCACCATTATGTATGGGTTGATCCACACCATCCATCCATTTTTTTTACATACTATTTTATAGTATAAGCCCAAAAATGATGCATATCCGAGGCTCAAGTGGACCACACGGTAATGATTAAACACCCACCATTAAAAACTTATTAGGATCTGCAGTAGTTTTGGATCAAGCTGATACGTGTGTTTTGCCTTCATCCAGGTCTATCTGACCTTATGAATAGGTTAGATGGCAACACATCACCGTTGGCCACAAGAAGGTTTCAAGATATGGCTTCCGATAGAAAGGACAAAAATCTAATTTTGAACACCCTGCACGCTATCAATATGACATCTCACATGTCCACATGACACTTACATTACATTACTAGATGGGGTGCGTACAGTGCTTTGGTGGACGCAATCTATTACGTGAGATTCTAGCGGCCCTTAGTTCTATAGGTTGCATCATGATGTACCATGATTATATCCACTTTGTTCATTCATTTGGCCACCTTATTTTAGGACATGCAGCACATCCATAGCTCAAGTGGATCACACTACAAGAAATAATGGGGATAAAGACACCATCGGTGATGTCCATATGCCATCCTACCTATTCATAAGGCAACTCTCAACTTCATAAAAATATTAATAAATAAATAAATAATATCAGGGTGATTCAAAACTTTTACAAGAAACTGTTGCAGCATGGATTTGGGGAGATTTGAGGGGATTTGAAAGCCCTTGTCTGTTTGGCACCGTAAAGTAATTGGGATTTCAAATCCCCTCAAAGGGAAGGTTTGAAATTCAAGGCGAAAGCTAGAATTTTATCTAAAATCTTCTCATGAGTCACATGTGTAAGATGTGTGTCATTAAGCTACTAATCTATTGATATCCCCAAACGATCAAACTATAACTGCATTACTAAAATTATTTAAATAAGATGATCTGTGCAGTACAAACATTATCCAGGTAAATAAACGGGTAAATTTTGTTGATTAGTCACTCGGATGTGATCTTAATCATGTGGCCCATCCGAGACTTCGAATTTCATCGTTTTTTGCCGAAGTTTATATTTCTACAGGCTTAGTATAATCATTATGTCAAACATTACATACATACATTAATTAGGGATATTAAAGTTGATTTAGTTTAAACCCTTGTAAAAATACTATGCATAGATACTTTTGAATTACAAGGGATTATGAATCTAGGGTGCCAAATACAACCGGAAGATTCCAAATCTAGAGTATTTCAAATCCACGGTGCCAAATGAAGCCTTGGGTTGCGTTCAATCCCTACCGTTTCATATGATGTGATCCACTTGAGTCGAGGATTTAAATGGTCTTTCACTATGGCTAAAAGATCTAAATAGGTGGGGCCTAACTCATCTAAAGTTTGGATCTCTCACAGGTCTACTATACTGGCACTTGTGGTTGTTCATAACAGACTTCACTGTTTATGTCCAGTTAAAAGTGATATTTGAGTCTCGGATCTTCTGCAACGTCTGCGTAAGTTTCTTTTTTATACAACTTTGCATTTGGAGCCACTATGGATTTGATGTGGAATAGGTAGAGGACGACTCAATAGAGGGCTAGGATCGTACAAATTGGGGTTGGGCAGGCCTGATTGGGTAAAAACAGCCTAAACGCATGCTATAGTTTCCGATGGCCATAACTTTGAAATTAGTTGTCCATTTCGCATGTATAGTATACCTAGGAAAGCTATTGATAAGCTCTACACCATGACAAATGATCTAATGTGTCATCAGCCTCAAATGGCTTTGTAAAATTCAATTATTTTAAATGTCAAATTAGGGTTTAAAGTTAAAAGTTATTATTTTTAATAAGTACCACCTTAAGTCCTTATTTTAGTCATTCAAAGGCTTTTACTAATTTTGATAGGGATTAAATTTTAATTTTTATTTTTGGTAATTTTTATTATTTTAGAAAAGTTTCTTATTTCAAAAAGGATTAGATTCTTAAGGTTTCTTTTATTTATGTAAAGCCATCAAATATATTATAAGAAATGCTTCACTAATATCAATTTCATTTAAATTTTAGAAAAAATAAATAAATAAATCTTATATATTCAAAGGTTATTCTTAAGAAGATGGCCGTGATCTCCTCTTTATCCACACACTCTCTAAGGTAGATTTGTGTAAAGAGTCCAAAGGTCCTTAAGGATTGCCCCACTAAGAAAGTGGAATGCATCAAAACAGAGACTATTTGACCATCACATAAACCACCACATGAATTTGAATGTTTTTGGGTCGATATCAATTATTTTCTATGGCGTGGTACACCTAACATTGTATAGGTCTGATTTTTTGGGCATCCAATGACAAGGTGTATCCTAATAATAATAATAATATAATAATAATAATAAAGTTCGATCATTACTTCCTTGTCTTGGCATCCCAATAGCTGTCTGTTTCTTAATGGCATAAACATAATAAACTAATTCCCTTGGAGTTTCCAAAATCATCCAAACAGAAAACATAACAAACCCAGATAATTAAATTGGTATCTACTTTGTTTATTATGACAAGCCAGCAAGAAAAACAATGAAGCAAGCCAAACAGCTTCTCAAGGGTAGCACCGACTGATGAAGAGAAAGATTCCTCATAATCAAAACATATCTCTGCTTAATCACATATCAAGATCATCTTTGTGCTTGTATGAAACTATAATAACCTCTCTGCACTAAGATTGTTCAGTACAAAGATATGGGTTCAAAGGTTTTTGATGGAGGATTGCAAAAAGATAATGTGTTGGGTTGGGGAAAATCTCTGCCTGTAGATAGTGTTCAAGAGATTGTGAGGAAGGACTCACAGTCTGTTCCTGATAGATACATAAGAGAGCATGTTGACAGGGCCAATGATGCAGAGCTTTCCACCCTCTCATCTGATATCCCTATCATAGATTTCTCATTGCTGTTGAGTAGAAACAAAGACGAAGGAAGAA
The DNA here is from genome assembly GCA_021015155.1 of Magnolia officinalis. Lineage (NCBI taxonomy): Eukaryota > Viridiplantae > Streptophyta > Magnoliopsida > Magnoliales > Magnoliaceae > Magnolia > Magnolia officinalis. The sequence goes on along the minus strand of JAJHSJ010000006.1, from coordinate 90,379,816 downwards.
AGCTGGATCTGGCTTGCAAGGAGTGGGGTTTCTTTCAGGTATGAGCATATACTTCTTCTCTTTGTACTAACACCAACCTTTCTTATTTCCTGATATCTGTATCAAGGATACCTGCACCCCTGCCTGCCTGCACGAGCACACCACACGCTTATTATATCTGTACAACATAGTGCTAACAATCAGTGATGCAAAACTCAAAAACTCGATCAAGTCAACTAGGACATAGATCTACAACCTTGTGTCATTTTGTACATGTGAGAACCATGGTTAGGTGGTCTAAATCATCGATGTGATGGCCCCACAGTTGATGGCTCACATGCTAAAATTCCATCAATGTGATGGGGCCTGCAGGTCAGGTCTCAGGCCCCAAAAACTACTCAGTGCGACCATCCTAACAATGGTGTCCAGAAAATAGATGGCTGAGTAAAGAGCCAATGATCTGGTGATCCAGATGATTGATATAATGGACCCCACTGTGAATGCTCAAGCCCAAAGTTCTTCCAGATTGATATAATGGACCCCACTGAGATTGGGGTCGTGAATCAAATTCAATGAATAATAGGGGGAGGCAGCTTCCTGCAAACTTTATATAGTTTCTTATATTGACTTGATCCAAATTGAAAACACTTGTGCAGATAATAAATCATGGGATAGAAGAAGAGGTGCTACAGAAAATGAAGAATGCTGCAGCTGGATTTTTCCAACTTCCATTGGAAGAAAAAAAGAAATACTCAATGGCAGAAAATGATATTCAAGGATATGGGCAAGCCTTCGTAGTCTCAGAACAGCAGAAATTGGATTGGGGTGACCTGATATTTTTAATGACACAACCAACTAAGATTAGGAACATGAATTACTGGCCAACCACCATAGCAGGTTTCATGTAAATCTCCTCAGTTCCTCTCTACTAGTTGCTGGAAATATCTGGTATGCTTTATATTTCAAACTAGGGAGTTCTGAGAAAAGTTAGGATGATCCTGATTGATTGATTTTAAAAAGAAAGAAGAACTTTCTCTATGAAAATAACAAAATGTAAAAATAATAAGAAGAAGAAAACAGGGGATTGATTGCTTTTAAAAAGAAAGAAGAACTTTCTGTATGAAAACAACAAAATGTAAAAATAATAATAAGAAGAAGAAAACAGGGGGAGGGCTGGGAAAATGTTTTAGGACCTCGTTGAAAGAACTTTCTTGGAAAATGTTTTCCACCTAAAAGATAACTCCCAATCAAGGGAAAGTGTCATTTTCTTGGAAAGTATTTTCCACCCAAATACTTTCCAAGCTCCCAACCCATGAAAGTAATTCTACTACCAATGAGTTTTGGGAGCAAAGTTCTATAACACAACGGACTAAAAATTTAGCAATTTCCTCAATATTCTTTTATTTTTGTTTCTTATTTATCAACAGGGAGGCAGTTGATGTGTACTCAAGTGAAGTGAATAGGGTGGCAGAGGAGCTCCTTGCTAATCTATCCATGATGATGAACATGGATAAAGGCAGTCTGCTAGGACTGCATGGGGAGATGAAGCAAGGTATTCGTGTGAACTACTACCCTACTTGCAGCAGGCCTGATCTAGTTCTAGGTGTGAGCCCACATTCAGATGGCAGTTCTATAACCATTCTTCTGCAAGATGATGAAATTGTTGGACTCCAAGTTCAGCATAAGGGTCGTTGGGTTCCTGTCAAACCAGTTCCAAACGCACTAGTAGTGAACATTGGAGATGTTATGGAGGTATTGAGACTCAACCATCCCTATTTCTTTCTTCAATATAGAAATTAGAACACACATCGTTGGTTTCATAATCTCAATAATCACTAATTGTCATAGATCTTAACCAAAGTCACATCAAAATTGGCACCAAAAAAAAAAAAAAAACTCTAGCAGGTGATAAAACAACTCTAGATGTTGGAAGTTCTTGTATTTTGGTAGAATCCTCCAAGATAATCTAGAGATCTCCTTGATAAACATGAAAATATTCTTATAGATTTAAGAGGACACTCTCCCAGATAGAATCCTAGAGATCTCTGGTAAGGACTTGAGAAGTCTATAAATTCCACTCTCATGTACTAATTCTAAACATGAAATAGAGAACTCTGTCTTCTTTACGCTTCTTCTGTTTCTTGGGGTAACTCCGGAGCTTCTAGTGCTGAGCCTCATTCAAGGGAGAAAAGACCAAAGATTAGATGTTTAGTTCTTCCACTCTGGGAAGTTTTCAGGGCCATGGTCCATCCACAGATAGAGCACCACATCAACGACCCTCTTTTACAAACTCAGGGACTGAGGATACTACACACCCCATCCAATGATCACACAGTTCCTCATAAGAACATTAGAAATTATTTGAGACCTTTCAAGCTTTCTCTACAAAACAAAGGGCTCCGCAATCCCCTAGGCCCTAGAACCCGTGGAAAATAATAATAATAATAAAATAAACAAGTAACATTAATCTTTTCCGGGCACGTGATGCATGACAATTAACCATTTGCTCTAAAAGCTCGAACTGTTAGAGTATGGCGAATTAATCCATTTATCTCGTAGCCCAGGCCCCACATTCATGGGTTAGGACCTCGGCCGAACCCCCTTCGTGGGCTCCCCCAGTGAGGAGTCTCGAACACGAGACCACCCGCTCTGATACCAATTTGATGCAAGACAATTAACCACTTGCTCTAAAAGCTCGAACTATTAGAGTACGGCGAATTAATCCCTTTATCTCATAGCTCAGGCCCCACATCTCATGGGTTATGACCTCGGCCGAACCCCCTTCGTGGGCCCCAAATCACATGGACCACCCACCCCGAGTGTGTCCCGCATCCCACGGGCTACCCCACTCGAGCCCGGTGTGAAATGCCCCTGCATTAACACGTATGGTGTCAACTTGAAGAACCAGGGATTCAATGTGCCTTCCACAAAGATATCATTTGCTTAAGGTGTCCTTTGTCCTTCAGTTGTATTAGAGATTGTTTTCCCTTTTTTATTTTTTCCTTTTGGGCCTTTTAATAAAATTTTGTTAATTGATCAAAAAATATTATATGCTTAGCTTCATATCACACATAATATCTTATCTGCCTGTAACGAATAGCTTTTCAGCTAAGAAAAACTTACAAATTTTGATAACAAGAGACTTATTGACTGTCACCATGCCCATGTCGGCACTTCATGTCAGGCTGTTTGAAAATGCATAGAAACACTTGAGACCTATAAGTGCAGAGTGGCACCCTTTTGTAACTATCTTAAGTGTTTAGATGAAATTATGTAATGCATGATAGAAGTCATACAACATAAGTTTATAAATATCCATCCTCATTGTGCAATATAAATTTGTAACTTATGCATTATGTGATTTGTGATACAGTCTCATCCATGTCTTGGTTTACTGTTCGTACCGCCCATGTCTCTGTCAGTACATTCCCATTTCCACACCTGAGCATCATTGTGTGGAAGCTTTTCCAGTAAACATCAGAGGTGGGTCCCAATTTTGTAACTTGCCATTCCCATCTCTGTGCATTTAGTCGGTCTGCGGAACCAGACATGTTTTACCTTCATGTGCCCCCCTCTGTATGTTCATGTGTAACTTCAACACATAGTCCCAGCCATGCTTGATCTCGATTTGCAACATTAACATGTCGTATCTCTCATGCCAGCGTCATTATATACCTGTTCCTGTATCTAGGCACATTCGCGTCATAACAGTGACAAAGATGTGAACTATGGCTTATGTTTTGGTATGTTCAGATGGTCTGCATAACCAGAGATATGAACATGAAAACACGTCTCACTCTCCATACATGAAACCTTGCTGAGAAAATACATGGATCTACATTAACATTTCTCAAGCTCCTAGAAGTGATACACAGATTTATTTATTTTTTGTTTTTTGAAAACAATATGTTTTCTCAGTCAAGTTTATTGCAAGTTTAAATGCATAAGACACCATTAATTGCAGTTTACCCTCCTGGGTTCTTACAGGGTTGGAGCAATGGAATGTACAAAAGCATCGAGCACAGGGCTGTCACAAATGCGACAAAGGCAAGAATGTCTCTAGCAGCATTTCTGCTTCCAGATCCAGAGATGGAAATTGGGCCGCTGGAACAAATGGTGGATGACCATCATCGGCCGAGAATGTACAGAAACTTTAAGTACATAGATTACATTCGACACAGTTTCGAGCAGAAACTGGAGGGAAAGGTTCACACCCAATTCCTGAAATTAGAAAATAAGTGATGGTCACTGGCTTTTCTGTATTTGAATAATCTGGCACCAGTATAACTGTATAAACAAGGAGAAGAATGTGCACTGCAGCAACAAATGTTCCTAGGGATTTTCTCATTGTTCATTGTCAACTTTGTTTACTAATCCAAATCCATGCCATGATTATTAATGAAGGTTTTCTAAGCATGAGGTTTTGAGACAACCCTGAAATTTCTTACTAGAAAAGAAAAAAGGAAAGCAACAAAACAGACATAACAGGATCGGATACACCAATTAACGCAGCAACCCGATATTCCTCTCCAAAATGTTATCCAACGTCATTAGAACTGCAGCCAAACAATTCTCTTCCCCCTTTCTAGGTTGGGTTCAGTCAGCTACCTCTTGTAATTGGGTTAAGTCCCCATCTTGGACCCATGTACAGTCTTTCTCAGATCGGATCGGACATGAATTGACTCTGATAACCCAAATCCAACCTGTTTATGGCCTTACCTCCTGAGAGATCACTTGCCCAATAGAACAACTGAAACATCTCTGATGGATTAGATTGCCTATCAATTATAAGATCAAAACCTTCAAAAGTTCATGCCACAAAATTAAAGATCAATTCACTTGCAACAAAAGATCAAACAAACAAAAGGAAAAAAGAGCAAGTATGTGGAATCACACCACAGAGAAAACCCCAAGGAGTCACACCAAAGGGGTCTAGAGGCATCTCACCACTGGATTCTATAAGAGTAACTCCCCTAGGTTAGATTCCACGAAGGAAACTAAATATATTCAATTGAAAAATATCATGCATCATATTCCAAGGGGGGAATATGATCACATGGTATCTACTCCATCACGATGGTGATGGTATCTACTCCATCGGGACCCTCAAAACAATCCAATCAACCAATCCAGACTGTTCAAGGTCCAGCATACATTTCATGGGCTGCCATGCAAAAATCACCCTGATTGGCTGATTGGTTCCATCAGTACGATGCCCTTCTTTTTTATATTCATCTTGAGGGAGATTGTTTAAGGCTCTAAAAGGACAAGGTGAAGGCCATGAAGGATGTGGATGGAGGTGGTAAGAAAAGACTTGATGACCCATGGTCTAACTGAAGGTATGGCCCTTGATAGTGGAATCGCGGAACAGGATTCATAGCCGATCTCAATTAATTAGGATGACGCTTAGATGATGACGGTGGTAGTGGTGGTGGTGGAGGTGCTGGTGAGATTGTTTGATAAAAAGAGATTCTTTAGAAACATAAGCAATCCATGATGATCTCCAACAAATAAATGGCTGAAATTGTTGACTGGACATAATTGTATATAAATGATCTCAACTGTCCATTTTGTGGGCTACTGATTGAGTGGGTAGATTGGTCCAATCAGGATGACTTGGGAAGGTAACCCACAAAATGTATGCGGTCCAGATTCAACAATGGATTCTCATCTCAAGTGTCTCAATGCCCGATGGAGGCTCGGTACTACCACTAACGTGGTGGCATCAATAGCATGTGATCCTTCCAAAGAGTTCCTGCATGTGGCTTTATATAGTCATAATGCTAAGTTCCACTTAACATGAAAGAAGAAAATAGTTTATCCTATTTGCCCACATGTTAAACATGCTTCAATTATCTCAAAATGTCATAAAAACTAACCAAATAAGGAACTAAAGAGGAAGCTCCAAATAATACTGAAACTCTAGTCCTTACGCCATTAACTGTAAGGAAGGGCTTATACAACAAGATGTGCATGTGGGCTATACAGTTTTGTACAAATTAAAAAATAATAATAATAAATATAATTATTTTTTAAAAAAAAAACCCCTTATGGTTCTTTTGTATAAGCTTCTAAAAAGACATCTGATCAACCACGTGGGCCCCACTGGTCAACCTGCCCATTGGATGGGCATTTGATTGGAACTCTAGGTCCCACCATCCGGTCGGACCATTGATTTGGTCCAGATCTGTAATTGGACCCTTCATCTGATTCAGATCCTAAATCAGGTCAATCAAGAGTTGTTGACCCTTGAACTTGGTCCATATCTTTAATCTGGACATTTGGATGGTCCAGATCTGCAATCTGGATGCTTAGATAGGCTTGATCTATAGCTTGAGCCCTTGGATGGGCATGATTTTGGTCCAATATGCAATCTGAAGCCTTATATGGGTATGCTCACACAATTGGCCATATTGGACCTTGATTGGATGATCAAATGGCCTGGATCCATTAATCTTTCACATTCAAAGGGACTTCATCAATTTCCAATGGCCTTAGAAAGTAGGAGAAAATTTTCCAGTCTACATCATAAGGGCCATTTTGGGCAGATTTGGCATGCCAACAACGCAGGTGCATTCTGTCCAATCACCATCTGATTTTGTTGGTGCTTTGTGGCAGAACTGCAAATGGAGCCTTGTAAAAAGGCTTTGGATCAACACTCACAAGGATATAAGGCGAAAATCCAAACAGAGAGAAAAGATTTGATTTTTCAGAGGTCAGATCTAAGTCTCCAGACATGGAAACAGCATAACAAAATATTTGATCTTTTCATTTCCTACAAAATGCTCAACATGCATAATCGCTACTAATTCCCCAAAGACTACCCCCATGAGAAGGGGAGTCCAATGGGAAAACTGGAACTAACTTGTCCTCCCACAAATGGTGTTGAATTAAACTTGGAAGTATTTAACTAAGAAAAATAATAAAACTCACACACCCTAAGATAGTTGAGAGAAATCTTATTAGATAGCTCTAATATTAATGGAGATTCAGTGTTTTTTTTTTTTTTTTTTTTTTTTTTTTTTCTAATTTTTCTTTTTAGGAACTACATGAAAAGAGGGCAAAAGATACAGAAAAAGAGGGGAAACAAGTCCGCTTCAAAAATAGTTGTCCTTGCAACGCCCTCTTTGGCAAGGGTATCTGCAGTACCATTAGCTTCTCCACATACATGGGTGAAGAAAATGCTTTAACCTATAGGCAAAACTACGCAGTTCCATCCTCTATGGATAAATGGAATTTACTCAAAAGTAATGAAGAATAGCCCATTTCATTTTTAACTGTGAGGGTGATCTTCAGTTCTAATTTGGACAGTTGAATACCTTTACGAAAAGGTTTCTGAAGGCAGTCCACCTAGGTGCTTAGTTCCAATGGCACTTAACCCAAATTGCAAAGATCATCTAAAGACAGTACTAAGAAAAAAGAAGAAGAAGAAGAAAACAACTTGACTGCGAACCAACTTTTTTCTATCATTTGTTGGTTTTGAAGGCTCTACAAGGGCCAGGAAAAGGCCCAAAAGGAAATGGGTGGAGGTAGTATGTAAAGGCTTAATGACCTATTGTCTAGAAGAAGTTATGGCCCTCAATCGAGTGGAATGGCAGAACAAGATTCATGTAGCCAACCCCAGTTGGTCAGGATAATGCCTAGATGATGATGATGATGATGATGATGAACTTTTTTTCCTATCATTAAAGCACTTTGTATTGAGAAGAAACCCCCAAAATGTCAAAAAATACACGCTGGAGAGAGCATGCTCCAAAACCTACATTACAAGAGGACTCTTGCAGCATAGGAACTACACCCACAAACTCCTTTAGAGACATTTCCCAAAAGACTACATAAGACGTAAACCTTATCAATTACCTTACTTTCTGTTGTTTCTTCCTTCCAAATTGACCATGGCACTGCTAGCAAAATAGATTTGACAGCTTTCTCCCTTTCCTTCAGTACTATCACCCTTCCATGCATCAAGGACCAAAGCCATCAATTCCAGCATCAACCACACCATGCTGAACTGATGAAAGCACCAGCCCCATGTACGTGATGCAAAAGAGTAATGAATAAAGATGTCCTCATTTCTTTGGCATACACAACATCCACTGATGATTATTTTCTGTTCGCTGACCATCCAAATGTGACAACTCAGCTCTAGGCAGTGCCTTCACATCCAATAACCAAGGTGATGATGCCCACGCCCCCTTCTCCACCTATGCTCTTCTTGCAAAATCTAATAAAAAGATCCGACTGAGAATCTCCCATATTTTGCCCATTTCCAGACTGTTCTGCCCCAACCTTCCTGGTTAAGCTTTACCCCTTCCATATGGTTAAGCTTCTTCTAAAAGTAGGCCACCACAGGGCCCGATCGCCAACCCTTCCATAACTCTCGATTATTCTGACATCTTTGACCAGCCAAACCTATACAAAGAGTTAATTGAGAGGACAACCCACAGATTATTTTGAGATTTAATTGCAATCTATCAAATCACTGTCAGCATTATGATTACAAGTTCAAGATGCTAAGTGACTAATGCATGGATGTACCTGACTTTGGCAGAAACGAACAGTGGAGTCATTCCTCAAACCTTAGGAAGTCACAGATTGAAGGATGTTTTGGAGGAGACAGTACACTCTTCTTTGATTGGTAAAGATTTACTAGAGGAGAGTGTATGGTATGCACTTTTTTACGGGTAACAATTTATTCATGACAACTTTGTTGAGGAGCCAAAAACACAAGGAACTATTTCATAACTATATATGAGGTGCCCATGCAAAGATAATGCATGCGCCAGTCAGTGGGAGTTAAAACACCAGACCTCAGCACATCCGGAAACCTTTTCCTGGAGGCATTGGATATAGAGATGATATGCAACGAGAAAACAGATATTAAAAAATAATATTAATTAATTAATTTTTAAAAAAAATAAAAAGAAAAGAAAAAAAAAAATAGAGCATACCCGTATAAGTTGGCTTTCAATGAAGTTGTCATTTATCAAAACGACAGCGCACAATAAGAAAGTCAGTGGAGGTACAATCCAATAAGGTCAGCCCTTGGTATAAAACACACCAAGAATACGCATCTGCTCCAGAAACTTCAAATTTTTCCAAGGATGCAATTTAAGCCTCTAACAGACTAAGAACCTTGTAATAAGTGCAGTTGACAATTTGTGAGTGTATTGCTTCACAAATAAGATGATATCAAACCTTTTCACCAAGGCAAACTAGATGTCCTTCAAAGAGTCAACACTCCAAGGTTCTTGCACTTTAATTACTTGAATGGCTAGCTGCAAAAGCAAAGTGAACAAGAAACACTCTATGAACCATGTGGAGTTGTGGGCAAGTGAGAAACATGAGATGTCCTTCGAGATAGATACTATTATTCTATATCTTCTTGGGATGCTCCAATAAAGAGTGAAGGATCCATACATAAGTCAAAGAAAGAGTAAATAAGATTGGGCCTTCTGGGCACAGAATTTGTGCATGAGAAGAAGAAAGACATGCAAATCATGTGAGCAATGATGTGGAAATTGAACGGCTCCTACGAATTTCTTTTTATTTTTTTTTCTAAGTGATGTTTTAATGAAATGGAATGCAAAGGAAACAGACCTTGGTAGTTGGCTTAAAGTCAGTGAGAAGTGGCTCTCTAGATGCACCGCCTTTGACCAGTGAGTCAGGCAACTCATTGGTTTCCATGAAAACATGTCTAAAAGAAATCGCAAGATTTCATAAAGCAACAGATCTCGTCTGAAGTATACAGCTCCAAATCTTTGGAAGAAGCCCGTCTAATGGCTTTAACAGAGTACTAAAGGAGTAAAACAATCCACAATCCTTCACCTCGGAGCCTTAACTTCTGCCTCATCCAAGTCCACTTTACCTGCCAATCAGGAGAAAGTCATCCTAAATCTTAATTTTACCCACACCATTTCTTAAAATACTCCGATGCTGGAAGGGTGCAACACCGCATGGAGCTACACTCTAAATTAAGTTTCCAAACTCAATCAGCTGATGAACCCAATTAACTCATGGCCTCTTCTTTTTGTTCCATCCCCAATCACCCTCAAGCAACTAGATGATGTAGGACAACTAACCACTCGCTCTAAATGCTCGAACTGAAACAGCATGGCAAATCAATCCCTTTATCTCATAGCCAGGGCCCCACTTCCCATGGGTTAGGTCCTCGGCCCGAACCCTCCTCATGGGCCCCACATCACATGGGTCTCACCTCCCACCGGCCGCCCACCCCGAGTGTGCCCCCACATCTCACAGGCCACCCCACTTGAGCCCGGTGTGTAAATGCCCTTGCATTACTAGATGTAAGGTCAAAGAAACCTTTAAACGCCTTCCAAATAAAGAGCCCACTGGTTAGTACTCCTAATTGAGTCCTTGAGACTCTCCATAAGCATAGCATCAAATTCCAAAAAAGTGCTTATCATCTTTGAATCGGTGTCTGATATCTGTGAAGGCATTCGTATACTTACACTAGGAGAACTAGAGGCCCAACGAGAACCAATCAACCAAAGAGTTACCATCTCATGCAATTTACCCAAAACCTTCTACATTGGGCAACATAACTCGAAAATCTACCACAACGTAACAATGAAATTATATAATTTTAATATCATAGGATGACAATTCACAGCGTACTAATACAACACTCAGTTTGAAATTTCGCTCCTTCCAGATAATCTCTAACAAACCAATGCTAACTACAAGCAGCAATTCTGCAGAAAAATAACTTGGGTATTTCACCAATCTGCAAATTGTGTGACTTGATATGAGGTACTTTATGTTGGGATTGTTGCATATCAGAAAAATCATTAATGTGTGTCCCCCTTCAATCATGAAACCACACTGAAATTATGTATAAAATCTAGTTTTACTATGTTGAAGACTGCAATCATCGGTTTTAAGCGTACCTTACAGATGTTCTGCTTCTTATTTGATTTTCTGCAACATGAGAAGTTATCATTTGATTTTTTCCCCCCTTCTGATCAATTAGTTATGGTTTGATTTTCATTACTTTTTTCTATATTTAGTTATTGAGTTTATACCCAAACAACTCCTAAATGCAAAGATAGACAGGGGAGAAGCTAAGTTGAATTGATGTAAAGGAAATTTATATGATCCTTGACCCAAAGATATGCAGAGCATCCTCTGTCCTAGAGTCTGTACTCTGCACCAAAGGGGCCTATGGTTCAGTGATCGAGAACATGATGAGAACATAGATAGACCATACCCCAACAATCTCAAAGACTGGAAGCATCCAATCCTTACCTCTTTTTTCCCCTTCCAAAGTGGAACATTGCTATTTTTTTTACTTAACCATCTATTCCGAGCCACCTATGTAAGGTTTTGGGCATATCAAATCTGGGAGATTTTCAGGACATGGCCTTTCTATGATTTGGTCCATTAGATAGACACCGTGGATCATACAACCATGGTCCCCACTTATACAGACTCAAGACTAGAGGGAATTATGCATATCCAGGATCGAAGATCATACATTTCCTTCCATGTAGAAACAAGAGGGCACCACTAATGGCCCATTTCGACACAAATCCACAAAAGGGGGTTTTCACGCCTGCTTTTCGTTGTCGACTCAACAAAAACCAACCCGTCAGGTCAGCTCTTTAGCACCTATTTTGTGAAGTGGGCTATGAGACAGGGTGTGCGAAATTACATCCAAACACACAACACTAACTGGGGTTTGGCTCAAAACACTGTTTAGGTGTCAAACACTGCTTTCGAGTATGTGTCCAAACAAGCCCTAAGATTTTGAATGGAAAAAAAAGGAAACAATTTCCAGTAAACGATCTCACTATAATGTGTATTATAAATCCACAAAGTAAGATTACAAAGAATAACAGTATTGGAGCTCTAGAAGTTCCATACAGACTTACATCTTGGCCAGCATCATAATGGCATGAATCCCAAGAATTCCATTTATTTATCGCTCGGCGAAACATGACGATATGACGCTATCTATCCAAACTAATTCCCCACCCAATCCCTCGGCTGCTCGTTGAAGAGATTATAATGATGAGATTCGAACCCATAATAGGCTGCTGCGGCGTGGCCCGGATTGTTCATGGGCATCGGGGCCAGGTGTCTATTCCCATGTCCCTCATGGGGCACACCGAGGACCGGCATATGGAGGTAAGGCGACATGTTTGGCATTGGGGTCGGGACGGGCTGGTCACCAGGCTCGTGCAGGCTCTGCGGGATAGGTGTGGAATTGAACAGCTGATCGGACGACGACGGGCCCTCGCTCGACGACAATCCATGCATTCGCTTCAGGTACTGCCTGTACTTCTGAAGGTGGCTTGCGACGTTCTCCCGCGTCAGCCCTTCAACGTTCATCAGCTGCATGATCGTCTTCGGGACCGCGTTCTTGATCCCGAGGTGGGCCACGACGTCGATGAACCGCTTGTGTAGCTGCGGGGTCCACACTAGCCGCGGCCGTTTCAGCGCCCGGGCGGACTGATCGTCATCCGGCTCCTCGCCGCCGGAGTCGAATTTTCGCCCTTTTCCGGAATCCACGCCGTCTCTCGCAGAATCCTCAACGTCGTCCCTGTCTTCAAAAGAGGGGAGGGATTTGAAGCCGTTGGATGGGATGGAAGACATCTGACGGTTGCAGAGGGAGGAGAGAGTGCTATGGGACGCACGGGCGACATCAATCACCGTGCGGGAGGGTTCGGGTGAGATGCTGAAGGCAGAGGCGAGCTCAGGTGGGATCAACGGCTGAGATAGGGGCATCAAGTCATCGGACGACGGGAGGCCGGTTTCCCATTCCATCACGTGCGGGTCTTCTTCGGATGTGGTGGCGAGGACATAGTTGCACGTGCGACCGTCTTCTTCATCTCCTCCTCTCATCTTCTCTTGTTTCGGGTTTCGATGGCAAGAATGAGATTTTTCGACAGATTGGTAGCTTTTAGGAGAGAGAGGCGGTGCGGAAGGAGCTTTTGTGTAACGTAACGTATCGGAACGTATCGGGATTGGATCGGGGATTTGGGGTTTCGGATAAAAGTGTGAGATGAAGATATTTGTGTGGGGTGTAGAGACTACTATAGCGTTAGATATTTTTGGTTGCGAGGGTCGCAAACGCGAGATATTTTTGGTAGCCCGCGGGCTACCCAAAATTGATGTTATTGACAGACAATAAAAAGGACTGAGGACCAGATGGCTAGGATCTTCCAATCCGGAGTATTTTGGGATCCGCCATCCAAAGTGAGGCCCGTAAGTTCAATGGTCCAGATCAAGGAACCATAGTCCCCACTTGTACGGAAATCTTTCCCGTGCGTCCGCCGCCTTGCATGGGCGGTGAGATAAATGGTAACATTCGTGTCCTTTTCGTACGGATTGAGTGGATGTAGACAGGCGCGGGGATCCACCGAGGTGGGTGGATCCCTGACTGTGGGGCCCACCTTGATGCATGTTACTTGCATCCACGCCGTTCATCCATTTTGACATCTAATTTTAGGTTTAAACCGAAAATGAAGTAGATCCAAGTCTCATGCGAACTACACAACAGGAAAAAATGATGATTGACCGTTAAGAACTTTTTATGTGCCACAAAAGCTATTGAACACCATGATATTTGTGCGGTCCCACCATCCAGGCCTTTGTCAACCGGTTGGATGGCAGATAAACATTTGGATGGCCCCAAAAAAAAAAAACATTAATGGTGAGTATTCAATCATCTGTTTTACTTGTATGGTGGTCCACACAAGATTTAGATCTGCTTCATTTTTCAGATCATATCCTAAGACATGCTGTCAAGACGGATGAACGGCATGGATGTAAGGCAAATACATGAAGGTGGGCCCACGGTCGGAGATCCAGGAATCCATGGAAGCACTTGACATGATGCTGTCGCTTAATCTACTTCATTCACGTGCGGCACGTGTTAGTGTCCCGAGCCATTCACCTACCCAGCCCTACCAAAGATGGCCCATATCCCAAGATCACAACGGTTAGACATCCTAACCATTGGTGTACTTCCAATGATTAAAAAACAACCATGATTACAATTGGTGCAACATCTGTAGTGTGTCCCATCCAGGTTGGACCATGAGATGAACTTCTACGTTCATGAGGGTCGTCTGAAGGGGAGCGGATTAGGTGCTACCCTTGCCGTGGGGCCACTTTGATGAGGTGTCGTATATCCACGCCGTCAATCTGTTTCTCCAGCCTACTTTAAGTATGTGATCCGAATAAACTAAGTAGATCGAAATCTCAGGTGAACCATGCAGTGGTGATTGAAGGCCCACCATTGAAAACTTTCAGAGGACCCTTCGTAATGTTTTCGAAATGTTTATTTGTATCCAGCACCTGTTGATAATGTAAGAAGATCAGCTTCATCAAAAAGCTTCTGTGGCACATAAAAAGTTTTTAATGATGATTCACCACTGTTTCTAGTAGTATGGTCCACCCGAGATTTGGGTCTACTTAAGGTTTGGGATCAGTTACTAAAACGAACTGAAAAAACAAATGGACGACCTGGATATACAACATATAAATCAAGGTCTTGACCATTTAGGATTTCATGGAGGAATTCAAGGAAATCGACGAAGTATACGCTGTAGTGGCGAAGGGCGAGGAAGAGGAACCCTCAAACATCCCTTCAAGTTTAAGACTGTTGCTAAACGAATTTAAAGAAGTCTGGTCTGAGGATTTACCTGATGGATTGTCCCCCATGAGAGACATCCAACATCACATAGACACATTGTCCTTGAGGCTAGCCTGTCCAACCGCTCTCATTATCGGATGAGTCAGAAGGAGTGCGAAATACTTCAGGGGTCAGTGGGGGAATTGATCCGTAAGAGTCTCTTGAGAGAGCATGAGCTCATGTGCCGTACCAGCATTATTAACACACAAAAAAAAAATGAAAGCTGGCGCATGTGTATCGACAGTCGGGCAATCAACAAAATTACCATCAAATATCGGTTCATAATATCGAGGTTTGACGACATGCTCGATATGCTAGAAGGGGCCAAGATGTTCTCTAAACTAGATCTAAGGAGCGGGTACCATCAATTCGTATTCGACTCGATGATGAGTGGAAAACGGTATTCAAGACCAAGGAAGGGTTGTATGAGTGGCTGGTCATGCCCTTCGGCTTATCGAACGCACCAAGTACTTTTATGCGTTTGATAAATCAAGTGCTAAAACCGTTTACTAGCCAATTTGTGATAGTATATTTTGATGACATATTGATATATAGATAGGATGGGGCGGAGCATAGGAAACATCTTAGGCAGGTGCTACAAGTCCTACAAATTAACAAGTTGTACCTCAACTTGAAGAAGTGTAGTTTTTTAACTGACAGCCTGTTATTTGTAGGATTTGTTGTTAACGTCCAAAGGCATTCGTGTGGACGATGAAAAGGTGCGAGCTATTAGGGAATGACCGATCCCGACAAACATTCATGAGGTGAGGAGTTTTCACGAGTTGACGACTTTCTATTATCGATTTGTACGAGATTTTAGCACCATAGACAGATTGCATGAAAAAGGAACTGTTTCAGTGGACTGATAAAGCTGACAAGAGTTTTTATGAGATCAAGCATCGTTTATTTACAACATCGGTCTTGGTGCTTCCTAATTTTAACATTTCCTTGGTAACACCAAATCTACTCCCGTGCGAATACGTTTGTGGATTACAATTTAATGTAGCCTAGTGGAGTACCAAGAGTCTTCTTTTATTTATCAAAAGGGTAGAAAAAGCGCAGCTCTGATGCCTGAAAGCGAGTCCAGATGTAAACGTGGATGCCTCGGCCATTTGCTTTTGATTCGCTTTCACTTTTGCTTATTTTGTTTGGCTGTTTTTTGAAGCTATCGTACGGTGCTGATGCATCCGAACTTGAATAGTATCCTGGCCAATTTACGAGTCGATCCATATTTTTTTAGATCCAGGGCGTTGATTTGAAAGGCCCCACCATTGATGGATGATATCGAGAAAACTTTCTAGAATCGATGATTCTATTATACCATCTCTGAAAATAATTTCGGACAATTGTGGCTTTTTCTCCTGACGATTTACCCATAGGAAGGCCGCTGGTCCGAATATCTAAATTGTCCATAATTTTTTAGACATCCATTGTGTTGCTCTTGAAATTAATGGTCCGGATGTTAATACCATGGGCCAAAGAAGTGCCAATTGACGCATTAGGACACCGTTGATTTCATCATGCATGAGGACCCTACAATGCCGACTTTGACCTCGTGTAAAATGCAAAACCAACTTGCGCATTCGGACAGGAGCGGATTGCGTGTGACCCCGGGCACATAGATATCTCCATGCCCGGGGCTGTGTGGGGCCTATAGAGATGTTCGTGACAAATCTACTCCGTTCATCCGTTTTGAAAGAGCAAAATAGGACAGTATTATAAAACATATGAATATCCAAAACTCTTGTGGGCCATATAACACAAAACAGTGGGGATTGAACGCCCGATGGTGACAGAAGCTTTGTATCAGGATAAAATTTGTTTCTACTGTTTATTAGAGTGATAATAATTCTATAAACGGTTTGGATGTTATATAAACATCATGCTCAGCTCCAGGTAGGTTTCAACCGTGGAAGTTGCTGTTCCCAATAAATATATATATATATAGTAGTCAGCTTATTTTGTGATATGGGCCTGCCTTAATGTATATCCTAGTAGTTAGCTCATTTTATGATATGGGCCCAAAAATGGAGCAGATCCAAATCTAAGTGGACCATCCAACCTGTTGATAATGTCACACAAACCTTGAAGAAGGGAGAGCACAAATATCAACTTGATCCAAAACTCTTGTGGTCCACAAAAGGTATTTAATGATAGATAATCACTGCTTCTTATGTGGTGGTGGTGTGTACACCTCATATTGTGATCTGCTTTGTTTTTAGGCCATGCTCTAAAATGAGCCGGCAAAGTGGAAGGTAGGCCTGAATATACAACACATACATCCAGGTGGGCCCCACAAAAAAAATATTGACCTGACGGACCGGCCCACTGACTCCCACAGTGGAAGTTCCTTACCTTCAATCAATCATCTTAAAGAGATACCTAACAAAAATAAATAAATCTTTTCAAAAAAGTGCAAGGAACAGGACAATCAATTTTAATCATTATTTTTTGGATTTACCATTAGTTGACTACTAATTATTTTTGGATATTAGGGTCTATCCAAAATGGGCCCACAAGTTGGACGGTGGATTTGCAATTATACCTTATTTTTAGAAGCCTTACTTACTAATGAGTAAGTAGCAAGGAAAAGATGCAAGGAGGTGTGAAGGGAAGGCTATGTGAGGCCCAGTGTGATGTGAGCTCCGTTAATCAGTTTTGCCCGCTCATTTCACCACATAAAGTCCAAAAATGACATTTATTTAAAACTCAAGTGGGCCACACCACACCAAACGGTGGGGAACGGATGAAAGTGCCCACTGTTGAGAGGTTCATTCAAAACTCAAGTAGGCCACACCACACCAAATAGTGGGGAACGGATGAAATCACCCATTGTTGAAACCTTCGTTCCCCACCCTAATGTTTCTGTATGCGATATCCGTTGGCGCTTGGTTTGTTTTCTTTATAAGTGTAGTGTGTGCAGACGTGTGAAAATAGACGAAGCAGTCGAATCCAAACTTATCAACTTTGACCCTAAATATCAAAATAAGCAGATATGTGCAATATGAAGGGATATGACAATATTCTAAAAAGATCAGTTGTAGAGAGATCATGCAGCACTTGATCTCTGTGCACCCACCCTGATGTTTGTGCAACATCCACCCCGTCTATCATTTGCATCGCCTCACTTTAGGATCTGAGTGCAAACATCAGTCTGATCCAAACCTTAAGTGGGCCACACCACAGAGACAGTGAGGACGGGAACGGCTTCCCTAGACCTTTCTTGGGGCCAGCGTTGTTCATGCACCATCCAACCCGTTAATCACGTGAGATCCACCAGGATGAAGGTACATCCGAAAAATCAGCCTGACCCAAAACTCGAAAAGACCACATCGATTGAACTTAGGGGTTTTAAGCGTCATTTTACTTTCTTTCTTTTTCCGGTGATGTGGCCCATCATTTTTCGATCAATATAATTCTTGTCATGTAAGGTTCAGTGGCACAACTGATGAACGGAGTGGATGTCACACACATCGTGGTGGACCCCACAGATCTCGGGTATTACACGCGATTTATACAAGTGTGGTACAGAATTCCAGTCCCGTAAGATGCGGGTGTTGCCACTTGAATGTTAACATCTGCCGAAAGTTTGAGAGTGGGTGGACGTAAGGTCAGTCCAGAACGATGGGCCCAATCTTTTTTTTTTTTTACATGGATGGTATCTGTTACAGTTCAATCAGACACGTGGTCACACGTGTTAATGAACGACCTTATTCGTCAAACATATTTATTAGTATAAATATTAAGCATACCAGATTTGTTCTGGACTCAAATTCGATTCAACACTTTTCAAATTATGGGACGCTAGGTGGCTACGAAATTGGATTGCGTACTGAGTTACTCTATACGCTCTTATCGTATTGAGTGAACTCTATTAAGCCCACCGAGAATGCATGTGGTTTATCCACGCCGTCCATTTATTTTTCCATATCATTTAAGGGGTTCAACTCAAAATTGATGCATATACAAAGCTCAAGTGGATCATACCAGGGGAAAAAGTGGAAGTATTGATTTTCACCGTTGAAAACTTTCTAAGGCCCCCAGTGATGTTTATTTGTCACCCAACATGTTCGTTGAATCAAATAGAAATGGATGAAGGAAAGAAACAAATATCAGCTTGATCTAAAACTTCGGTTGCACCCAAGAATTTTTCAACGGTAGATATTCAATTCACACTGTTTCCGGGGGTGTGGTCCAATTGAGATTTGTATATATTCCTTTTTTTTTTTTTTTTTGTATAAAACCCTAAAATCATGTGGTAAAACAGATAGACGTAGATACAATTCATAAATGACAGTAGGGCCCGCAGAATTTACTCAGTACGCAATCCGTTTCCAGTGGTTACTAACACGGGTCCGATAATTTAGGGAGAGGCTCGGGTTTTCTGTTAAGCCGGTCACAGGAGGTATGCGTGTTTGGATTCTATGTGACGTTAACCATTATGTATGTGAGAAATTCACTCATTTCATTTGTTTTGTGAGATCATCTTAAGATATACGACAAAAAATGAAGCATATTCAAAACTTGAGTAGGCAATATAAGATGAAAAACTGCAAAAAGACTTTACTACTATCGAAACTTTCCCGGGCTCAACCTTGATATTTATATGCCATCCAAACCCTTTATAAGGTCCTTCCTACTTGGATGAAGTACAATCACAAAAAACTAATAAGTAACTTTTATAGCCGAATGTTTCAACGATAGTCACTGAATCCCCATTGTTTTCTCTTATGGAGAACACTAGAGTTTTGGATCCACTCAAGTTTTGGTCTAATGTACTAAAACGATCTTGCAAAATGAATGGATAGGTTGGATTTCTCACATACATCATGGTGGGCCCCACCTACATCTCAGCGCAATAACTTTTTGCAAAAGCTTCCTTTAGAAACCGCATTGTGAGGCGTGTGGGTAGGAGAGTATCTCTCTCCGCAACGTGCACATGACCGAAACTCACTCTCAGGCTTGCATGTAATCTAGACCATACGTCATATCTGCAAACTGGTGAGTAGGTAAGCATTCCTCTCTCTCATATTTAATATTTCAAATATGAGATGTCGTGTATAAGACGAAGAGGCTGCAATTCTCACAAATGCACCTAGGATTTGAGTTGTGATTTCAGCCCATGGATATCTGTTGCATTCGACCCAACTCACGTATCGGGTTGAACTTAGTTTGGATTAGTCCAAGCCAGACCTGGACTCAGATCGTGTCAGGTTTGCTAGACTCAGTACCAAGTTGGATCGAGTTCAGGTCAAGTCTATTTTAAAACCAAATCGAGTTGGGTCAACCCTAACTTAGTCTGACTCAACTCGATGCACAGCTCTACATGGTAGCATGAGGTCGACCTAATAAGAGCCTCATCGGAGCTTCCCATAAGGTCGAGCCGTGTGGGCCACACCCTAATGTGCGTTGGACATATTGGACATCCACACCATGCATTTGGTGGGTCCCCTCTGTATTATGGGATATTTCAAAAATCAGCTGAACATAAAACTTAGGTGGGTCACACTATTTAAAATCATGTGAAAACATGCCTAAAACATCTAAAAGCACTTGGTAAGGCCCACCTGAGTTTTGGATATGACTGGAACTTGGTGTGACCTCTCATCCAAGTGGGACATACACAATGGATGGGTTGGATATCTAAAGAACATCTCACTGAGCCCTATAAACAATCATGATGGTTTTAATTGGGGGGGGGGGGGGGGGGGGGGGGGGGTACACTTCACTATTGTATGTGCGGTGGCCTACCTAAGTCATGGATTAACCTGATTATTAAGCTTCTGGCCCACCATGGCATCTAACGAATGGGGTGGATGCCCAACACACTTCACAGTGGGGCCACACAGATCGACCTACCATAGGTCGACCTCATAGTAGCATTTCCACAATATATATATATATATATATATATATATGGGCCCCACCGTGATGTGTGCCCAACATCTATGCAATCAGTCAGATGCATTATTCCGAGGTGGGAAAAAGGCTTAAAAATCAAGTCAATCCATGACTTGGGTGGATCACACGGTTACCCTCTCATTAAAATATTCATAATCATTTATTGGGCTCATTTAGATGTGGTTCACAAATCTAGCCTCTCTCTCTCTCTCTCTCTCTCTCTCCTCTCTCTCTCTCTCTCTCTCTCTCTCTCTCTCTTCTCTCTCTCTCTCTCTCTCTCTCTCTCTCTCTCTATATATATATATATAGAGAGAGAGAGAGAGAGAGGAAATGGTAAGCCGTGGGTCCCACCATGATGTAATGGGCATCCGTGCTGAGGATTTGATAAGTCTCCTCCAGTTATGGGATGTGAAAAAATCATCTGTATCTAAACTCAGGTGGGCCGCCCCATCTAAAAGCATTTGGTGGGGCCCACCTGAGTTTTGGAATGGCCAGAAATTTGGTGCAACCCCTCGTCCAAGTGGGATACACAATGGATGGACTGGATGTCTAAACCACATCTCACTATACCCTATAATTGGTAAGCATCCATTCTCAACTAATATCAGTGGTGTGGCCACCCAAGTCATGGATTGGCCTGATTTTTGGTTCCATGGACCACCATAAAAGGGTGCATCTGATTGATGAAATGGATGTCCGTCCGACATCACGATGGGGCCCACAAAGCTCGACCCCATGGAAGCTTACCCTGAGATTGACCTCATAGTGTGTGTGTATTTCATGGTATCTCTTGGCTACAAGGTTAAT
The DNA here is from genome assembly GCA_021015155.1 of Magnolia officinalis. NCBI lineage: Eukaryota > Viridiplantae > Streptophyta > Magnoliopsida > Magnoliales > Magnoliaceae > Magnolia > Magnolia officinalis. The sequence goes on along the minus strand of JAJHSJ010000006.1, from coordinate 90,358,467 downwards.
TGGGGGGTAGAGATCGAGGTTATAGAAATAGTGAATGATTATGAAGACAAAAACGTATAAGTCAACTCGCAGGTGATTTAAAAACCTCAAAGGGGGCGTTTGGATCATAAGTTACTTGGGTAAGATATGTTTGCTAACCAACATAATTATCCCTCAAGTTTGTTTAGTCCTTCTCACATCCACCATCCATCATGTAAGGCTAACATTTGATATGGACCATTAATTATGTGAGCCCCACATCATACGGGGCTCATCTTGGATGTGAGCTAGTCATCATTATGTCCGACCTTTAATGTGCACCATTCATTATGTAGGACCCACCTTTGATGTTGGTCATCCATCTCGTGGGGTCCACCATCAATGCTATTGTCCATCATGTGGGGCCCACCTTCAATGTCTACTATGCGGAGCCCACCTTATTGTGGACTGTCCATCATGTGGGCCCCACATCTGATGTGAGCCATCTATCTTGCAAGGCCTGCCTTGGATATGGATCACTCATCAATAGGGTTGACCTTTGATGTGGACCGTCCATCATGTGGGGCCTACCTTGATGAGGATTGTCCACCATGTAGGGCCCATCTTGATGTGGATCATCAATTATGTGCGGCCCACCATTATTAGCTGCCCATCATGTGGAGCCATATTTTGATGTGGAACATCCATGTGGACCCGACCTTCAATGTGGGTTGTCCATCATGCAGGTTTGCCTTGGATGTGGGTGATTCATCATTCACCTTTGATGTGGATTGTCCATCATGTGGGGCCACTTCAATATGTGATCCATCATGTGGGGTCCAGCTTCAATGTCCACAGCCCATCATGTGGAGCCCACCTTTGATGTGGACCGTCCATCATGTAGGCCCCACCTTTAAAGTGGGTCGTCCATCATACCAGCCCGCTTTGGATATAGCCTTTTTATCCCACTTTGGATATAGCCTTTTTATCATTATAGGCTAACCTTTGATGTGGACCAACCATATGTGAGCCCCATATTACCATCCATCATGTAGGGCCACCTTTTATGTGGACCGTCCACCACATGTGAGTTCCACTTTCAATGTGGACAGTCCACCGGGACCTCCTTTGACATGGACTGTGCTAGAGAAGTAGAAAAGTCGCAATTTAAAAAAGCAAAAAATAATTACTTATTAATGCAAGTATCTTTTGGCACATAAATTACTTTTAGCACGATGCTTACCAAAACTAACTTAAGTTAGTGGGCAATAACTTAGGAATAACCAATTTATTCCTACCTCAGGACTAAGTAGTTTTTTGGGCAATAACAATCACGACAGGCGTAACTATATGTATGTATACAGATAGATAGAGAGATTTGAAATGGAATAAACTTGGGTACCTTAAAGGTTTTACTTCCACTAACATGGGAGAATCGACTTAACGTGCATGACAAAAGCCACGCTGTCATACCACTTTCTTTCTTCTTCTTTTTTTCAATCTTTCTTCTTCTTTTTTTCAAAATAATTACACCTAGGTATGGCCAACCTGCGCTTTGGAATACTTTGATTCTTAGATAATTGTTACATCCTTAAGAAGACACCTCAGAATTCAGCTACTTTTGGGTTAGGGTGTAATTCTTCCATCCTAACGATACACACATTTTGGGTATTTCTTTCATACAATCGAGACGCATTAGGTGAATGGATTGGACGTCATACAAAAACTAGAGTGGGTCCTGCACAAAACTAATATTGGGGGTGTTCCATGGTGTGGCCCACCTTCCTGAGTCTTTGATTATCATATTTTTTGGGTTCAATGGTTAGAATGATGCAGAGTACCTACCGGACCGCGGGGCTCTTATGGAAGTTCTATTCACGTGGCTCTAGGTTTGAGAAAGTAACCCCGGAAGTACCATAGTACTATGACTACTGAGAGGGAATGAAAGTACTCCCATTTCACGGAAGCGGATTGGCCGGTTTACCACACACCAGCTATATAGCTGCTGTATTGACGTCAGCAAGTTCTGTGGTCCCATCATGAGGTATGTGTTATATCCAAACCTTCCATCCATTTGGCGAGCTGGTCGTAAGGCTTGAGACGAAAAATAAGAATAAGACAGATCTAAAGATAAAGTGGACCACACTGCAAAAAGCAGCTGGGGATTGAACGTCTACCATTGAAACCCTTCTGGGGGTCACAGAAGTTTTGGATCAACATGAAATTTGTTTTTCCTCTTCACACGACACGTATCTACAGCAGCTATATAGCTGGTGTGTTGTACACCAGCCAATCCGCTTCCCCATTTCACAGCCCAGCTTTCAAAAGTGAATTGGGAAGTGTCCTTCTTGAGGAACTCAAATCCAGCTCCACCTAATTCCAGGGAGCAAACACGAGATTTTGGCCTGGGATTAAAAGGCCCGAAATGCAAGCTGCCAAACGACCCTTGGGCTACTAAAGCTCCTGGTTTCAAAAATAGAATCAGAAGAAGAGAAAAGCTAATAAACCCGCCATCTTCCAAAAAGTATACTTTGAAAACTGAAATATTTTACATGGCTACAACTACCTACAAAGGCAGTTTTAAAAACAAGGTGATCCAAATCACTTTTCAAAAAAAAACAAAAACAAAACAAAAAGGAAATCCAAATCAGGCCATCTATATCATATATCCTTTACCTGAAATGGACTGAGATACATTCTACTTTCCTTTCCCAAATGTAGCAGCTGCATGCTTGAGAATTCTGCACTCCGCTAGCTTGCGTTTGGATTGCCTTGAACTTGAGATTCCCCAGGTGAAGGCCCCAGGCCCAGAAGCAGAGGAGTCTCTTTCTTTTCGCTGCTAGATTTTTTACTGGACGATGGGTTTTGGGCGAAAGCCCTCAGCGGGGGTTCGAAAATCTTGCTTGCGACATCAGGTGGGAGCGCATCTTCTCCAGGAAGAGCAAGAAGACCCTTCTCCCGTAGAGAAGACGGCTCATCATAGCACGCATTCCAGAGTGAGTCCACCAGCAACCGCTCCTCCCTGGCAGCCCCGAGATCCTCAGGGCCCATCAAGCTGATATCGTTCATCCGGCCCTGAAGGATCTGCCTCAGCTTCTCGTCTTCGTTGTTTAGGCTGCTGGTCCCAGCTGCCTTGTCTCGAGTGAGCTCGAGAAGGCCCCGCAGGGCAGCTTCTCGCACCTCTGTATCATCGCTGGAGGCCAGATGCATCATGATGCGGGGGAACCCAAGCTCCACAGCAACGCTGCAATCTGAATTGTTTTCGTGTAGTAGGTATTGTATCAGATTAAGGGCCTTCCTGCAAAATGAACAAGGTTTAAGTATAAAATCATCATGGGTGGCAACTCCGTGGAGATCACAGCCATGAACAATAAAGAGAAGGATGGCGCACATTAGATTCGTGCATCAGGTGGGGCCCCACCATGTAGATGGGCCTGGCCAATAAATCAAGCCAATCAACTCAAGAGATGGATGGAATATGTAGGAAAATAGTTGACGTTGCCCTCCATCCAATTAACACGTGGGCACATGGAGAATTAACAAGTCCAATTCTTCCAAGTACACGTCAACAGTGGGGCCTACCTGATGCAGGGACCGGATGTCCCATACACTTCATGTCAATACACGTGGCACATGCATTGAGGTTCATCTACGCAAAATTCACAGATGATATGAGAATGATTGGAACAAGTACCTTTGAAATCTAACATTTTCAGAACCCAAGGCATCCCTCAGTGCAGCATAACCATTTGCCAAACGAAATGCCGCAATTCCCGGTTTGTTGTGGCGAATCAAAGCTGAAAGTCACACACATTGCTAAAAGCGTCAGCCAAACAGAGCTCCCTTCAGAGTTGGCAAGCAGCACGTGGCACCAAAAGCATTTGCTAGCACACATCTTTCTTAAGCAGCAGCATACAATTTTGCTTGGCTAACCAAACTGTAGACGTAGGGCTCCACCTCTTACCAATCCAAATCGTTCATATGGTGGGCTCCAGTATCTCCTCATCCATTGTTCTAAAACTCCATGACTCGACTCGGATCTCAGCCAAGTCAACTCACCTCAATGAGATTTTGAGCTGAGTCATCAGGAAGCTCAGTCCTGAGACAAACTCGGTTCCACCTGGAAAGACTCTTTGAGTCAACCAGAATGCTCAGTTGACTTTACATGACTCAGCAGTGACTCGATACGGAGTCACTCGATTTGCGAAGGGAATATAACCTGAAGCAAGAGGAGGTGAAAGCCTTGACACCATTGTGCCACACATGATTTGTTGCCTATTTTAGTATTTTATATTACTTATAGGAATGAAAAGAAAAAACTTTAAATAGATATTATAAACCAAATTACTTTTAATATTATAATCTTCAACACCAAGTCAAGTTTTCGAGTCAATCCAACCCATTGAACACCAATTGAGTCGAGTTTTGGGGTTCTTGAACTATGCCCCCATCAGAAAAACCAAAACTTTTTTTTACCATCAAAAATATGAAAACCATTGGTGCAGGGTCTCAGACAGTTGGGCTCATCCTGACTGAAAAGTGGACCCCACCTGTATCATTGCTGGATCAAACAAAAAGGTACAATCTCTTTTGACTGGGCATCTTATACAAATACATCTATTTTATGTCCATAAGAGTAGCAATTAAATCAACCAAAAGCCATCTACTTACAGGATATTGCACCAAGTGCTTTGGTCCGGACAGTTACGTCAGAATCTGATGTGAAGTTAGACAGGAGAGGTTCTAGGCCGTTTGCTTCCATAACGAGCTGCTGACTCCGGGGATTGTTTTGCACAATGGTGGTTACAACCTCTGCAGCCTTCGCTCGAATGCCGGCGTGGGAGCTTTTCAGGTAGCCAAGGAGAGGGACCAAGCCACCAATTGAATGGAGGTCTGTTGCATACATATATAGAAAAATCCAAAGGGAAATAAGTGATAGTCATCAACAGATAGGAGGACAGATGGGCGTTCATCATAATGCGTAAATATCTCATCTCATTTCTAACTGAGGATATTCATTCATTAGTGAAATTTGCATGCTCCGCCAATCAGTCACTAAGGGCCTGTTTGGCCGGGCAGATTGGATGGGATTGGAAGGGATTGGAAGATAGATCCCGGGATTGGCCAGGCATGCCAAACAGACACGGGATCCTGATCCCGGGATATAGCAATCCCATGGATCTTAAGACAATCCACGGACATCACCATCATTACCTTTAAATCCCATCCAATCCACCCTAATCCCTTCAAAATTGTCTGGGACGTGTTTGGTTTGAGGGATTGAAAGGGATTGGAAGGTTTAATCCCGGGATTGGCCGGGCGTGCCAAACAGACCAGACATAGCAATCCATAGATCTTGCACCAATCCACTGACGCAGTTATCATTACCTTGAAATACGTGCAATCCACTCTAATACCATCCAATCCCATCCAATCGGCCTGGCCAAACAGGCCCTAAAGGAAATCCAAAACAACAACAACAACAACAACAACAAAAAGTAAGCACAATATTGAAGGCTTCCCAGAGTTGAAAACTCAAGGCTGAGATTGCATTGAAGTTCAGCTTATACACCGTAACTCATTATGTGTGAAAAGGAAAACAAGAAATACAGAGAGTTGGGATATTTCGAAAAGGAAGAAGCTATGCATGAGTACAGGAAAGATGAACGGTGTCAAGATTCGAGTTCCCAAAAGTTTTGAACTTCGTGGGAGCTCTATTGCAAGCATTTTACAAAATGCTTCTTTTTTCTTTTTCTTCCTTTTTTTTTTCCCCTTTTCCTGGAAGATGTTTACAAACTGCATATGTGAGTATTTTTCAACTATTAAAAGGCATATCATGCTTGCATAACAGCATTCAGCATCTGAAAATTGACATTCTTCATAGCCATGCTGCATCGAGGCAAGTGCTGCAATCTTGCAGAATCTGGACAGAATTGTTTTCTTGACGCAGGCACATAGTACATGACACTTGCCAGAAAGAGGGCAAGGAGCTGACAATATAGATTGCTCATTTCCATTCCCAATTCTACGGGAAAGAAACAACATAAAGAGAGAAAAAGCAACTTATCGCAATGAAACAGAACACACAAAACAGAGGAGGAAAGAAAGGAAAAACTTGCCATTTGCCATGTCAATGGATTCGACATGCTCTTGTAGCTCATCCAACATATCTGCAAAATAATAGATCCATATGTCAGTAAGGGGGTGTTTGGATCGTAAGTTACTTAAGATAAGCTACTTATGCCTTAAGTGGCTTATCTTGATTCCTATTTATTAAACTGAAGTAATTGAGTAACTTTAAATAATAATAAAAAGCTACTCATAATTGATCATAAACCAAACTTACTAAACTGTACTGAAGTGATTCACTTTAAATAAAAAAGCTACTTATAATTGATCATAAACCAAACTTATCTCAAATAAGTTACTTATCTACTGTTGTAAGTAGAAAAAGTAACTCATTTGGTGGGGATCCAAACCGGCCCTAAGTGATTGAACACTATCTTCCAAAAAAGAAAAGTAAATGATTGAACACCAGAAAGATTGGGAAAAAAAAAAAAAAAAAAGATACGAAAAAAGAAAAGAGCAGTGCATCCCTCCAGTTCTACATGAAATTACCTTCGAGATCTGCTGAAGTGACACCCTGAGCCTCCAAGACTTGTTCTGGAGTTTGCATAACAAGAGTGATCTCCTTCATCCGCTTAACAACATCTACAGTTTGGGCTTGCATGGCTTCCATGAACCATTTCCGATCCTCCTCACTGTAAATAGAAAAGAAATAAACACAGCAATCAGTGTAACAGCTCAATACTTTCCAAAAGCTAATCACTTTGTGTCCTGTAATTGGTTTTCTAAGACTACACTCAGATGCACAAGTGAATTGAATTTTGCAAGCCCAAACTGATTGATAATCACGAAGAAGCCCTCAAATTGAACTTACGTCTCTTTGAAGTCCAAACTGCAACTAATCTGATTGTTGAAAACATGTAAGCAGCACAACTCAATTTGGAGAAGGACACTGCATATGATCCTAGTTCCTAAGGGACGGACATAAATAGTTTCTTTAATTAATACTTTAAGAGATAATTTTACTTTTGTTATTTTGTGCACAAGGAAGATCAATGATGCCCTCACCCGTTAATTTGTGTGCAAGGAAGATCAATGATGCCCTCGCCCATTAGTTGATGAGGACATCCGAGCACCTTACAGAGTATGCCAGAGGAGGAGGAGATCAACTCCAGTTTCACTTTGCCTTGATGATCACTACATGGACCCAGGTGAGCCACATTGTAGACCCCACATGCATGATCATGCATCTTCGAAGACAACCCTATACTAGGAAGATGCATGCAGGTTTCTTATCGAGTTTGGACCGTTAGATTGCAAAGACACGTCAATTGGACGGTTGGATCTTGAGGACGCTTTGATTGGATGGTTGGATCATTGTGATCCTCACATTGATCATAGACTTTAGGATGTTTAGATTTTTTTTTTTCTTTTATTTAGTTGATTATTCATGTTGGATTTATTTTGATATTTAGTTGAGATTAGAGAGTTTGGAACAAGTTTTCTTTCATTGAGCGTCTTAATGTGAGGATTTTCATCCGAGACGTGCCATTTTTGTAAAAAGTCCCTTTTGATACTATAGAAAACTTGGACATCCAGCCCTAGCCCATTAGTGAATGTTTTGGTAGGAAAAAAATTCTCCTTGTTTTAAGATAGAAAATCTCTTGTGAATGGATATTGATGGTGCGAAGCCCAATCTATCCTCTTCGTTACTCTTCGAAAATATATTTTCTCGTCCTTCTCGTCTTCTTCTCAAATCCTTCTTTTCTTCTCAAAACCCTAAATCCCTTTACTCTTTCCTTCTAAACCTAAACCTGCTACCCCAAACCCATCCTTTCTTATTCCTCATTCAACCCAACCCAACCCATCACCATCAAACCCTACACATACGGACAAAGCCGTACAACCGTAAGGCCAGCCCCTTCTATCCGTTTTCTTCCCTTTCTTCAATCCATTTTCCTATCCCATAAACCCTAGCCTAAAACCCTTACTCTCAATTCCATTTAAAATCTTAAATCATCAAATCTTACCAAAGCCCTAATTCCTAGATTCTCATATCCTTAACCCTAGAAGGACTAAATCAGCCCCTTTGAATTAGACCCAATGTTCGAATTATCTCCAATATTATTTTTATCTCCAACTCAGTGATACCGATAACACCAGTAGTGATACCAAAAACGCTGGTAGTATCAGAAATTCCAGGTATTTGCAATGTATCACTAAGTATTGCCAACGTATCAATATCGCAAATGTAATCATCAATATTTTCAACTACGTAAATTCTAGGTGTCGCTTGTATTACCAATGCATCAATATCGCCAATATTTTCGACTGTAAATTCTAGGTAATGCTTGTATCATAAGTGTGTCGATGATATTTTAATAATATCGGCAATGAATTACTATCATCAAAATATTGTTTATTAGAAATTTTTTTATTTTAATTTTTTTTTCATGGGCACATGGTTGTATGTAGTGTTCAATTTGTCATTGATAATACTGATAATATCACGATATTATCAATATCACAACATGCGCGATATTTAGACCACAATCTTCCGTTTCCTTTCCAATTGTTGATGATTTCTTGGTGAAATATCATGTGTTATTGACAATTTGCAATATCGATGGATGTTTGGATGGAAGGTTGGATGGTTAAATAGGCCGGATGGGGTGGTTGGACTAATTTCTTACAACAACACACGTTTTTAAGGCCCCATTAAACGGAAACTTGTTATGTATGCATTTTTTTGCAATTTTTTTTTATTTTTAAATATGCAAATATGTACATTTTAACATCTCCTGAAGTTTCGCTAAAAATTCCACCGTTTTCACCATGTTTCCCCGCATTTCTGGTTATCAACGATATCGATATTGTTTCCGTATCTCTGGCCAACGAAACTTGTAATGATCCTGATACTTCGAACACTTATTAGACCTAAACCTAAGCTAAAGGGGGAACTTCCACCTTCTATTAATCCTTTGAAACTTCATGTTTTATATGGTTTAGTTTATTGTGGGATTGTGATTTAGATTGAAATCTGAATTTTATTGTTTATTTGATTTCTAAGATTTGTAGTAGGTTAGCATATCTTATAGTTCGAATTTCTCTTCAATCCGTCGAAAATTTCCTTACATCATATCCAGCCTAGAGCACACATCGTGCATCATTAGTGCAACACATTCTATGGATCATTGTGACAAATCTCCTTCTCGGCAATTTTACCGGCATGGGAATTTCTCAAGAGATTCTCAGTTTTTGACGTTTTTCTCATGATATTATTGGAATATATCACTGAAAATAAATATTAGGAAAACATTTGTTATAAATTAAAAAATCATAATAATTTCACAAGATGTGAAAAAAAGAATTAATTAAAACTTTTTTGAAGGATAGAATTAATTAAAACTTAAATATTAATCTCATAAAGAATGCGATAATTTCCTGAAAAAATAAAAAATGAACAATATTTTGAAATTCTCATGACATTCTCAAAATAATCGTTTATGAAATTTTCACAAATATCACGAGATTTTAAAAATCTCGACGATATTTATCACAATGCTATGGACATCTCTTCATGAGTTTCTTGAGCACCTTCCGAGAAAGTGTCAAAAGTTAAGAAGGAAGGCTCTTTGTGCACCATGAAGCAATACATTCGTTATGAAGCCAAGAATACTCGTTACATTTTCATAAGGCCCAAAAACAAGTCCGTCGTCATCATCACCAGCATAGCCTTATCCCCCCATTTGGATCAGCTCTATAAATCCTACTTCCACAAACAATCCTACAGCCCTATCCTCAATATTTGGCAAGCCTTCGTATCTTTCTCCCCAACATAGTCCAAGTCAACTTAAGCAAGCCTCTCATCCTCTTTCCATACACACTTAATCCTAACCATTCTGAGCCATCTTTAAACTTTGTTGCATATGACAAAACCATCTCAACCTACTCTCCATCATTTCATCTCTTATTGGAACTGTTGGGCCGCTAAGGATGATCTCATTCTCAATTTCATACTACCGAGTCTTCTAACAGATCCTCTCAACACCCTCATCTTCACAAGACTCAAATCTCTGCTCGTTTTCAAACCACACAACACTCTTATCCCATATAGGATGGCCTTTTCTTTTCTTTTCTTCAATCTATCCACCTAGATCTAGTTCTATTGAAAAAATTCTCATCTTTCTTGCATCTCTTTGAATAATAGAGCTAAGGTAACAAAAAACATTGCATTGAGGAATCTCTAGAGAGGCGGACATTTCGGTTGTTCAATGCTCTTCTATGTCGAGGAAGGAGGTGATTTGGGCTCCTTGCTAAAGGAGTCTATTGGATGAGGAGACAAGAATTCTTGAGGCTTTTGGGGTGGCCAAGCACAGTGGTGCCTTCGGTGAATGGAAGGGACATTATGGTGTGGGTGAAAGAGAGGTCCGGCCGGTTCTCTATCAGCTCCATGTAGGCATCTATAAGTTAGTTATCGGTCCAGTGACAGAAAGGAACGTGCAGTATACTTCTCACGTGTGGCATTATGGTGCGCCCCCCAAGGTTGTTGCCCTTGGCTAGTAGGATGGAACAAGGTGCTCACCATCAATAACCTTCAAAAGGGGAAGATGGTGCTTCTGAACGATTGTCCAATGTGTTGGAAGAATGCAGAGTCAGAGGATCATCTATTCATTCAGGGCTCTTTTGCTAAAGAAATTGGGAAAGCTTTTTTGAGTTATTTGGGTCTTGTGGGTAATGTCAGGCTCAAGTGGGAGTTTTATTTTAGCATGGTATGGAGGTGGAGTGGGAAAAGTTGGAAGGGCGATTTGGAGGCTCACGCTGCTAGCTAGTATTTGGTTTATTTGGGAGGAGAGGAACAACTGCTGTTTTAACAATCAAATTGGGAAAGTAGCGGAGGTTTTTAGAAAGCCTAAATCGAATGTTATGGAACGGGCTTTAGTTTTAAAAGTTGTGGGTGGTAGTTCTTTTTTTCCCTTTTTTTCTCAGTTTGCTTTGTAATTTTTTGGCTTTAGCCCTTTCTAATAAATTCATCACCTTTCCCAAAAAAAAAAAAAAAGATTATAACTAAAGCATCACTGCCATGATTGCTCTTCTTTTTAATGGTATGCAGCTATAGTGTTGCTTACTAAAGTTGCATTACAAATAATTTGTCTTGATTCTGCAAATAAGCCTATAGACTCCGAAGCCTTCCTCCAACCCTCCATTTTAGCACTTACCCCTTCTCTAGTCTCATGGACCAATCATCTGGAAACAACATGCACCCTAATGTTGCGGACCAACACCACCTCATCTACAAACAACATGCACCATAGTGTCGCGGACCAAAATTACATCACTCACAAAGAACGGTCACAAAGGGGCCTCATCCTGGACACTAGCAGTTTTTTCATCTATGTGAAGTGCAAACGGGTACACTCAGTGTTCGCAATATCGATACTATCGGCCGATATTATCGGTCTCGCACTCTTGCGATACGAAACCATCCGAAAGATATTTAGGGGAAAAAAAATCAAGAAATAGTTGTTATCGATCAATATATCGCTAAATATCGGCCGATATTCCTACATATCGCATGATATCACTAAAAATCATGCGATATTATACCTTTTATTGCGGTTTTTCGCCGATAGCTACTGTAGCCACCTACCATAGTAAAAATTCGACAAAATCAGAGAAAAAAGGAGTAAAAAATTTTCAAGAGGGAGGATTTGGTACCTGAAAAGGGGTTGGATCTAATCGGAAGCTTCACTTGGTGGGCCATTCGAATCAGAGCTTCACGTTGTTTGAATCTCCTTCTCGAAAATGGAATCCCAAGCTTTCAGCATTCAAATGCGGATTTTCTTTGCGGGATTTGTGGAAATTTAGGGTTTCGAAATCCCGAAACCCTCTCCCTGCTCGGCTGCTACTTTCCCAAAAATAAATTGGGCTTCGAGCATTCGAGCCTTTGAGTACCGCACACCACCGAGCTGACGTCACCAAGTTCTGTGGGTCCCATCATGAGGTATGTCTTATATCCAAACCGTCCATCCATTTGGCGAGCTCTTCATAAGACTTGAGCCGAAAAATAAGGCAGATCCAAAGATCAAGTGGACCACACTGCAAACAGCAGTGGTAGATTGAACGTCTACTATTGAAACCCTTTTGGGGGTCACAGAAGTTTTGGATCAATATGATATTTATTTTTCATCTTCATCCAGTTTTGTGTGACCTAATTAACAGATTGGATGGAAAATAAACGTTATGGTGGGCCCTACGAATGTTTTAACGGTGAGAATTGGTCCCCCATTGCTATTTGTGGTGTGGTCCACTTGAGCTTTGGATATGACTCATTTTTGGGTTCATGATCTAAAATGATCTCTCCAAATGCATGAACGGTGTAGATATAATAAATACATTATTGTGGGGCCACGTAACTTTGAAACATCCGTACAATTTGAGCTCGAGTAGCATCATCGCTGGACACGGATTTCCTGCCAAAGCCTTCCGCAGGAAGTTCTTGTGCTCGAAAAGTGGGGCCTACTATGATGTTTTTGAGGAATCCACTCCATCCATCCGTTTTGTGAGATCATTTTAGGACATGCGGTAAAAAATGAGCAGGATCTGATACTCACGTGTGCCCAAAACGTGAGGATTGTCAGCATTTCTGGGAGTTACTTCGCGATGATGTGTTGAGTTTTCTTGGTGGGTTCCATGACAATGGAAAGATCTCTAAAAGCTTCGGTGCCTCTTTCATTGCTCTTATTCCTAAAGCCCCTGGTGCTGCCTCTTTGAAGGAATTCAGGCCGATTAGCTTGTTGGGCAGCCCTTATAAAATTCTAGCAAAAATCCTTGCTATTCGGTTGAGCCGTGTGATGGATAGAATCATCTCTGAAAGTCAGTGTGCGTTCATAGCTGGTAGACAGATAGTGGACGCTGCTCTTATTGCGAATGAATGTTTGGATTCTGCCTCCTCTTCCAGGACCAAGTTTGTCATGTGCAAGCTAGACTTTGAGAAGGCGTACGATCATGTCGATTGGTCTTTTTTGCTCTACCTTATGAAGCGTATGCGTTTTGGGTAGAAGTGATGTCTCTGGATCAAGGAATGCATAGGGTCAGCTTCCTTCTCGGTGCTTCTAAATGGTTCTCCAAAAGGCTTTTTTCAAAGCTCGAGGGGGCTCAGGCAGGGAGATCCCCTCTCCTTTTTTGTTTCTCATTGTTATGGAAGCTCTCTCGAAGATGCTTCACAGAGGTCAGATGGAAGGTGTGGTGAGTGGTATAAGGATTAACGGGATGACGAATCCGATTTCGATAATCCAGTATGCTGATGACTCCCTTCTTTTCTCGGAAGCCGAGGTTGACAAGGTGTCTAATTTGCATACCGTCATTCGCTGTTTCGAGGCTGTTTTTGGTTTAAGAATAAATCTGGATAAATCATACATGTTTGGCAGCAACCTGAACAGTGATGAGCTTGCGGCCCTATCTGACCATTTCGGATGCGCTCCAGCCTCTCTTCCCTGCTCGTTCGTTGGTCTCCCCCTTTGTATTGGAAGGCCTCCTAAACGAATGTGGGAGAAAGTGGTTTCCAGGGTTGAGAAATTATTGGCTAGATGGAAGTGTCAGTACCTATCTCTTGGAGGCCGCCTAACCTCAATCAAAGCTTCCCTCTCCAACCTTCCTATTTATGTTATGTCGCCCCTCAAATGCCCCACCTCGATGTTGGCGTCTACCGAAAAATGTAGGCGCAATTTTCTCTGGCACGGAAATAACAACGGCAATAAATTTCATCTCTTCAAATGGAAGGATGTTTGTAGGCGGACTCTAGATGGAGGAACTAGTTTAAGGGATCTCAAATCGATGAACCAGGCTTTATTAGGCAAACGGATCTGGAGATTGGGGACGGAAAAGGGCAAATTTGGAATGTTGTTGTTAAGCATAAATATGGGGAATCCATCAGTGGCTGGTGGACTAAACAGTCTTCCACATATAGGGCTTCTGCTATTTGGAAGGACATTCTTCAAACCAAAAGAGAGGTCCTAAGCGGCATCTGCTTCGAACTTGGCGACGGGGCAAACATTCGATTTTGGGAAGACAACTAGGTGGGGGCTGGTACCCTAAAAGTCAGATTTCCTCACATATTCTCTCTTGCCACTGCCAATTCTGTTTTTGTGAAGGACTGTTACAAGATAGTGGGCAATAGTGTTGTGTGGAACATCGCTTGCAGGCGCAATCTTCAAGACTGGGAGGTTAACGAATTCGCTAAGTTGTTGGAATGTATTTCTTTGAACATCCCCTCCACTTCGTCTTCTGACAGGTTGGTTTGGGCCCATTGCAAGTCAGGCAGATTCTCGATTTCCTCTCTGTATTCTCTGATCTCTTCTCCCATATCTCAAAATCAGGCCAGAGGGGTGGGTTTTCTTTGGAAATATGCGGTTCCTCCCAGAGTTACGGTCTTTAGCGGGTTAGTGGGGCATAGGAAAATCCTGACCATTGACAATCTTCAAAAAAGAGGGATGCCTATCCCTAACATCTGCTTGTGTTGTATGCGTCACGAGGAGTCAGTGGATCACCTGCTGGATCATTGCTCTTTTATCTCCCAAATTTGGGCCGATTTCTTAAGCTGTTTCAACATCAGTTTCTACTTCCCCGAGAAGGTGGACCTTCTCTTGCAAGCGTGGCATGGGATCTATATCGGCAAAGTTAAAACCAAGATTTGGAGGATGTCTGTGCTTGCCATTTGGTGGTTCGTTTGGGAGGAACGTAACAATAGATGTTTTAAGATGAAGCCCATTCCGCTCATTTCGTTGCTTCCAAGGCCAAGACCGCCCTCATTGAGTGGGCTTCTCAGGTTGATGTGCTGAAGGGGGCTGATTTGCAGTTTTTAGGGTCCTGAGTTCGGCTGATCTGCTATCTCAGCGGATCTTCTTTCTCTGTTCGCTTTGTCTTGTTTTGGCTTTCTTTGTTGTTGCTTGGTTGTTTTTCTTTCTGTTTTCCTTTCTTTGTTTTCGTTCTCTCAGTTAATGCATTCTCAGTTCATCTTTCAAAAAAAAAAAAAAAAGTGAGGATTGAACATCCACACTTGAAATATTCGTGGGCCATATAAGTTTTGAACCAGACTAATATTTGTATGTATTTTCAATTCATCCCAGTAGGAATGACGTTATGAACGGTATAGATGACATGTTAACATCACTGTTGACCCCAAGGAGGTTTCAACGGTAGCAATTTTCCTACCCACCTTTTCCTTTAGTGCGGCCCACTTTAGTCTTGGATCCTGCTCATTTTTGCTCTCAAGTTCTAAAATGATCTAAAAATATGGATGGACGGGGTAGATTTCTTACAAACATTACAGTGCGCCCCACCTAGGTTTCGAGCGCTGGAACTTAGCAGGAATCCACGTCCTACAGCGCTCCAGAGTGGTGGGAAACAGATGCATAGTCAGCAGTGTACTCCGTAAGCTTTGTGGGCCCACTATAATTCGTATATTTTATGCACTCCATCCATCCATTTTACAAGATAATTTTATGGTTTTAGCCTAAAAAATTTAGCATATCCAAATCTCAATTGGACCACACCATGGAAAACATTGCAAATTGAACGTCTACCATTAACAAATCCTTGGGGGCCAAAGAAGTTTTGGATCGGGATGATCTTTGTTTTTTTTTTTTTTTCCCTTCATCAATGTCTTTGTGATCTTATGAACAGGGTAGATGAAAAATAAGCATCACTGTAGGCCCCAATATGCTGATAACTTCACATAAGTTTGAATGAAGAGAAAAAACTATTATCATCTTGATCCAAAACTTCTGTGGCCCACTAATGGTCGATCACCATTGTTTCCTATGGCATGGTCTACCTGATTATTGGATCTGCTTTTATTTTTTGAATAATGCCCTGAAATGATATGGAAAAACAGATGGACGGGGTGGATACTGAATATAGTTGTCTTACTTCAATCGGACAGTGCATAGCTTAGGACCCTATACAAAGGAAACCTATTATGTGCACTTCTTTTTTGAAACTTTATGATTTAAAAGTGTGTATTAAAGTCTTTTTTAATAATCCCAGAAGTTTTATTGAAAAATTCAACCATTTTCCCAATGTTTCCCCATGTTTCCCAAAAAGTGCGATAAATTACGCGATACAAACGATATATCCCATGCGATAACCGATATGTATCTGTATCCCAAGGATGTGATACATTGCGCGATACCGATATTTCGAACACTGGGTACACTTAATGTTGACCCTGATGAAGACCCAATGTTATTGGAAACTCATTAGTCACCCAATGTGTTATTCTCACTCTAGAAATGGCACCATCATACATGTCTTTAATAGTGTGGGCTCGTGAACAAGGCATGTACAGAAATCATGTGGCTCTTTATTTTAAAGAGAATTAGTCACCTAAAAATGAACTTATGGAAAGACAATTTTTTGTATGCCTTCTATTTTTTGTTTCCGCTTTTTCCCTTGAGAATACTGGAGATAGTAGGTTAACCTACAACCAGGAGATCAGTTCTCTATATGAAAATTGTGATCTCTTTTCTTTTTTTTCAATTCTTTTAAAGGCATGATGAATAGAATGGTGAGTTCGAAAGGTTTTGTTTTCTGAAACCAAGACTGTAAAAGTGAATACATAAATTTCAGTCAAGTCGTAAAAATCAGTTAATATTGGTAAACTTTCCATTATGAATAAGCTTTGACGCTCTGAAATCTTTTGAAAGACAATCAGAACAGTTTCTAAATCGACATAATTATCGGTTTTCAATAATTATATTGTAAAGTTCATGATTTGCAGTATTCCTATGGATTTTTCTTTCCCAGTAGAGTTCCATTTTTAAAAAAAGCAACGATTTTTTAACAAAATGGAGTTTTTGAAGGTTGATGTTCAGCAGCAGAATCTACCATTTAAATACCAACAACAAATTACAACAAGGTTAAGACGATGATGAATAGATTAATATTAAGCAATTTAATAAAGAATCCAAATGCATCCTATATTACGAAATCTAAACAATGTTTCAATTATTTAGATTGTTTTGTCAGAGGTGTCATCAACATAGGTAGTAGGTAGCTAGAGGGCCACCTATTGCCAACCCTAACAACTTAAGAAGATGATCAAATCCATTATTCTAGAACATCTTATAGAACAAACAAAAGGCAGTAGGCTAGACAAATATTACTTGCCATTTTTCAAATTGATAAATGACAAACTCAATTAATAAGAACAAAGAATACAGTTACAATAGAAGCACACCAACAATGAAGCACATATTAGACACTCCTTTAGTAAAAGGGTGGACTACCTCTAGGGGTGGCAATGGCTAGATGGCCCGAGGACCAACTAGCCCGATTTGCTTCTGAGACAAGTTTGGCCCAAGCTAAAATGGGTAGCAAGCATGGTATCAGACTAGAGGGCTGTTAAGCTTGCTCACAGTCATTGCATCTTTTCTCGTGTGATTCGAACTTTCAATATCGAACACTAATCGTCATTGCACTTAGTTTCTGTTGTTAAAGAGTGATGTCGTAAATCTGTTCGTGATCCTCGACCAGTCGAGGGACTGGCTCGACTAGTCGAAGGTCCCTTCAACTGGTCGAAGCCCGTTCGACTCGAAGTCCAGCAACTATGTATTTGGATTTCTGGGACGCTCGACCAGTCAAGGGTTAAGCTCGACCAGTCGAAAGGGGTCCTTCAACCAATCGAAGCCCTGGCTCGACTAGTCGAAGGTCACGCAAACTGCATAAATTTAAGGCGGTTTCCGAACTTTTCTAAAGTCGCTGCGTAAGTGGAGTTTCCTAAACTACAAATGGGGGTCCCTAGGTCCTTTCTAAGTAATGCTAAGGCTTCCTAAAGGTATTTCAAGAGTTTCTAAAAGGGTTATATGGTTATCAAAGGGTGTAACAAGGGTGAGATTCGAGGTTGTTCGAATCGGGTAAGTCATCTCTCTTTGTAATTTCTATTTTCATAGTGGATTTCTGTCGCTTTGTGCCATGGTTTTTTTCCGAAAGGGTTTTACATGTTAAATCTTTGTGTTCTCTTGTGTTTGCTTAGTGCTCTTATATAGTTATATTGCTATCCTAGATCCAAATCTATGTGATTCTGCAGACCAAATCCCCAACAGTTTCTTCCTTGATCTAGTTGCATTTCTCTAACTTGCATTTTCTGTTCTTAGCCATCTCTCCGATTAACTTCAATGTGGAATTGTACCAACTTCATTTTCTGTTCTTAGCCATCTCTCCAATTAACTTCAATGTGGAATTGTACTGACTTCATTTTCTGTTCTTAGCCATCTCTCCAATTCACATAATTTATTTGGAATTATATGGTACGTGGAACGCATACAAGCAGAGCGTGCTCGAGTCAAGCTGCATGGACAGATCCATCAAACACGATACTGAGATATTCCAAATGGAAGCGGGAATTGCTCTTGGAATAAGCGGTTCACCCTGAATTTGCTTGAAGGTGAAGAGCCTTTCTGTAGCAAACTTCTTTAATAATCTTATATTATCCAGACCGTTCATCCATTACAGGTTACAGCATCGAGTCGACAGAACCAATAATCCCAGAATAAGTGGTCCACCATTCCAATAACATAAGATTGTTAAAGAAGTTAGCTATAGAAAGGCTCTCCACCTTCAAGGCGATTTGATGATCCAGACCGTTCATCCGTTACAGGTTACAACATCGAATCGACAGAACCAACAATCCCAAAATTGAGATCCTTAATAAAATTTTCACGTTCAAATTACTTCAAGTGAGCAAAATCAAAATTAAAAGAGAAAAGAAAAGCCAAATCCATCAGAAAAAGGCGAAACCCTAACATGAGAGAGAGAGAGAGAGACTGTGTACCTGAGATTTCGAGAGGGACGGCTACCGTCTGAATGAGAGAGGCTCCACTTCAACAATCCATCCCACTTCGGTCCCTCGCTCGCCATTTTTTGGTGGATTTCTAATCTACTGTAAGAGTAGAAGAAGAAGAGAGAGAAAACCCTAGAAAAGGAAGAATATGAAGAGGAGATGTGGCTTTGAAACAGACGCGTCGGAGATTTGGAACGAAGAAAGTCTTTCCAACACACTCTCCAAGCAGCATATATCAGAGAGAGAGACGGGTGCTTCTAGAGACGTCTCGAGGGTTCTGGTCGAGCCTTGGATCGTCTGGAGAGTCGATGCGATGCTCAGACACGTAAGCATGCATTCCTACCTTGTACATGTGTCATGTAATATAGCCGTCCAATCCTGGGCTGAGGTCCACTAATCACACAATATTGAGGGCGCCGCTTCGGTGGATCCCTGAGTGTGGAGCCCACCCTTATGTATATACTTTGCATCCACGCGGTCCATTCGTTTTGACAGTTCATTTTATGGCATGATTCCAAAAATGAAGCAGATCCAAACTCAAGTGGACCCTACCAAAGGAAGAGTAGCGATTGACCATTAAAATATTCTTGTGGGCCACCAAAGTTTTACATCAAGCTGATATTGGTGTGATCACTTTATCCAGGTCTTTGTGACCTTATCAACAGGTTGGATGGCAAATAAACATTCCAGTAGCCCCCCAAGAAGTTTTTAATGGTGGGTATTCAATCATCGCTGTTTTCTGTGGTGTGGTCCAACTGAGATTTTGATCTGCTTCATTTTTTTGCATGATGGCCTAAATTGAGCTTTCAAAACGGATGGACGGCGTGGATGGAAAGCACATAAATCAAGGTAGGGCCCACGGTCAGGGATTCACCGAAGCCGCGCCCAAATAGTGATGGTAGAACATAGATGAAGTCCCCACGCCTTCTACAAGATTTCACCTCGCATACTCACCCGCTTATACCCGTGGCCCACCTTCCATCCAACTCAACCATCAAGTGAGCCCCACCATGATTATGTTGCCCTAGGTACTGAGCCAATCCAATCTTTAGGTGGGCCACATCATGAAAAACAACTGACAAGCACTCAAAATCCTCCGAATTCAAATGAAGCCGTAAGTGATGGTTGAATCTCTTTGCCTGTAGATAGATGAAAAATCAGATCTATTGGAAGATCCTAACCTTTGATTAAGGGAACCGCTGAAAAGCTTCATTTCAGCCTTAACACGACAAACGTAAGAGGGAGATGTGACAATCAGGATTGTTCATCCAATGGGCTCTCTACTATGGACGGCATATGGATAAAAATACATATCTGCCTATTCTACAATTTCTAAGTTGCCAACGAATTTACCGATCGCCTATCAAGGATAGCCCGTGCAACAAAAAGCTTTATCTGGGCCATTGTGATGCATACGTGAAATCCATTCTAACCATCTATTGTGCCAGCTCATAGATGAAAATGACATCAGGATTACATATCCAAAATTCAAGTAGTGTCTCAAAACTTATTCTCGAACGATGAGTATGGTTTCAGTGGTATGGTCCACTTAAAGAGTTTTAAATCTGTACTTATGTTGGACTAACGTCCTAACATGAGCGAAACTGATGGATGAAGTGGACATCGCACACAGTTCGCCCCCACAGCTTCCGATTCGCTGCGCACGACTGGTTAAGTTTCACTCGCCACCACACGTGCCAAAGGTGAACATCCTAGCCGTTCCTCACGTACCCCCGTGTGTGGATTTATCGAGGACGAAAGTTGGGCTCATCTGCCGACCACGTCTCAATGTAGCTGACATTAGGCAGATAAAAGGATTTTTTATCATGCCGCCTATGTGGGAGAAAAGCAAAACCAGCGGCCTACATTGAGCTTGCTTGTGTAGCCACTTAGAGGAGAGCTATGATCTGCGCGAGAATAAAAAAAATGAGGCACTTCACGTCCCACGTGCCCCACGTGCCCCATCACGGGTCAGTCATCATCATCAAATGTTACAGGACCATTTCAGTACCAGATGTCATGATCATTCAATCGATCTACAGTGAGGCTGATTCTTGGGGGGCTTGGATTGACATACACGAAAATCACCTGACCAGGGCTGTTCAGGTGCTCATGGTTGGTCAATCCCCTAGAACAATCTAGGTAAGGTTCCCGAGCATGAAGGATCACGGCCATACTCGAGAAAATACACCCGCCATTACAGGAACTTCAATACTACGGCAAGGTGTGACGGATGATACACGGACAATTAAAATTTAGGTTAGAAATTGCATACCGCATAAAAGTAATAAAAATTATTGGTCCGATTTCGGATGCATCATAAACCAAAATTACGCTTGTTTGGTAATTTGAATATCTGATGGTGGACAATTATTGTACGGTAAAAATATAAATAATCTAACGGTCCTATTTAAACTAGAGCCACCAGTCAAGAGGTCAGTACTGGCATCGCACTGGCAACAAGGAGTTGCTTTTTGCATCGTCATACTCGGCCAGAGTATCAATAATTCTATTTAAAAAATAATAATAATAAAATTAAAAATTAAAAAATGAAAGTGACTACAGAGTTGGCGTTTTCCAGTGGGCACCTGCAGACTTACCACCAGCTGATTGTAATGGTATGGATGATCCACTCCCAACCAGTGTCTTGTTAATGGTCTAGCGATGGAAAACCACCAGAGTGGCATTCACATTTCTGATTTCAGAAGACCTTAACGATGACCCATATCCCACCCAACGGTTCCAAAAACCAGCAGGACCAACGAGGGTCACCATGTGCAGCTTGTTAGACTCATCACCAATCACGCCCTTGCATTACACTACGAAAGCAGACATATCTACTTGGGTCAGCTTCCAAAGTGAATATTTGGTGGGACCATCATGTACGAAACAACCCTACACACGCCACACAGATGCAAAAACACATCTACCATGGACATACATGCATGAAACCAGGGTTGAATATGCAATTATGCATAGAAGAAATAAGAATCATAGCTATGGGCAGGCTCATAAAATTGGAACATGACTGGAAAATGAGTGAAATGGAAGGTGCCTAACTACATGGATGCCGACAGGAATACACATACCAGGGACCTCAACTACTCGGGGATGAGGATCGCCATGAACATTCCTGAAACAGGTTGGTAAATTCACAACATGGGATCAGTCATTTTACAAATCCGATCCGCCAGATGAGTGGACCAGCGACACTTATAGGCCA
Source organism: Magnolia officinalis (assembly GCA_021015155.1). Taxonomy (NCBI): domain Eukaryota; kingdom Viridiplantae; phylum Streptophyta; class Magnoliopsida; order Magnoliales; family Magnoliaceae; genus Magnolia; species Magnolia officinalis. The sequence continues at coordinate 90,336,379 of JAJHSJ010000006.1, read as the reverse complement.
GATCATTTTCACCATGGCCCCCACTCCTGTTGAAGATGAATTATATAGCCACAACACACCTACTCATTTGGTACCATGAAAAAAGAACAAGGAGCGTACTTGAACTACAGTAAATGCAGCATAGAACTAAAACAGTAAAACTAGTAAAACAGGCCTTGGAACAAAGCATGCAGAAATTGATAGAGATTGAAACAAAAACATGTGTCCTCAAACAAGGGAGTGGGCCACATTGTAAAAATGTATTTCAGGAACTAAAATAATCAAAATCCCATAAAGGAAAGGGGAAAAATTCAAGCTTTTACCTAAACAACCAACGGCTCTCGACATGGTGATATTTATACAGTCACGTTAACATATTCACTACCTCCTTTTTTCTTCTTTTTTACACACCCTCAGGAACTTGTACAAACACTTTTTATCTCCTCCGCATGGGCATCAATCAGGTGCATTCACCATCTGAGCCTCAAAGCCTTTTACCTGATTTCAAGTATTATCCTCAAACTACACAATGTACAATTTTCAGTACAAGCAATTGCTTTATTTCCAAACAGCTTGTACCTGTCCGAATAGATAGAGAGATACATAAAGAGAGAAAGGGAGCTCAAACCGGCTCGGTTAGCTGTACAACAACTTTCTTTCCTATGCCATCTAAGACAGGTAAGCAGACTGGACTCCGATCCTACGTTCTGCAAGAAAAATATGTCGTTAGAATTGTAGGAAAGTATATGTAAATTTAGAGGAAAAGGACAAGGATGTGTGGAGCAAGACTAAGAATTACAACATCTTTATCATCAGCAAATGTGTGTGTGTTGTGTGTGTGGTGTGTGTGTATTCTTGCCTCATGTGCAGAAACTATGCACATGCAGGAACCGTGGTTTGGTGATCCAAGCCGTCTCATCTGATTGAACCTACTGTGGTTGGGAAATATGACGAATCTTCTAGATTGACGAATCAACCCTTCAACCTGGTGGGTATACAAATAGGTGGTGAATAGGGGGCAAAAAAAAAAAAAAGCGCACCAATGGTTCTCATCCAACGAAAAAAGGCCAAGGAGGGTCAAGATATATCTATCTCAGACATTTCCATATTGTGGCTTATCCAATCAGCAGTTTCATCACTGAACCAAGGAATTATAGGTTCCTGCTCAGATGCAGAATATGGGTTCATGGTTTAGTGATCCAAACCATTGATCTGATAGGTCCTGCAGTAGAACAAGGACGGAGCAACAATCGAATGGTTAGAAAATTTCCTTCTCTTGATTTCTGGGCAATCCTCAAACCCCTGTGGGGCCTATCAAGCAGTTTGAATACCATACGCATGGTCTCAAATGTTCAGAATCCAGATGTGTGTATGCTGATGTGCAGGCCCCTAAAACTCCTCTGGTGAACCATGGCCTCGTACATGCAATCCTGCAAATCAGCAAACTGTTCCTTTGCTGATGAGCAGGAGACCCATAACTCCAAATGATATACCAGATACCATGCCAACACTTTGGCAGTCAAACTAACTTCCCTGAAAATTTTGATGTGATGTACTCCACAATTGACATTAAGCAATACTTTTGTACCTTGTTTATGGTTATATAAGTTCTCCCTGAATACCCCTACCCATTAGCTCGCAACTTGAGACCCTCTGTGAGTACCTAAAATGCCTAAGATAGCTAAATCGCTACCCTATTGATACAAGCTATTTACAAAAGACCCCAATCTTAGCAGACATGTAATACCATTTAAAACATTTTTATTATTGGCCAGTATTATCAGTATCACCAGTACAGATACGACATTGGGCTTTAGTTGGGAAACTTTCAAGTGTTGGTCAATATATTGCAACGTATCGCTATGTGTCGCTATGTATCACTATGTACGCAATGTATTGAAATGCATCGACGATACCTTAAGCGTGTCAGTTCCCTTTGGCGAAAATTTTGTGCTTTTATTACATTCCTAAGGAAATTTTGACCACTCCTTTTCGATTGTTTAGAGAGGAAAGGAGATTTGGTGGTGGAAATCAAGATTGAAGAGCATGTGTTATCGGAACCCGAACTGGTGAGTTTTTACGAATTTGAACAGTTTCTAGTTTAAATTCCTTGGAATCAATGGAATGAAGTTTATAATTCATAATTGTATATGATTTTTTATGTGGACATCAGTGGTGCATCCTTTAAAGTGTGCCATAGAAGGAGACGTCGCCGACGGAATACTGGAGCGAAGGAGTTGATGTGGATGGACGTTGGGTCCGTCGGACCATTTTTTGACACGGTACGAGTGCAGGAGTGGCAAAAACCGCCCATGGGGCGAATTTCACACCCTATCGCGCAGGTGTTTCAATTTTAGGTGCTTTTTATCTTTTCCTTGTTTTCAGGGGCTTTAGTGCAATTTTTTTATTTTTTTTCATCTTTTTGTTATTTTTCTTGTTTTCAGGGGCTTTACTGCACTTTTACTTTTTCCATAGCTTATATATACATTATGAGAAACCCTATTTTATTATGATTAAATGAATATAAATTCGTATTTTTTCTTCCTCTTTTATCAAGAGGTTATGGTTTCAGGATCGACCCTTGGTTGTTGAGAATTCCAACCCAGTTTCAGGTTTCTTTCTTCCCAGATCTTTGAAGTGTAAGAAAATGTAAGAAATCCGTTTTCTTTTCTTTTGATGACAAAGGACCCGTAGTTTCTTCATCTCGAATCCTCCCTTCTTCATCCCTTTTGTTACTGTTTATGTGATTTTATGACAAGGGACATGATCTTGACGGAATAATCTCATCTTTGTGTTGAGATTTGCCTAATCCCTTTTATTAAAAAAACAATTGGTTGATTAATTTATTTACCTGAATCTCATCATCCATTTGATACATGCATATAGGGTCAGGCCATCACATGCCCCTACATCAATTTTGCATGCACAATTAAGGTTTTGACCTTCGATTTTCGAATTTGAAAAAATTGGTGGAAATTGGGGGAATCTAAAATTTCCTCCATTTCACTCATTTAACTTGCAATTAGAGGTTGAAAAAATATTATTAGAGTGCTTGCAGGTTGATCTACAGATTGGCAAAACTTTTTGAATTTTTTTTTTTTAATATTTTTAATTAAAAAATTTTAAAAATAATTAAAAATAACTTTATTTGAAACAATTTGATCGACCATATGCTATGCACGCCTAATATTTTGTATTTATGTGTATACTGATCTTAACATCAGCCATACTTGTTTATTTATTTTTTAAAAAAAATAAATGCACCATATATTTTAGGACATATTCAGTGTCGGTATTTAGCACATTGAATATGCTGATAAGTGATATGATTTATACAAATATTAGTGATTTCTTTATTGATTATTTTATATGAACTAATTTTTAATATAATTGCATCACTTCTATATGACAGTGCATAGTTTAATACCCATACAAAGAAAGCTTTTTGTGTGTCCTTGAATTTTGTTATCTTTTGAGTTCTAAGTGTTGTAATAATGTCTTTTTTAACATCCCTTGAAGTTTCATTAAAAAATTAGACCAATTTCTCAATGTTGCCCAAAAACAGTGACACGTTACGCAATACATCCGATATTTCCCATGTGACCAATTTCCCAATGTTTCGCAAAAACAGTGATACATTACGCAATACATCCAATATTTCCCATGCGACCAAGTTCCCAATGTTTCCCAAAAAACAGTGACACGTCACGCAATACATCTGATATTTCCCATGCAATACCCAATATGTTTCCCTATCCCAAGGGCCATACATAACGTCAATACCGATACTGAAAACATTGCACATATCTAACTTGCTTTTTACTCCCAAATAAGGAGTATTCTCCTGGTAAATGGATGGAAGAATGCCAAACATGAGAGACCATTTGGGTGTATGAAATGGACAGAGAAGATAGGTACCTCCAGCTGCAACAAGCTTTTCTACACGTGCCACTATATGCTTTCCGTAGGTGTACTTCTTCAGCGCATTCAGGTGGACTTTTATTCGTGAAAGGATCAGCTCACGTTGCTGGTCATCGCAAGTCTCCAGGACTTTCTGTACAACATAGTTTGCGAATTGATCTTTCATCATTGCCTGACATGATATGTATAGAAACAAGTGAGCCAACAGGTATTGAAAATACAGGTAGTTTGCAAATTGATCTTTCATCATTGCCTAAAATGATATGTATAGAAACAAGTGAGCTGACAGGTACTGAAAATACAAGGGAACAAATAGGAACATGGAACAATTGCAAAAATTAATTTATGGGAGATGCTAGCATGAGCAAAGGGTGGAGTTTCAGATGGCAAACCTCCTATAGTCAACTTATGCATGCCACTCGCTAAAAAGATGAGACAACATAATTTCCTGGTTAGCTGACAGATCTTGCACAGGAAATTTAGCTTGTGGAGTAGGAAATTCAAGGAAACAATTGTAGCATCTTCCACTATATACCGATCTCTAGCAGCAACCACTACTTCCCTCTATCACCTCTATCATTTTTTACCTCTTTTTTTTGTTCATGTCACTCTGATGTTGCCCATGAAAAGATCAGAACTGAATGGTACAAAACTGAACCCTATATATATATATATATATAGGGTGCCGAGAAATGAGAAGATTTTTAAAAGCTCATGACCAGCTAAATTCTGTTGTTGATGTTTCTGAACCCCTTCACAAGAGTTTCAGGGTGCAACATCCTCATTAGTGTGCAAACTGCAAACTCAACTTTCAGTAACCAATGTTCTCTTCCTCAATTTTGGACTTTTGTAATCGATGTTCGAGTCAACCATCAGTGCTGAAATAGGGACAGAAGCCTCCTACATTTCTAAGTTTGGCAATCTTTGGTAAGACATAGTCATTGAAAGGATAAATCTTTCCACTTCTATAAGATGAATGCTACCCTTCCTATCATGATCATAACTGGACCTCTTCAGTTCTTATGAAACATGCATTAGTAAGCTTTTAGCAAACCTCACATACAAGAATTAAAAAAATCACATTATGAAACATGCATTAGTAAGCTTTTAGCAAACCTCACATACAAGAATGAAAAAATCATATGCATTATTCCAGTAAAGTTGAACCATGAGTCTTGGAGTTCTCTAAACTGCATTATTTTAAACACCCCCCCCCCCCCCCCCCCCCCCCCCCCCCCTTTTTTTATTTTCTTTTTTCAGTTATTCTACCATGCATATAACATTAAATCGGTGCAGACCTCACAAGGAAGAGCTTTATTTGTTTTCTGAAGGCTCCATAAAACAGCTTCTCCTGAACTCACATTTCTTAAGTGCTTAATACAACTTTAGCTCTCCTTTTAAGCTTCACCTTTTCAGGATAGGAAAAGTAACTGTGGACAGTTCTTTTATGCTTCCTCCAGTCCATTCTACCAGATTGTGTAGAATCTTGTCTCCATTAACCAAAGTACTGAAGCCAGGTGCTACCTTTACACACTTGAAGCTGATCTTCCTCATATTACAACCTATGTCCACATTTAAACTTGGAGAAGTAGTTTCCTACTTTAATTCAGATGTTAGCAGAAAACACATAACAGGCGTGGCAGGTTATATTGCACATGGAAACATGTGGTCTTATACATGCCAGGACTAGTCTTTGAGGAGGCAACGATCAATCTAAAGAGAAGGTAACATAGACCTTAAAATTTGCCACCTGCCACGGTTCTGACAAAACTGCATGGGAACTTCCTAACAGTTCCTATGCTCAAATCTCTGAACAAAATGCAAGTCAGATCACATGCCCAGTCATTTCAAGGCATGCATCACCATCGGCAAGATTGTAAATTATCATTACAGCCTTGTCCCAGACTCCCAGTTATTTGCGATCAGCTTTAGGAAACCTGTTTCACTTATTATTCCTATCCAAGTCACTATCCACAATAACTGAACAAGCCTTCAAACTCTTGTATGTTCTTTCGGTCACTTGTATGCAAAAGTCCCTATAAAGGAGAAAGACCATATGCATCGACTGCTTCACATCATTCTAAGAAAATAAAAGAAATTCTCATTTTCCTTTTTGGTAGAAGAGAGAGGAGGCCTGCAAATACTTAGTTTGACTAGTAGATTGCCAGGATCTTCCCACAGCCCTTTTGTTTTACTTTCCCTTCTCATGATGTTCTTTTCTTAAAGATATTAAAATGATATATTTCTCCTGCAAATCTGGTACACGGTTATTGGTTTTATCGCAAATAGTTTCCCCCGGATTGTAGTTGCATTACTGAGAACATCTCCTATTTCACAGTATATGACCAAATCCTCTCACACAACTCTCCATCATTTTATAACCTGCCGGGGCTCTACTCTTAAGCTGGTTCAAAATACCTCATTCTTAATTCTATCCTTCCCAGTCTTACCACACATCCATCTCAACATCCTAGTCTTTAACTTCTCATACTTTGTTCATGCCACCTCCTAACGCTGCCCCATATAGCATAACTGGTGAAACATTGATCATGTAAACAGTGTTGTTAAATGTGGTAGGCAGACACAAGGCGAAAGCATCCCTGGAATTCCCGAAACACCTCGGCGCGTACCGAGACAATCCATTGTACAATTTTTATTTTAATAAATTTTATATCATACTAGATACCCTATTGAATTTCCTAATAGTTTTAGCTCTAAAATTAATTTCAAAATGGTGAAATGAAACCAATTGCAAAGTTATCATGTATTTTCGCCAGAGAGATCGTAAGAACCCCTCTCGAAAAAGAAAAAAAAATTTTAATAAGAATAGTTGTAAACCACTTCCAAACTTCAATCTACTCAAACATTCAAATGAATCCATAATTTCTTCCCATTAAATCAATCAAATTGAATAACTTTCGACAGAAAACCAAGAGTAAAAACTAACGTAATTAAGCAAAAGCAAGTTTGCACCAAACCATCTATTTACCGTACTAGCAATCAACTAATCATTTCTTTTTGAAAGATAGCAATCAACTAATCAATAATCAAACCTTCATCAAACTAGTAAACTAGTAATCATTAATTGAAAGCTAAAGCTGCTAATGTTTCAGAAAGTTGTTTAGAGTTTAAAATCCAATTCCCAACTCCCTTAATCAAAACAGATTCACATTACTTTAACAAGATTTTTTTAACTGTTTAACAAGATATTAATCATTCATGCCTTTCAAAAAAAAAGATATAAATCACTCATCATCATCATTAAATTTGGGATTAACAAAATAAAGTCATGTTCTCTTTCAAAAAGTCCATTGTATCTTAACACACTAACAAAAGGAAGGAATTAAAAAGAACATCTCATGAGTTTACGACAGATCTAAGAAATTTGCAAGTAGATATAATTCTCATATATCAAAGATTTGAACCAAAAGGGGAAAAAAGTGTCCAGGGACCAATAGGGATTTATATGCCCCTAAAGTCTTTCCACCATCAATGGGTGCCAAAATACCCTTGAGTTAACCATAAGAGTACCTCACATCACTTTGTCGGTGGCTGGTGCACTGCGGCCGCACCTAAGGACAACGCCCTGCCTAGGCCAGGGGTGGCTGAAATGCCTTAGGCATGCGCCTAGGCAACCACCACCTGGTTTGCCTTCAACAACACTGATTGCTAGCTCTTTCAAAAGAGCATACGAATTTCAGTGGCATTTGATGGTCATGCAGAAGACAAATCTCAATCTCATCCACCCAGCTCTTATTTTATCCAAAAAGTCCTTGTCTTACCTCTTTATCCTATGGAGACAACTGATGTAATCATGTAACAAACTTAATGAAATAGAACCTAATTCAATATTAAAGCACATGTACCACTGCGATGATAACCTCTCCTCAAATGGCTACAAACTGATAAAGTCTTCATTTGCAGAAGAAAATAGAATAGAATAGAAAAGGGAGAGATCGTTGGAGACTCACCACCAAGAAACAACCATAAGGAGTCTCATCTAAGGGATTTAGAAGAGTGTTACCTCTGGATAAAATTTCAATCTCAAGAAAACAAATGAACCCACGTTCACTTAATTAAGTTATCGAAATCGTGCATAATAGTTCCACCCATAAGCCACATAAGTATAGCCTCTTTTACAGTTCCTTATTAAATGCAAAAGGCCAAGTCTTGAAGCCTATTGGTCCATGCATTGGCTTTTCTCCAATGGAAATGTGCGAGTTACATTAGTCAGTGTAATCTTCATGGAATGACTAGTGATGATGCAAGATTATCCAATATTATCCAGTATTCGAGGACGTATGACATATGGGTTATAATTCAGGTTTCCCCGGGTACCCATGCCTCATTCCCTAGGTTCATCTTCAACACCAGCGTGTGAAGCTGTGTCCGAGAGAGACATGGTAGAACATATCAGAAATTTATCCTTACCATTAGCATCCAATCAATGGCACAAATGACTAACAAAATTCAAGAAGGGCAGGGTTGAGCACAGTGTGTGAGACGATAATCAAGATCATTGTACTCCATATATTGGCAAAGTGTGTGCACGCAGATAAAACAATAGTTATGGCAGAGCTATTCTGATAAGAAAAAGGTGGGAAAAAAAAAATGTATTGCAAAGTGAGCAGAACAAGATTTTCCCTATAAACGAGAATATCCATAGCTAGTCATGCAACAATTCCAGGTGACTTAAACTCCACCAATGGATGCCAAGAGAAGATGTGCATATAATTAAATAATGTCAAACATATTATAAAAGGCACAGATGACAAACCTGAAGAGGCTCATTTTCATCAGTGGAGCCAAGCATCTCATTTACCAAAATCTGACGTTCCATAGGACCGCCGAAAGTTAAACACTTCTCAACAACATTTGATGCAAATTTCTGTTGGCTCATCTGAACTATCTGTCCAGCTAATTTCTTGATTATAGAAGAACGTTCGTGTGATTTTCCATGCTCCAGTACATGCTGTCACCAGTCAAAGTGACAATCAGAATTAAGATGTCCACGAGACAAACCAAAGAAACATCCATTATACAGTAATCAATAATTCTTCAAAAAACAGGAAACTGTAAAGATGACAGTATGACACATAAGAAAGCCAAAAGTAGGACCAGAGAGGGAACATGAACATGGGAATGACTTGCTAACGTCCCCACCTTCGAGACGCTAGCAACATCCCCTAAGCTTTTAAATGGCACGTGAGGTGTTATCATTGATCCAAAGCATTCATTCATTCATACAACTAGGAGCGAGCCATGGTCCAACAATCACACCAATAAGATTATCCTAAGCATCCGATCAATAGCATGGAAAATGGATAGTCAAGATAGAGTAGAGAAACAAAATAGGTCCAATCATCATCTTGAAACATCTACTAGATAGATCCCACTTTGTGTTATTTATGATTCCAAAGTGGCACTCTGGTTTGAATATTCTAACCATCTGATCTATGGCTCTTAAACAAACGACAGTTGTAACAAATTGGCCCCATTCAGTCGTGGGACTGGTGCTGTTGTACTCTTTATTTTGCATGTTTTTTGGTTTCCTTTCTCTTGGTTTTTGTAGTTTTTTTAGGTTTCTTTTTTGGTCCGTTGCTTTTTGTTTTTTCCGAAAAACACAAATTGACCCCATCCAAAGGGTTAGGATCATCCGATCAGAGTAATTTTTGCACCGTGGCTTAATCCCAATGGTACCATTAAATGACCATCTTGATCAATGATTGGGCATCCCAAGTCATTCGAAAGTTTTGGGGGTGGGGACCAAGGTATTCCATATTGATAATGTTGGCCATTACAGTCACCATCATTACCAATACAGGTATCGGTTATAACGGCTTATACGAGGGTGTAACGACCCCCACAACGGTTCATACTTTTTTTCCCAAGAATATCTGAAAAAAATATCTAGAAAATCTAAAATAATGTAAACATTCCAAATTTGTATTCATTTTTTTATCAAGTTTATGGTAGCATAACGGTCCACTCTTTCGTGAGAGTAGTGTTGTATTGGGTTGTCTAGTGAATTTATGAACATGATTATATATCTCTAATGTTTACACATTACAATCAAGCAATAGAATAAAAAATCAGAAAAAAAAAATGCATATATGCCATTTTAAAATTTAAAAAAAAAAATTGAAAAAAAATGCGCTAGGAGGTTTTATTCGCCCAAATCACTTCAATCTACTATTCTAATCCTAAATACTATGGTACGAGAGGTCCAAATCTGCTGTAAAATGATATATAAAAGTTTTTGAAATGAGAAAGTGGAAAAAAAAATGTATTTGCATAGAAAAAAGAAATGGCCATTTTTCAACTGTTACGGCCCCTGTAACGGCCGATACGGTCCCAAAAAACCAATTGTCCCATTTCACCCCCGTATCGTGTAACAGTCACAGTCGTTACCTATACGTATCGGCATTGACGGCCGTATCGTAACAGATATGGAAAACCTTGGTGGGGATGTTAGCAAAACCCCTAGGGCCTATTGATTTGCCATAATTACCATGAATTAGAGGTAAATACATGATAATTTATTTCCACACCTGTTTGGAATAGGAGCGGAATTTCACCTCGAATATTGGGCCCAACTCAACCCCGTCAAAGCCAAAATTCTGTGGGCCCCACCATGATGTATGTGTTACATCCAGGCCATCCATTCATTTTTTTTAAAGGTTATGAAGATGTATTAGAAACCGGAAGAATGCACAAAAGCCAGGAAGAGCTCTCCCGCTGAGATAGCAGGAAGAGAGCAGCCTTCCAGAAAAACTGAAAAAACAAGAAGAGAAACGAAGAAAATAGAAAAGAAAACAGGACTGAGACAGCTCCTAAGGCTGGTTAAGAGCTGGGATGGACTATTCCCCAATCTGCTAGGAGGAGCTGCACTCTTTGGAAGCCAAGATCCGGAGGTTTTGAAGTGCCTCGGAAACTTCTCCCATTTCTTTCTTCCCATACCAACCACCAAACTGCCAGCAAACCCATTCTCCAAGCCATAGTTTTCTGTTTTCCCAAATGAGGGCCGAGCCAAGCCTTGATCAAATCTTCAGTTGTGGATGGGAAGCACCACGCCATATTGAAAGAGCTGAGGAGGTCCGACCAGATTTTGACTGTCAATCAGATCATCCATTCATTTTTTTCAGATCATTTTAGGACATGAGCCCAAAAATGAAGCAGATCTAAAGCTCAAGTGGACCACACCACAGAAAACAGTGGAGATTGTACGCCTACCATTGAAAAGTTGTTGGGAGCTACAGAGGTTTTGGATCTGCCTTATTTTGGGCTCATGCCCTAAAATGATCTGGCAAAATGAATGGACGGCATGGATAAAACACATCATGGTGGGGCACACAGAGTCCGCCTCATTTTCTGAGTCAGGACGATAGGTGTATATGTCAACATCTTACATCTGACAGCTCTTGGAATTGACCATTGTAAGCAATAAATGTTGAATTCTGTCAAATTACAGGTAAATACAACAAATCAAGCAGGCCCTTAAATGATTAGTGGTACGCACACAATTACTTGGGATACATCTTAGATGATGATGATGACACAATTACAATATGGATAGCTAAATTTCCACATATCTCTACATATGTGTGTGGGTGTCGGCGAAGCAAAAAGGACTGCACTTCATAAGAATTGTGTTGTGAGAACAAGCACAGACATCGACATGCATGTCCAGAATTCTTTTTTTTTTTTTACAGTAACAGGAATTTACTAAAACCAATCATAAGAGGATACAAGAAAGGGGTTGCAGAAGATAATGACAAGGGATCGTCCCAGACACCCCTGAGCAAATATCCTAATATTTACCAAATCCTCACTGGAGACACATCTATTGTCGAATGTGCAAATGTTACACTCGTTGCATAAGGACCATAAAACTGCATAAGAGGAAGGTACCACATAATTCTTCACACAGAAATACTAACAACATGGTATTAAAATCCAATCATCATCATAATCTAAGCCTTATCCCAATTAATTGGGATCGGCTACATGAATCTTGTTCCACCATTCCACTCAACAGAGGGATAATATTATTGTACAAACTACCATATCTGAAACCCCATGTAACACAGACAAATGTGTCAATATTCAAGTCACATAGTAGCTTGCCTAAATGAGTACCTTTGGGACCTGTAGAATTTAAGTATAAAAAAGAAAAGATCCCAAACCTGAATAACATAGTTGCCATACTGGTCCTGCGCCAACATGCAAACGCATTGCAAAATCTCATCCATCATGATACGCTGGGTTTTTGGATCATCACAGTGCTCCAACACTCTCTGCGTCAAGAATTGAAAACCAATGCAAGTATTTTAAGTTTTTTTTATCCGATCAAGTCCCTTTAGTTTCAAACACATGGAAACAAAAAATTATAGGAAAATGAGGGCATGAAGCACCTGTATGACACGACAGCCATACGGATGGGTGGACAACGTCACAACTTGGTCATAGAATGAGGATACGATAAAATGAATTGCATCTTGAGGGATGCATTCAATACACTTTTGGATGACATGGTTCCCATTTTGATCACGTACACACCGCATGACATGACCATCAAGCTCTTGAACCATTTTAGTCTGCTGGTCCAAATCAACAACTTCTATTGCCTGTGACAGTCAGTTCAAACACAGACTCAAATAAAACCCAGAAACTTGAGTAATACTCTTTTTACTAAGAAAAACAAAAACATCATATCAGTGTTTAGTCCAAATACGGTCACAGAGAACACTTGATAAACATCAATGAAATAGGGTATGATGGGGAAAAAAACAATGTGGTTTTCGATTGAAGTACAGTACAGATGCTGATCCTGGTATGATCTAATTCGCATAAGTGATGGCAACACAATGGTGGCATCCTTTACTATTGCAAGGGTATTCAGTGCCTACAGAGAAGGAACAAAAAAAAAAGCACAGGCATATCCCTGTAATAAAATAAATAAATACTGGCCATAAAGAAGAAAATAGCAAAAGCATTTTCCCACAAGAACAATACAAAACTTTCCTTTCTTAGTTTTAACTACCAATGTGAAGTCACACTTCCAGTTCCTACCTCTAACTCACCAAAGACAAATCCAATGCATAAATGGACCAGTTCACAAAGACTAGATATATGCTACTAGTTTCTAGTATCATTTCAATGGTTCCAAGGAAAACAATTCAAGCACCCCTGCAGCTTAAATTTCCTAATGTTGGAGATCAGATATGGAACTAGATACATAATAACAAATAACAATCTTGAAACCGACATTACCAGCACAACTAAACCATTTCAAATTCCATGGTAATAGTTCCTAAATGATACTCATCCATATTACACATCAAGGAAGCATAAAAATCCTAGACAACTGAGCTAGTGTTTTGGTGAATGAAAGTTACCTTCTGGATCACTCGACAGCCATACATTTGAAGGCTAAGTGTCAATACATGTCCAGTGAGCTGATTGGCCAGTTCTCGTCTCTGGCTTGCACTTCCATGCTCGAAAAACTAAAGACAAACAAATTACTAACTACAGGTAGAACTCGAGAAAAAAAGGAGGAAATCATTCTCCTGAATCCAATAATAAAGAAGTAAGATACCTTCTGGATAACATAATTTCCAAACACATCAGTCATCAAGGTAAGAGCTTGAGGAAAGATTTCTTCAAAAACCATGTTTTTCTCTTCCATTGTGGCAGTTTCAAGTTTTTGTTGAATGAACCGGCTCCCATACTGGTCAGCACTGATCACAGAAAGGTTTAAACAGTTTCAGTTGTTATATGCTTGGAAATGATAGAAAAAATTTGAAGCAGTATGTACCTGAACTCAACAACATGACCAGCAATCTCGGATAGTTCAAAACATTTGGTCTTATTGCTTTTAAATTCCTCCAGCAGCGACGAAGCAAAACCTTCATCCAAATTACCACCAGTATCTGGATGCCAAGAACCCATGACACCTCCAGCTAAGTTTCTCATACCGGAAGGAAAACGTATGTTCCGTTCATTGTGCCTAATAGGACTACCAGGTAAAGGAGATGCAGGAATGACAGGACTAGCCAGGGGGCTTCCTGGATATGACATGCCAAGACCAAAAGTAGGATTTCCAAAGTAACCATGATTCAAAGAACTGGATTTATTGAGATAGGGTACACCATACTGTGATTTCTGTGGTGAAAGCAGAGCCCCAAGGTAAGCTTTTTGAAGTAAGTCTGCATAAGAACTGCCCACGTAGTTCCTATCCATAGAAGGATCATTAAAGCCAGCTGCCGCCTGAGCTGCATATTCAGCCGATCTCAAGTACTGAACATACAATGGATCCATGAGGGGCACCTGAAGAGCTGCTGCTGCTGCTGCATGATTGCCCATTCTATTGAGATTTTGCAATTCTGTTGCTCCAGTTAAATTAATTCCTGTAGGCAAACCTCCTCCCAATGCTCTAGTGTCCATTCCAGGGGCCGCAATAGCAGATGCTGCAGCAGCATTTTCAAACAAAGGAGGCAAATTTCCAGTGCCGAGATGATTGGCCATCATGGATGGCAACGCTGGACTGATGGAATACCCACCCAGACCATAGCTTGCAAATGCTGCATTTATGTTGTCTACATTCTGATAATGAGGAGAACCTCCTGAACCGGTAACAACAGGCATAGGTTCCTTTACATACGAGTTAACAGAAGAAACAGTGGGCTTGTGAAAGTCGGCTTGCCCTTCAACCATAAATGAAGAATGGTTTTGGTCCATGAAAGCTCCGTTGCTTTTGCTAAAATCAGGATATGATGGTTTCACTGGCTGAGGAATAGAAGGCAGATGCGAATGCCCTGATCCAGATTTTTTCACGTATGAATGTTGCTTAATGTGGTTCTGAACACCTTGCAGATCAAAAAGGAACTTATGGTGATCATCAATTTCATGTTGAACCTGTGACTGCAAATTATTTTCTTCATCTATCCCACCATTTGCTGACAGGTTCATGCCTGATAAAGCAGCTACTAGATCTGCAGATTCAGTGATACTAGTTGAGGCACTAAATGAGCTTGAACCATTGATACCATTCTTGTCTGTAGCACTATACCTCTCTCCCACAGGTGGAAGACGAGGACTAGGAGCCCTAGCAACAAGCTGAGGATCAGGAGTGGCACTTCTTGATAGAGATGTGCCTAACGCAGATGCAAAAGCATTAGAAGCAGACACTCCAATACTTTGGACCCCAGCCATACCTTGAACGTTTGCACCAGATGTCATTTCGTGATGTAAATGAGATAGCTGAGCTTCAGCAGAACTAAATGTTTCAACACCATCATCAAAGGTATTGCGACTTGCTGGACGAGATGGATGCCCTGTGATTGGTGTTTGGTGCCCCAGATCATCCTGCAATTAAAACTAGCCTTGCTTCACAAAAAGAACAATAAAATCTACAGCATACAAAAGATGGTCGATGTGCATTAGTACGGAATCATGGAATTACACTTGATAAGAATAATGAAAGCACCTTGAACAATTTGAGAACTCATGAAGGCAAGAAGAAGAGATCTCAACTGGGGAAATTTTTTGTGAAATCAACACCCGCGACGGGAACAAAGTGGAGAATTTCAATTCCCTCAATCTCCTTGCGTCTTCTAAAAAGGAACAACTGCCAAAAAGACAAGACCAGAAGTACATCTTGCCTACAATTATCTGAGTCTTACCCACTTTACTTAGGTCAATCTCCTCATCTAGCACTTCTATAGAAATGGTATCTTAGATTCCCAATAACCATCACCCTTTCTTGGATACGCACTTTGAGACATTGAGGATGAGAATTGGGCACAATGGCCTGTAGGGCAGGGGCATGGTGGAAGCTGGTGGAATCGTAGAATTTAAGGCTACAACTTGGATACGCGCTTCGAGACATTGAGGAAGAGAATTTAAGGCTACATCTAGAGGCCTCATACAAGGAGACCCGCTCTCCCCCTTCCTCTTCCTCATCCTTTTGGAAGCTCCAAGCCAAATGCTATCTAGGGGTCAGGAATCAGGGCTTTTTTCAAGGATTCAAGGTGGAGAATGTTCCATCTCAAGTGTCTCACCTCCAATTCGCAGATGACACATTAATTTTTTGTGAGGCAAATTATCTCATGGTAGATAATCTCTATAAGATAGTAACGTGTTTTGAAGTTGCATCTGGGTTGAAGGCGAACATCAAGTGTGAACTTCCAGGGGTCCATCTCTCGAAAGTCGGCCCGTTGCGGCTGGCTTCGGTCTTCAGCTGTCGGGCAGGATTTTTCCGCCAAATTACTTGGGGCTGCCTCTTTGTATAGGTAAGCCTCCTAAACACCTTTGGGACAAGATGTTAGAAAGGATGGAATGGAAGCTATCTCCTTGGACTTGAAGGCATCTGCCCATGGAGGTAGATTAGCCCTTTCGAATCTCCCACTTTATTTCTTATCCTTGCTCAAGTGCCCCATTGGTGTCCTATCAAAGATAGAAATTTTGAGGAGAGACTTTCCATGGCAAGGTGCGGCATTCAATAACAAGTTTCATCTTCTTCACTGAAATGAGGTGTGCAGACTGTTCTCGAGTGGAGCGGGAATTAGGATATCGTAGGATGTCAACTCAACCCTTTTGGGAAAGTGGATATGGAGGTTGGCGTTCAAAAGCAATACCCTTTGGCGTTTCATTATAACAGGCAAATATGGGATCGTATCTTCAAGTTGGAGATACAGGCTCTCTTCACTTTACAGAGCTTCCCACATATGGAAACTGATCATGCAGATGGAGCATACGGTGGGGGATGGCATTGGGTTTTCTATGGGGAGTGGGAATTCAATCCGTTTCTGGGAAAACCAGTGGATAGGGGATAGTGTGCTCAGATCTTCTTTCCCTAATCTGGCAGCCCTATGACCCACAGATAATATATCAGTGGAAAGTTGCCTCTCTGGGGCTAGCTTGAATGGAGTTTGGATCCCATCGTGTAGATGCAATTTAAATGACACAGAGATGGAAGAGTTCTCTCAGCTCCAAGCTCGCCTCCAGGGCATAGTGCTGGACCCAGAAGCTTCAGATTCTCCTCAATGGTTGAGAGATAAGTCAGGCTCTTTTACTGTAAAGTGCCTGCACAATTTTATTCGCCCAAGATCCCATGTGGAATCTCTTAACTTCTACTGTAAAGTGTAATCCCGTGGACCCCCACCAACGGTGACTGCTTTCATGTGGCTGGTGGACCACAACAGTCCTCACCATTGATAATCTTTGCAAGCAGGGAATGACACTCCCCAACATCAACATCTGCCTGCTATGCAAGGCGGATGCAGAGTCAATCTACCACCTCTTTGTTGCCTGTCCATCTGCTTGAGGGATATGGAGCAGCATTTTCAAGTTCTATAATCTTCCCTGGGTTATGTCAGGGTCTATAGATGAGCTGATATCATCTTAGCATGTAGGTATGCCAATTGTAAGCATCAAGCTAGGTGGAGATCAACCTTGCTTGCTGTCTTTTGGACTCTATGGGGAGTGGAATAACCACAGTTTTCGGACACTGTTTTCGGAATATCAGCGGCTCTTCCATGGTAGCTGTGTCTGAGGTTTTTCTGTTTGGTAGGGAATGGGATCCTGGTTAAAGGGTGTTCTGTCTTTTGGTTCCCCTTTTTCCTGCTTTTTCCTTTTCTTTGTATTATTTTCCCTCCGGGTCTTTTTAATAGAATTCTTTACCTTTCAAAAAAAAAATACTTGGGTTTGGATCAACCTGACCAACTGACCCAACCTAAGTTCAGGTCAGGTTGGGTCAGGTTCTTAGGGTCTTCAGGTCGGGTTGGGGTTGGAAAAATCCAACCTGATTTGAAATCAAGTTGGGCTCGGGTTGAGCAAATTAAGGACAGGTTATGTCAGGTTGGAATAATCACATGTATTTGGGTTGGGTTGGGTCAGTTTAGGGTTGAGTATAGAGGAATTCGGGTTGGGATTGGTTGGGAACTTCAGGATGGTCAGGTCAGGTCAGGTTGTGGGTTGGGTCCTCTTGAGATCGGGCTGTTGGGAACTTCAGGATGGGGTCAGATCGAGTTGTGCGCTGGGTCCTCTTGAGGTTGAATTGAGCTCGGGTTGACCCTCAACCCGACCCAACCCGCCCAAGTTGCACCCCTAGTGGAAGTGAGTGTCAGTTGAAATCGCTGAATAGATAACAAAGAAGCAAAATTGCTGGATGGGTTAATAGAAGAAAATGGACTGGCTGCAAAAAGAAAGGGATTCAATGGAATGATGGCTGGTGATAAATTTGTAGGCTTCTGGCTAGCAGAGGGAAATTAAGGTCAACAACAGAAAAATAACAGAGTTGGAGCTAAAACTAAAGGGCAAAGTATATTGAAGGGAATCAAAATAAAGGCATACATAACGTATCTAGATATTCTAGTATTACAAACCAAAGATAAAGGCACCCAACTAAGCAATCTTGCCAATGTACCAAGTTTATTTGCAAATGAATCTTCCTCACTTGTCAAAAAGCATTGCCCTTCAATCTTTCAAACAAATGTTGTGCAACGTTGTGCCCAATTTTTAAGTTAGAAAAATCAACATTCTGACCAAGAAAGCAAATGAAGCAAATATTGACATATCAACAGAAACAAAAGCTTTTCTTCCAAGCCCGCAAGATAATAATAGTTCAATGACAAAACTAACACGTTGACAACCCGATATATCTTCCATTGCACTAAAATCAACAAAAGAAAATTCACAAGGCATGCATGTGGGTGTAGGTGTGGATAGATAGATATAGAAAAAGAAAGATGTCAAACAAAAATCACCTGAAAGATGTCAGCAAGGCTCTTCTGTCTGCTCCCAAGTCCCAACCCTGACAAACCAATTAACCCATCGCCCCCCCTCTCTAACCACTCCGATGATCTCTGCGGTTTCCTTGACTCGATCTCAGATTCATCTTTCTGCGAATTAAATCCTGGTTGCAATGAGAACAGCGACTTGCTGCCCCCATCCTCCACACGATTCACCTTCCTCCTATCTCCTATCCCTCCGTACGCTGTCCCCCCAGCCTGCAATCGCTGTGCAAACCGCATGTCTTCCTTTGACAATACCGGTGGTGGGAGCCGAGGGTTCAGTTTCACATGGGCGTAGTAGTAAGACAAATAGGCCGGATCGGACCGCAGCTCTTCTTCTGACAAGAATCCATTGGTACTGCTGTTTTTACTTCCAGGGAAGTCAGCCACAGCATCACCACTGCCATGGCCAAACAGACTTCCAACAGCAGTTAAAGATCCTTCAACAGTTGGTGGAGCAGAACCACTCCTGTAGAGATTCAGCTCCCGCTCGCGGTCGCTTGCCTCTTGTCGCCGTTGCTCTTGGAGCAACAATTCCAGCTCCGTCCCCAAATCTTCACCATAAGATCCATCATTGCTTCCAAGCATTGTCCGCATTCCCATCTCCGATAACATCTTCAAAGGACTCTCAGTGACCATTCGAAAACCCTAAAACATAGAAAAAGGGAAACCTGGAGTTTTGAGCTTCTAGAAAAAACTGAATCAGTCATTGTTCCATCTCATTCAGATCATTTTACTGATAAAAACTTGATAACATAAACCCTAGATCAGGCCTTAAAGCAAAAAACCCTAGAAAAATGAAAAATAAAAATAAAAAACCGCAGGCAGAGCAGAATCACACTTCCTAGGATGGAAAATTTCAATCTTTCAACATTACATATACGATCCGGATTGTTCTATGACTGAAAACCTAAAAATAAAAAATAAAAGGCGGACGCCGGAGAGAAACTCGAGAAAGATAGAAAAACTACAACTTTGAACTTATATGATCCTATTACACTGATTCCACCACCGAAATCCTATTTCACATAACAACCGCGAATCAGATCGTTTTCCAATCTAAAACCTAAAAACAAAACCCGAAAAAACCCTACAACTAGAGCCAATCTTCCTGCGATTCAGATCGGTAAGCAACCGAAAACCAGCAACCCTAGAAAATACTAATAACTGCGCTAACCCTAAAAACCCTAGAAAAAAGCAGAAAAAGGAGAAAAACGTAGCTTGAGCTTCTGTATTGCTGTCTCTTCTATTTTTCTACTGAAATACGCTTACAAAGTTCAAAAAAGCCAATCTTTCGTCGTTATCTGATCGAAAACACGTAAAACGAAACCCTAGAATATCCTCAAAAGCAGAACCCTAGAAAAAACCTAGAAAACATCAGCTCCAGCTACTGGAATGCTGTTCCTTCAGTTCTACAGGAAAAATCCGATCTTTGGGGTTTAGAGCTACGATTTAAAAAGTTTGGCCTATCGAGTGCCAAAAATCGGAAAATCGAATCGGGATTTCTCTACGAGTGAGTCATAAACGAGTTGGGGGCAGCGGGATTTCTTCCATCGAGCTCAGACTCTGTCGAGAATCGCACAGCCGGAGATCATTTCCGCCATTTTCAGACGAGCTGTTGGGGTTTGGGGGAAAGATGCAAGAAAAGAAAAGAGAGGAGTGAGATGAGAAGAGGGATGATAACCTGCACGGCGGGGAAGATCCTGACCGTAGGATTGTAAAATGAACGGACTAGACTGATCCCGCGGCCATTTGTTCTTTCAGCAGGAAGACTTTTTAGGGTTTTATCGCGGTGTTAGATGCTGTTTTAAAACGAGTAGATTGTGGGGCAGTGAAAAGCGGGCTTCTATTGGTTGGAGATGTGGGCCCCACTGCAGTGGTTGTTTGGGCAGCCAATGAGTGCCGTGGTCCGCAGGACCACCGAAAAAGTAGTTTTGTTCTTTGATTGTCCAAAAGGGCAGCGCAACTTGGGCCAAAGGGTAGACGACTGGTGTTGAAAGAATACGATGTACCGCACCTATTCACGTAGCGCATAAAACACCCAGTCTCTTTGGGCCAACTACGTTGTATATGTGAAATCCAAACCGTTTATCAGGTGATAACCCATATGTTCACCGTACATGCAAAACACCATTGCCATTAAAAACTCAGATGGAACACACCAATGGGAACAATGTCATCACTAAGCTCACGCGTTGTGGCCCACATGAGTTTTGGTTCGATGTGATATACAGGCAATGGTGGCCCAACGCACAAACCAACGGTTCACGTATCACCGTTTTCCCCTGTGGCGTGGCCCACATGATTTGTGGATTAAGATGAACATTTAGGCATCAGGGCTAGCATCGAGCAGCGCACCTGATGGACAGCTGCTTTTTTACATTTCCAGTACGGTGGGTCCCCCTGCCATCGGTGGGAAAAAGATTGGCTACTCCCCCTGCCATCGGTGCTCTGTGGGCCCCACTATGATGTATGTGTTTCATCCATGCCGTTCATCGATTTTTCTAGATCATTTTCTTGTATGAGGCCAAAAATGAGATATATAAAAATCTCAAGTGGACCACATTACAGGAAACAATTCTGAATGAACTTCGACCATTAAAAAAATTTTGGAGGCCATAAAAGTTTTAGATCAATCTGATCTTTGTTTTTTCCCTTCATCTGGGACTGTATGACCTAATAAACGGATTGGATGTCAAATAAACATTGCAGTGGACCTTAGGAGGATTTTAATGGTGGATATCCAATCAGTATTGTTTTCCTGTAGTGTGGTTCACCTTAGATTAATATCCCTCTCATTTTTGAAATAAATCCATAAAATGATCTGTAAAAATGGATGAACGGAATTGATGAAACACATACATCATGGCGGGGCCCACAAAGCACATCCCACAGGATTCATATCCGATTATGATGTTTTTGCTCGTGCTCTCATGTCGCTATTTGAGGCCGACACCTAGGCAGTTTAGATTTGTTTGTGCGTCTGCCACGTGTCTTGATATATGGTTAGGAAGTAAGACGGTTTAATGACAGTTAAATGACGAAAATGACCATTGTAAATGAATTAATGTCTTAAATTTGGAAGAAAAAGCTGCGAGTTACGTTATGCTGGGGTTGAGCGTGACGCTGCAACATGTGAACTTAAATTACACCGTCCGAATTTTGGACCTAATCCAGATGGACCATTATTCTTCGGGAATATTTTTTTAAAAGGATCTTTTTTATTTACACCTCATCTATAATAGCCAGATCCAACGGATGAGAAGCCTCCGTATGTTTAGACCATCATTTATAAGATTAGATTGAGATATTCATAGATTGGCAAAAGGAGATCGTAAGGATTAAGAGACGTCTTCATCAATGACACGTGTCACATATCTAGTAAACCAAGACGCCGTGAGGCTAATAATGTCATAGGAAGCATATGCACAACAAAAATCGTAGAAATGATTATTCCTCCACTGATACAAGACTGAAGGAGAATGCCTGAATATATCATATATGAAACTTTTAGTAAAAATGCACGAATAAACTGAATACCAAGGTGGTGAATTATATTAACATGCCGCGATCTGTTTAGTTGTGCTAATTCAAAGAAAATAAATGATATTTTGAATCAAGAATATAATTGGCTGCGTTATGTAGAAGTTAGCCTAGGTCTTAAGCTTGATCCCAATTAAAATCACAATGGGCCAATGCTAGTAGTTGCTTAGGTTGATTAATTCTATGAGTTAAGAAGATTAGACACAAAACTATCACATATTCAAATCTATAAAAATAGTGCCGAATGAAAAGCTTCAAGTCCTTACTAATTTAAATACACCTATCGTTTTTAACCTTATATGTTTGTCTTAATTTAATTTATTTTAGTTTAGTTTAGCCTGTCTGCTTTTGTCAGTTACAATGCTACTACAAGTTTAGATTGATTAGCATATTCTCGACTTAGTTTAGTTTCCATCCACTTCTTTTATATTAGTTTAACTCTTGTCTATGACCTCCTCATTGAATATCAAATTCCTACAAGCTTGCTTGTAATGTAGGATTAGGTGGGATGGGGTGGTGTGAAATTGCATTTGGTTTGATGTAAATTTCATCTGTTGTTTATAAACGATATAAATTATTAGACTAATCCATATAATGTCCAATCTTAACAGGAGTTACGGCAGGATCGTGGGTGCCACGTTGATGCGTGTGTTTTATACACATAGTCCATTAATGTGCACCCTCTACACATGATAAATCAAGTTGCATATGCATATGGGTGATAAGTTCAGTTGTAAAATTTGATCCATTGATTACAATTTCGTGGTTCGCCAAATGTAAGTTTTTCTTTTTAATATAATGTTTTTCTAAATGAATATTTTGCTTCCAAATGTGAGATTAGATAGTCAATTCGTCATAGAATTTCCAAACATAAAATCATCGTGCAATAATAGGGTTCATTTAACCCAATGCAATTCCATAGCATTTAATCTCATGTTTTAACTTGGCCTAAGTTTTTACTCTTAGCGATTTTGTTAGGCCACGACTAATTGGCAAAATTGTGACTATCTCATGGTGCCCAAGGTTCATACGATTGTCAATCATAACGGTTTCCTTGGTCACTTACTACCGACAATAACCTTTATTCTTTGCTTTTTTATTTTACTTGCCAATTGTACTGCATTATTTATCAATTCAATAAAATCGGCACTTAGCTTTGTTATTATTTTTTTTTTGTTGCATTGTGGTTAAACGATGCAAGCCCTTGCAAATCGCCCAATTTCTTGTAATCAATGGTTGGATAGAACATTGATCGTCTTAGATCCAATCTTAATCTGTCTTGAGTTTTAGATCAGATAATTCTTAAGATTATATCCTAGCATAGGCTAGGGAAAGTGATGGCGCAATGGATTTCTCATAGACAACTTGATGGGCCCCCACGTAACTTCCGACAGCAGAATTTTCCTAGATTGTGTCGTAATTCATTGTGGTGAGTAAACTATATGGAGTCCACTATAATATATATGTCATTATTCACGCCACTTGCAAGTTTTCCCATCTCATCTAGGGCACGACCCCAAAATTGAAGCATATCTAAAACTCAAGTCGACCACACCATGAAATAAAGTGGGGTTAATGACATCCACTGTTGCAAATTACCTAGGTGGCTGCAGAAGTTTTGGATGAAGCTGAAATTTGTGTTTTCCTCACATCCATGTCCTCATGACCTTGTGAATAAGTTGAATGACAAATGACCCCATGAATAAGTTGAATGACAAATAAACATTACACTGTACCTTAAGGAGGTTTCAATGGTGGATGTCATTATTTTCATTGATTCCTATGGTGTGGTCCACTTGAGCTTTGGATATGATTTAATTTTGGATTATACCTTAAAATGAGATGGAAAAAATTGATAAACAATCTTATAAAAATCCATACATCACAATGGTTCCATAGGGTTTACTCACGTGATGAGTTACTCATTGCACAATCAGGCTCAATGAGTTAACTCACTGCACAATCCATGTCCATGTATGCATACTTGAATTGCCTAAGGTAGAAAACAGCACCAATGCTGGTATGATGTCTACATGGAAAAGTCCCATGGTCCCATCATAATGTATGTGTTTTACTTCTTTTTTTTTTTTTTTTTTTCCGATGGGTCTCATTATGTTGTATGTTTTTTTTTTTTTTTTTTTTTTTTTTTTTTTTTTTTTTTTTTTTTTCACATTATTTTTAGATGTGAGCCTAAAATTGACATACGTGGAAAGCTCAAATGGACCACACCACAAGGAATAGTAGGGATACCATCGAAAATTCACGGAGCCACGGCACTTTGGATCTTCTCTTTTTTTTTTTTTTTTCCGGCTCATCTAGGCCTATGTGAGCTTATGAATAAATTGGATAACAAATGAGCATTGCAGTGGCCCCGGAAAGGTTTCAACGGTGGGCATCACTATCCCCACTGCTTCCTATGATGTGGTACAATTGAGCTTGAGATATACCTCACTTTGAACACATTCCCTAAAATGATTTGTAAAAGTGAATGGGCGACACGGATAAAATACAAACATCATAGTGGGGCCACATAGCTTTTCCAATCATACACGTACAAGTGCAGTGTTCTGCGCTACGCAATTCGTGTCCCCCTTGTACGCTGCCCCATGCGCCTGCCGGCGCGCGGATTAGGTGATGCGGGGATGACATGGTTGGGTGAGACCCTGACCGTGGGGCTCACCTAGATCTACACGTTGTTTATCCACACTGTTCATCCATTTTTATATTTCACTTCAGGCCATGATCCCAAAAATGATGGAAATCGAAATCTCAGGTGGACCACACTTAGGAAAACAGTAGTAATTGAACGCCCATCATTAAAAAACTTACTTAAGGCCCTCTGTAATATTTATTTGCCATCCACCGTATTAATGAGGTCACACGAACCTAAATGTATTAATAAAGTCATACAAACCTAAATGAAGTAAATACAAAAATAGCAGCTTAATTCGAAACTTTTGTGGACCCAATAAAATTTTAATGGTCCACCTGAGATTTGGATCTGCCTCATTTTTAGAATCATACCCTAAATTGATTCGGCAAAACGGATGAATGGCACCAATATATAACTCGATGGGCCCAACGGTCAGAACCTCACCCACGTCTGCTGGATATCCAACGTAGACGATTGAAGGATCCTAGCCATTGATTAGATTAGAGATGAACATTCAGAAAACTGGCAGACCGACTACTAACATTCAAACGGACAAAATTGGACCACTGTGATTTTAGAGGTATGGCCCACTGATACTGTGGTCTAATAGATGAAGAAGAAGAATACAGATCTCTTACATGCCTGGCCACGTGTTCGATGTAGAATTATTTGATAAATATACCGGCAGAGTACGATAGTAGATAGCGGCCACTTACAAATTCTACACGTGCAATGCACTATCTCGATTTCAACTTTCCTATATTTTGGGACCCACCGTAGATAGATCGTTATCCAAAATCCGTTCGGCAGACACTTGTTTTTCTCAATCCAGACCATCGGCTACTTCCCTGATCTACCGTCCAATAAATGTCCACTGATCCGCTAGTTAAGTAATCAAATTACTGTAGATTTTAATTTCTGATCCATCTAAAGTGGTTGTCTCTGTTTGGACGGTCCGATTTGAGTCTCTTGTATGCCCCAAGTGCAATGTCTTAGTGCGTGCGTACTAATTAGTAAACTCCAAGGTTTTTCTCTTATATATAAGAAAATGACATGAAAAAATTAGCACCGTAGATACGTCCGTACAATGCCTTTTTCGCCGAAAGAAAACTCATCTCATCAAAGGCTTTTTTTTAATTATGAAAGTTAATTTTTTAACAAAAATACCCTACTTACTAGGATAAAACAGTTAAAAAAGCAAATGTATTTCCATCCTTTTGAATTTATCCTTACTAATAAAGGTCTACTTTGGTAGCAAAATCCCTAATAACATCTCGACATTTATCTTCAGTTGTCCATCACGAGTACCGAACTTCGTGTCGGCCATTAATATACCTAAATAGATGGATGAGATCCATACAGTTCATCGGCTGAGATCTAAAGTGGCCGATCCACGGTGGGAAAAATCTCATCGAATTTACAATGAAAGCGATATTAAAATATGGAATCATCGTGACCGTCTGAGACGGTTGAATATGGACCATTGATTTTTAATCTTTACAAGCAATTAATCAAACGGTTGATATCTACTAACAGTCCTTTTGTTTTTTTTGGAAACGCGGTCCATCATGCTTGGTCCACTGGAAAATGTTTGATTTCGTTGATGCGTATGTACACTTTTCTGTGTTCTCGAGGAACGTGGACGATTAGGTCTAATCCAGCGCGTGGACGGTGGAGAGGTCAAGGATCAAACGCTACATAGGGATATTGCTAACATGCACGTCATCACATGGTAAACGTGTATGGTGATTAGAATTGTTTTTGGGGTGGGCAACCTCGTGGGTAAGCCGTGTCTAGAAAGGCAAGGAATCATGGCCGCTGGCTGTTTGATCCTTGGCCGGAATAAAGAACACGAGGTCTCCTTTTATGTTCTATTTGAATATAGCCTAACTTAAACGAGCGAGACTTGGCTACGACCCCCGGAACTTGTGGCCCACCTCGATGTATGTATTGTATATCCATGTCATCCATCTATTTTTTGAGCTAATTTTTAAGTCAATGTCTCAAAATGAGAAATGAATCTGATACAAGTTTCAGATGGACCACACCACATGAAACAGTGGTCGTTGAAAGCTCACCATTAAAAACTTTCTACAGTCCACCGTTATATTTATTTAGCTGTTGATAAGGTTAAACAGACTTGGATGAAAGTAAAACAAACGTAAGCTTGATTTAAAACTTTGCATTAACCGTCAATTTCTTGTTTTTGAACGCTAGCCGTTCTTTTTTAATTTAAACGCTAGCCATTCTTTTCATCGGTCGATGAAGGGCTTAAATTTCTAAACGGTGGTCTATATAACATTGCAAGTTGTTGATACAAAAATCTGGTCCACCCTCTTTAGACCTTCGAATACCTGTACAGGAAGAAGACAAAGGAGACCCTGGCTAGAGCAGGGGACCCTCCGATGCCAAAGTCAGGCTAGGAATCTGTGTCTTATAGTATTGAAGGGTTCTGGGAGAGAGTTTTTTGCGTACCTCCCAAGACGATTGAGCTCCTCCATTTATAGATGCGAGAGCCTTCTATAGTATGAGGATTCTCTTCTCAGTATCGTGTGCGAGATCTTCTCCCAGTATTGCGGAGATTGATTTCGCCCGTTTCTGGTATCTATCCGATCCCATGACCTCCGGGATTGGAGATCTCATCCCGAGATACTCAGGATGACGCTTTGTCGTGCGCTGTCTTTCCTTTATTTGGTTGATCCGAAGTGAGTCCGCCCGAAGCATGCCATGGTTGCTGGTTCGTCGTCCGAGCCAACTTAACTTTTGTCTCGGTTTAGTTGGTTTACAACCTTCCTTCGGATCCAACGTATCCTTCGGCGATCCGAGGCACCAAGTCCGAGTCTCCGGACTTCGTACTTTTTGTCCCCAACAGTAAGCCCCCTTACTCCGTGTGTTTCATATGTGTAGACACCCCACCCAGGCTAATATCTTGATTTTGTTAAGACAATCCGAGAACCATGATCATATCCTAAACCTAACCCTAATCCTAACCTAAGCCATCATGAATCATCATTCAATCCAGACCATGTCCAAAATCGACCTATTTCTCGAATCATTTTCGGGTAACCATCGAGCCGACATCAAGCCATTTAGAGTTAAATGTCCAAAAAGAACTTTGTTTCACTCTAAGGACCCAAAAAAGGACTCACCAGATGAATTTCGAGGAAAACCGTACCGAGGTGGTAATCGGATTACCGCCGGCGGTAGTCAAATTACCGCTTCCTCCCAGAAAATGCGCACGGAGCCAGTCACACGAGTTCCGGACTCAACTAGGTCCGGGCGGTAGTCGGACTACCGCCGGCGGTTGTCGGAATTCCGCCGCGTGCGGCCGGAGCAGGGACAGCTGTCCCAGCATCCAAAGTCAACTCTTCCTTGAATTTACCCCTCCCATCTCCACTATTTACAGTTTTACTGGCCTCCATAGCTAATGGGAACACGCCACGTGGCATCTCTCCTCTCCACCAATCACCATATGCCACATCAGCATTTACCCTCCTCTTATCCCCTATTTACCAAACAACCATTGGAAAGGGCTATAAATAGCCCTCTCCCTTTTCATTTTCACACATGGATGAGAGCCACCAAGAGGGGGAGAGAGTGAGAGAGAAAGAGTGAGAGGAAAAGAGAGGAAGAGAGAGAGAGAGTGAGGAGGAGAGTGAAGGAAGGGAAGGAGCTCCTAGCTCCCAAATTTTCCAACCATCTCCCAGCCTTACCCCAACCTTCCAAACCCCTTGAGCCTAGCCTAAAATGATCATGGTTCAATCAACATCTTAGCCTACTCAAGAATCAAGCCAAAGATCCATCACCCTACAAGCATTCATCATGACATCTACTCCCTTCTCAACCCCCCTGCTTCTCTAGATCTCTAGTGGACGTATGCTCTGTGACTTGCCGTACATCGGATCCTGTCACATCAGAAATTCCTAGTGATCTAGTCCACTTTTCTTATCTCTTTGCATAAGCATCATCACATCCGTCCTTTAGACACATTGTCGGACGTATGCTCTGTAGCCTGCCGAAATACTCGGATCTTGCTACATCAGAAATCCACGTGTGACTAGTCCCCTCATGACCGTAGCATCATCATCATCCCTTGAGATTATTTTACTACATTAAGTTGAGACCGTACATTTGTACGGGCAGAGAGGGTGCCTAACACCTTCCCTCTTTGTAACCGAGGTCCCTTACCCGGAATCCCGGATCGTAGACCAGGAGTCAATCTAAGGTCGGAAAATCTTCGGATTTCTCCAACCTTACGTATTCCGTGGTTCTAGCCGACCGCGGGATTCTGAGATCATTCGGCTAGTGGCGACTCCAACAATCATAAGTCAGCTTAATCACCCAACATCATCACCACAACACCAACATTTTATACCAACAACGCCAACAACGTGGACGCCGATTTTTCAGTGTCTACAGAATGGCGACTCCACTGGGGATGAGTCTAGAACGCACTAGCTGAGACCCGACTCAACAACGTGTGGTATACTAATCTCAAGGGACATTCATCATCGCACTCATACAAAAACCAAAAAAAAAAAAAAAAAATCTCTTTGGCTTACACTTACTTAGGCAAAGATCCGAACCATGATCACTCGATCCCGTGCAGCCATAACTTCTCAAGCGACCCATGAAGAAGAGCCGTCACCCCAACCAGCTCCAGAAATACCCGCACCTACACCCGCACCCATGCCTACTCCCGTACCTTACCAATAGCTCCGACAGAGTTGCCAGCCAATGTCACCACACAAGAGCTATTACTTCGAACAATGCAAGAGCTACTGCTTCGCCTAGTGCCAGGTGCCACACCAAATACACAAATGACCCAGCCTAGTGTGCAGAACAGCTCACTCCCTCAAACTCCTTTTGCCTTCTCTCTCATTCCTCCAGCAAATCCTGTGCTCCCTCTCCCAGAAGAATCAGCACAAGACCAACAACAGCAAGCAATCGGGAGCAACCCTCCCCCACATCTTTACTCAACGCATCACAACAATCCGGTCACAGCACATGCAAATCACAGACAAGAACTGGCGGATGCCCATGAAGGGGGCCAATTTCGAGTCCAGCTCACTCCCCATAACGGGAGTAACATCCCGGAGTTGGCAGATACCCTAGGCGGGAGCCATTTCCGAACATCCCACCCTCCTTCGAAAGGGAGTGGTGTTCAATTCCAGCTACCTCCCACCACCGGGAGTCCACCTTCTTTCCATCAAACCCCCATTCTGGATCCATATGAAGAAGAAGCGGCACAGGCCCTACAGCAAGGGGCAAGATACCCACAGCAAAGTAAGTCAAAGATTGAGGAGTTACGAGAACAGCTACAAATGATGCAAAACCAGCTTCAAAGACAACAAGGAGTGGATCACCCATCCACCAAGTTCAGGGACCTCTGTCCCTTCCCAGACGCCCGGGTACCTCCAAATTTTGAAGTACCAAAGTTCAAAAGGTACGACGGTAGTGGGTGCCCCACAACACATCTAAAAGCCTTTTGTGGGGAGCTTAATGCGATAGCAGGGAATGATGGAGCGTTGATAAGACTTTTCCAGAAATCCCTTAAGGGTGACGCTTTGGATTGGTACACCTCATTAGATAGCCACGTCATCACATGGTAAACGTGTATGGTGATTAGAATTGTTTTTGGGGTGGGCAACCTCGTGGGTAAGCCGTGTCTAGAAAGGCAAGGAATCATGGCCGCTAGCTGTTTGATCCTTGGCCAGAATAAAGAACATGAGGTCTCCTTTTATGTTCTATTTGAATATAGCCTAACTTAAACGAGCGAGACTTGGCTACAACCCCTGGAACGTGTGGCCCACCTCTATGTATGTATTGTATATCTATGTCATCCATCTATTTTTTGAGCTAATTTTTAAGTCAATGTCTCGAAATGAATCTGATACAAGTTTCAGATTTTGAGCCGAGTCAGTTTGAAACTGAGCTCGAGCCTAGTCGACCTAATTTTTTGAACTTGAAAAATTTTGAGCCGAGCTTGTCCGAGCTAGACTTGACTCAGACCTCAACCCTAATGAACTCGGTGAGTTAGTTATTTTGATATTGATGTTGCTCGCCGAGTGTTTGATGAAGTAACTCAATGAAGTGTTATTTCATGTGTATACATTTTCCACAGGATTAACTAGCAGCGAGGAAGGAACAAATATAAGACAAATTACTATTAAAAACAAACTTCACATTATAAAATTATCCTCGTATCAAGATTTTGACCTTGCCTATCTCGTGTTTGATGAAATACCTATACGTCGCTATTAATGTTTTGCATTCTATGAAAATTTGATGATGCGCCGCATATATTTGAGAAAATGCCACATAGCTGATCTGCTGACCGAATCAAGCTAAGCTGGCCAGTTAGGCTAATGCCTGAGCTGTGCCCAGATTGACACGGTTCAACTCGTGTACGGCTCTAAATTCACCTATCAAAGCTTATCGTGTATTAAAATATAGTTAGATCTTTTGGTGTCTGCATCACCTATCTGGACCGTTCAATAGTTCCAGTTTACTCTTCCTTAGGCTGTCTCGAAGAAATCATTTTGACTGTCATCAAAACCATGCAATCAATCAGCAACATGAAAAAATGAATGTATAAGATTGTTTTTGGAAGATAGGACAGTCGTGTATGCTTAGGGTTACCCCATTGCTGTGACATTTGAAAATTAGTGGAAGTAGCGGGTGTTAGACCTAATGAAATAGTCCAGACATGTGATGTGAATGCCAATAAGTCCAAATGCAACTGTATGCATGGTAAGGTTTCAATGCACTTGGCTCGTTGGATCGTGACTCGTTATTCTTTGCACCAGATACTTTTGCAAGGGATGCCACGCATGGTTTGGTGATCTAAACCGTTACTATGTTGTATCCGACCATGGACGGATTATGTCTAGATAATATTCTGGATAAAACAATCTCAACCTTTCAACCATAGTTATGAAGAGAAAAAACAGCAATTGTCCACATTCAACTTGAAAATGCCCTAATAATTGGTTTTTGTAATTTTACAGTTTAGAAGATTTTCAGTTCATGATTCAATCGACTGTGAGACTTAATAGACCAATGGTCTGGATTACAAAACTATGGACTTCACACACAAATGACACAATAATTGGAAATCCACGTGTATTGTGAAAATGTCATGTAATTCCCTGGCATAACACTTGTAGATGGCAGGAAATGTTAAAAAAAAAAAAAAAAAACTACAGTAATATGAAATTTATAGTACTTTTTTAAAGGTTTTCAAAAAGCTACTTGATTAATGGGAGCGGATTATGCATGTGAGACCCCGGATTCACCCAAGATAGTGATGCCCTTACCATTGGGGATAGATCGACGATGAAAAATCAATCATATCAGAGCATTTATTTGGTCGAATCTACTTTGAATTTAATAAATGCATTGCTTGTAAAGCATGTGATCGTGTTGGGCCAAAAGACCCCAATTCAAGATAAATTCATAAGTGGTATCTCATATCCACTCTAGCATCTAGAAATTTGTCCACGCTGTTCAGCCATTTTTCTAGATAATTTTAGGGGATTATCCAAAAATAAGGTAGGTCCAATTGTAAGGAGGAGCATAACATAGAAAACAATGGTGATAGACTATTAATAGGCCACGCAAGTTTTGGATCAAGCAGATATTTGTTTTTCCTTTCGTTTTGGTTCATACAAAAACACCATGAAAACGTTAAGGTGCACCTCGAGAAGATTTTACCGGTAGGGCGTTCAATGACTATTGTTTCCTATGGTATGATTTACTTGATAATTGGATATGCTTCATTTTTAGGACAATGCCCTAAAATGATCTTGGAAAAATGGTCGGACAATTGAGGTAAAAAATACATACATCAAGGTGGGCCCCACAATAAGGGTTGCACCATCTTGGGTGAGGCTGGGTCTCACCTAATCCGTCCCGGTCCCGCATTAATGAATATAATTATTATTCCACTGCCTTGAAAAGCATGGATGCCGTGTAAGCAAATGTGTCATTGGCTTGGCATTTAAAATCCACTCCTACCACCAAGTGCCTCAGCACATGTTAGGCCAAGGTCCCAAACAACATCTCCATCTGGGATTCAAGTGGATCACATGATTGAAACAGGTATACAGGGCAACACTCACCCTCCAAATTATTTCTGTTGGTTTAACCCACATAAATCACAAATGGGTATAATATTTAGTTCACAGGCTAAAATTTTCGTGTGGAATGTAATGGTTGGAGTGGATTTCATATAATTATCACAGTTGGCCTTACAAAAATCAAGGGTGCATGTCTCTCTCAACTGTTTCATTTGATGTGGCCCGTTACAATTACGAGTCAACTTTTTTTCTTTTTTTTTTTCCTTTTTTTTTTTTTTTTGTTAATATGCAGGCCTAATATGGAGCTAAATATCTAATGGTAAGGGTGGATCTTACATAAACATTTTTTTTTTCTAAATAGTACATATATGGTAGCAAAGAATGTTGGACTTAATTTTTTGCAGGGCTCACTTTGATTTGCATGTGAAATCAACTCCAAACAGTAGAAGGGCAATCCAAGTTTAGGCTCATTGCCCAAAAATCAGGCTGACTTATGATTCAAGTGGCCACACTAAATAGAGCAGTTGTGAGAGAGACATCCATACTTGATTTTTACACGAAAAATCATGATAATTATATGAATTATACTCTAACCATTAGACACCACACCAAATTGTAGGTTGTGTCCTAAAACTCAGGCCTACCCAAGATTAAGGTAGGCCATATCAAGGGAAATAGGCCATTTTACCATTGTCCACTATTTCAAATCGTGTGGTCTACCTGAATCACTAATGAGACTGATTTTTTAGCCTTTAGTCTAACATGAGGTGTCAAACCTGGTGGTCAGGATGGATTTTATTTAAACATCATAATGGGATCACCCAAGCAGCTGACCCATTTGCTCACACAACAACCCAACCAACAATTTAAAAAATGTAATGGATTGCAGTGGAATCATAATTATGTGAAATAATAAAATAGCTTTTTTAAAAGGTACCACCATGTAAATTCAATATTATTTAGTAATTTTGTTAAATTCCCTAGGTGTTATTGTCAGTGGAAGATCATCATCGAAAGAACCATACAGGCGGTGTAGGCCTAATCCTACCAATTACATAGCTCCAATTGGTCAGATTGTGAATAGGATTCATGCCATCCATCATTTGTGCTACTTTATGTTTTTCGAGGGTGCAGGCAGCCTGGCCTCACCCTTATACCGGCAGCCTGGCCTCACTCTTATACCCTGATCCATAGCCTGAGTGGTAGGCTAAGCGAAGATACCTCATTTCAACACGGAGGTCTTGGTATTGATTCCCTAGAAAGGGTGGCTAACACTGAAGCATGTAGTGATAGTGGGGTGTGTATAGTAACAAGCTAACCCAATAAAAAAAAAGAAAGAAGCCTAGCCTCACCCAAGGCTTCGAAACCCTTACATTGAGGTCCACAGTGATGCGTATATTCCATGTCTGTACTGTTCATCCATTTTGCTAGATCATTTTTAAGAAACAGTGATGAATAATCATTAATGGGCCACAAAATTTTTGGATAATGTGTGTATATATATATATTTCCTTCATTCATGTTTATGTGACCTTATCAAAAAGTTAGATGGAAAATAAACACTACCAAAACATTACAGTGGGACTTAGGAAGTTTTTAGTGGTAGAGCATCTAATCACCTTGTTTCCTATATATAGTATGGTCAACCTCAAAGGTGAATCTTCTTCATTTTTGAGCTCATGTCCTCGAATGGTATGAAACAATAGATGGATAGTGTGGATATAAAATAAATAAATCAAGGTAGGCCCCACAATAAGGGCCGCACCAACCTAGATGAGACCGGGCTACATCCAATCGGTTCTATGTTCTTCACCTTGGAAGAGAGAAATTAGGTCAATTCAAAACTCGAGTAGGCCACACCAAAAGAAAGTGTTGAGATGAAACACTCACAGTTAGTTTTGTATGGTCCACAGTGGTAATTATATGCCATCTAATCTAATTCATTCTCATCTTTTTTTTTTCTTTTATTTTACATACCCACACACACTCACACCACAGTGAGATTTCACCACCTAAACCCTTGACAAGGTGTTGAAACTCCTTAAGAGTCTACCACCGGAGCAAGAGTAAGGACCCAATTCATCCTATCTCTTCTCAGAGCTCTAAAGGTAATCTCCAAAGATCATGCATTCTGAATATCATGTGGACCACACCACTTGACTTTACACCAATTCCATGGAAAGGCCCACCAAAGTTTAGGATCATTGTTATTTTGGGGATCAAGGCCTAACATCAGGTGATCCACCTGATGAATGGTGTGCATCTCATCCATAAGAAGTTGTCCCATCCACATCATTGAAAAGTCACACTGCCGTTTGTTTTATTAGCCATCCTCCAATACGTACATCGAAACCCAACAGGCATGTGCTCTGCATACCTACGCCTAGTTAGGTGAGATTTTTCTGGGTTATTGAAAGCACATGCAGCACTCTATTTAAAGAATCGCAGATTGGATCGAGCACGCGCTAATGAGAAGCACCACGTACGGACGCAGATTTCCAGCAGGAAGTTCCTGCCAGGAAACTTAGGTGGGGCCCACCGTGATGTTTGCGAGAAGTTCACTACTTAGGCTTTGTCAGCTAATTTTAGCACTTAAAGTAAAACATGAGCATGAGGCCACAAAAGTAAGTTTTGAATCAGGATAATATTTATGTTTTCAGTTCATCCTAATAGGAATGACATCATGAACAGTATCGATGGCATGTAAACATCACTTTCGACTTAGGGAAGTTTCAACCGTAGAAATTTCTGTGTCCACCTTTTCTTTTAGTGCAGCCCACTTGAGTCTTATATCCTTTTCACTTTTGGTATAAAGTATTAAAATAAGATTACAAAACGGATGGACGGAGTTAATTTCTTACAAACATCACGGTCTGCCCCCACCTAGGTTTAAAGCAAAGGAACTTAATGCGAAAGGCTTAATGCGAAAGGCGTCGGGAGTTGTTATCCCCAATGCGTGTTTCCCTGACCGTGGGGCTCACCTTCATATACATGTTGTATATCTACATTGTCCATCAGTTTTTTCAACTCATTTCATGATTTCAAAAATGAAGTAGATCTAAATCTCAAGTAGACCACACCACAGGAATAGTGGTGATTGAATGCCTGCTATTAAAAACTTCATGAGGCCCATCGTAATATTTATTTGCCATCTAAACTGATGATAATGTCACATAGATCTTGGAGAAGGGAAAATACAAACAACAGTTTGATTCATAACTTTTGTGGCCCACATGAAGTTTTTAACTTTGAGATTTGGATCTCCTTCACTTTTGGATAACGCCTTGAATGAGCTCAAAAAACTAATGAAAAGGAAGTAGATACAACACATACATCAAGGTAGGCCCCATGGGCTGCTCCATCTGGACATGGATTGCTTGGTGACCCGATCACTTTGTAGGGCCCACTGTAATTTATGTGTTTTATCCATGCCATTATGTTTTTCGAGCCCATTTTAACGTATGAGCTCAAAAATGAGATAGATGGACCACACCATAAGAACAATACGAATTGAACGGCCACAATTGAAAATTTATTGGGGCCACGAAAGTTTGGGATCAAGCTGATATTTGTGTTTTTCTTTCATCCAGTTCCGTGTGAACTTATGAATAGGTTGGATGGCAAATAAACATCATGGTGGGCCCTAGAGGTTTCAACATCAGACATCATTATCCCCACTCTTTCTCATAGTGTGGTCTACAGAAGCTTCTGATCTGCCTCAGTTTTTGGCCCATTCCTTAAAATGAGCTGACAAAACAAATGGATGGTGTGGATAAAAAACATACATCACGGTGGGCCCCATAGAGTCGGGTCTGGTCACCAGGCAATCCACGTGCTTTTCACTGTGGCCCACCGCTTTTCACTGTGGCCAACCGTACACGCACATGCCCTTGTGGTGCTTTTTCATCGAGGCAGGAACTGCGGGACTCCCTCCTCAACTGATAAGAGCTATTTGATACTCTGGCGGAACATAAATATTCATATGCAGGCACTCATAAAATGTACGGGTGACGAACATTAACTCAAATAATACCGACTAAACTGTCGAAATACCATAAGTCACAGTGCAAAAATCTCATTGGCGGAGCAATTCTAACCTCTGATTTATTAGGGCTGTACACGAACCGAGTTAGCTCGGTTAGTTCACTCGACTCGACTCAAAAAAATTCGATTCAACTTGATCGAAACTAAGTTCGAGCTGAATCAAGTTGATTTTTTGCGCTCAAAAAAATTTTGAACCAAATTCAAGCTTGTTTGAGCTCGACTTAACTTGAATCGAACTCAGATCAAATTAGTTCGGTGACTCGACTACTTGATATTGATGTTGCTCACCAAGTGTTTGATAAAATGACTCAATGAAGTGTTGGCCGGTGGCAAGGAATGTATGTATATGAAACAAATATCATTTATTTATTTATTTATTTTGATGTTGCCTACAAGGTGTTTAATAAAATACCTGTAAAGCCGCTATTTCTGTTTTACATACAGTGATAATTTAAATGTACAGTCCATGTATTTGTGAAAATGCTGTGTAGGCGAACTCGGCTCGAACTGGCCCGAGCTACGGAACCGAACTGAGTCGAGCCGGCCAGTCAGGCTCGAGGACTGAGCTGAGCCAAGTTCGAGCTGGGGTCAGTTAGGTTCTACTCGTGTACACCTCTATGATTTATGAACACTTGAAATAACACAATTGGGTATTTTCCATCTAAAACCGTCCAATAAAATGAGTTGGAAAAACTGATTGACAGCATGGATATACACCACTTACATCAAAGTGGGCCCCACACCCACTAATGTGCTACCCGGGTAACAGCTAGTTGTAATGGTATCCTTAGCCATAGACGTTAGTCACACTTACAGCTTGTATGGTGTTTCCACATCTGACCTTTTTATGGTGGTGGGAGCATGAACCCTTGAAACAAAACAATAATGCTTTGAAGAATATGGCTACCCAAATAGAGATGTGACACCAATTAGATGATCCAAGCCATTCAAACGATGGGCCTCATTTTAGATTGGCCACCATCCAAAGATCGTATCGATTGGATTATCTTATGTTGTCCCGGCAGGTGGGACATCTCAATGAGGGAGAGGACTAGGTGCAGCCCCAGCCTCACTCATCCACACCGTCCAACTGCTTTGCCAAATCATTTTAGGGCATGAGCCCAAAAATGAAACGGATCCATATCTCAGGTGGACTATACCATTGGAAACGGTGGTGATTGAACGCCACACCATTAAAAACTTTGTAGGGGCTCAATGTAATGTTTCAGCAATGTTTATTTTCCATCCAACTCGTTGATACCTAGATGAAATGAAAAAACAAATATCAGCTAGATCCAAAACTTTTGCAGCCCACAATAAGTTTTTAATGGTCAATCACCACTCTTTCCTATGGTATGGCCCAACTGAAATTTGGATCTATTTCATTTTTACCGCACCTAATCCGCTCCCTTAATATTGGGTGGTGCACTGCGGTGCATCCCATCCATAAGAAGTCGTCCGTCCACATCAATGAAATATCGCCCCACCATTTATTTCCTCTGATACGTGATATAGAGAGACCAAATGGTCATGTGCTCAGTGCTCTGCAGACCTACTTCCAAGACTTTTATGGGTATTGAAAGGGACGCAGATGGCATACTGACCCACTATGATGTATGGGTATTAACCGTGCTGTGCATCTATTTTTCCATATCATTTTAGTGTATGAGCCAAAAAATAAGGTATATTCAATTCTCAGATGGACCACACCATAGGAAGCAATAGTGATTGACTGACCACCGTTAAAATTTTTTGGGCCCACACAATGATGTATCATGTATGTGTTATATCAACTTGAACCAAAACTTCTATGGTCCCCGATAAGTTTTCAAGGGTAGGTGTTCAATCACCACTTATTTCTATGGTGTGGTCTGATTAAAGTTTGGATCTACCTTATTTTTGTGCTCATAATCTAAAATGATCTCACAAAAAATGAATGTACGGCTTGGATATAACACGTAATCATGGTGTGGTCCATTGAACTCTGCCGTGTCAACCCACCAACCCATGTTGGGGTTGGGAAATTTGCTTAAATGGAAGACAACAAATTTTTATTTTTTGGGAGTTTGAAGGTATCATCATTTCCAAGAGTGTTTAAATTTATTTTTTTTTTTTAATTATTTTTTTTACCATGTGTTATGGGAAAAATAGGTCGACCAATAATCTAAGGTCAGGTCAAACCATCGTGCACTTAACCAGTTCACTCAATAACGAACCTAAATGGGAAATCCGCCACTTGGTTCCAGATTGAGCAACTACCGAGCTCAAACTCGACCTCTTGTTAGAAGGTCGGGAAACAGGCTGACCTACACAACATCAAAGAAAGCCCAAGCACGTGCCGAAAGGATCAAGTCAAATCCTAGGTCGACATCCCCCCAGCTTAGGTTGGCCAAGACCATATCAACCTCCTATGGCATACCTTCGGTGATTCTGAACAACCAAAAATCTGCTCGAGATTTTCTCTAAAGAACTCGGAAGATATACGTGACACGCTCGGGATCCTGAGATCTTCGCCAAGGATTTCGGGAGATTCTCCTATTTGTTCAATATTCAAATCCCTCTAATACGCACCTACTAAATAAGAAGATCTCCTCCACGTCATCACCTCTTTTCAACTATAAATAGAAGCATATCTAATGGTGAAAGGTATGCAAGATCTCTCACCCAAAACTCCTCAATATAACTGAAATCAGATTCCATACCTAGCTTAGGCATCGGAGGGTCCCCTGTACAAGCCAGAGTCTTCCTTGTCTGTTCTTTGTGTAGGTTCATCGGTTCAAGAAGGGCTAACCAAATTTCTACAGATTTCTACATCAACACTATGCTTCCAAGCATGCACAAATGACATGTTTTTATTGATGTTGGATGAATTGCATCAAACGCATCAAACACACTAAAACACTCAATTCATGTGTAATAATGATGTTGGATGAAGTGCATCCACCACCATTGCCGGACTCAATCCATGTGTGATAATTGGTAGGCAATGGCAGTAAAAAATGTAAAAATAACCAACGGTGGTATTTAACAAATCATACTTACCATCTACAATCAAAGAAGCCAATGGTGAAAATAATTTTAGTAGTTGATTATTCCACATGCCAAAACTATAACAGTGAAATATTCGAATAAGCCAAAACTAAGAAAGTGAGATAATCAAATAAGCTAAAATTATGATAGCTATGCGATAAAATAAGATTAGTTTTTGTCGTTCATGATATATCTACAATGGCACCATCATTTGGACAGTTTAATTTTGCTACTTATATGCTACGTGTGCAATTTCTAAATCATTTCTAATGCATGCGTATTATCCATCAAACTCTGCCAGAGTATCGAAATTTATCACTTACCAATGAAGGGTTTGGTAAGCCTACGCGAGTGTATAAGGAAGCTCAAATACATGCTGCCACATATGCCACCATGGAAGACGACTGCCTGATCTAATCCATCCATCAGGCGAGTCCAACCATGTAGATGTTTTTTTGCCAAAACTAAATCTGGTCCACTCATAAGGTGGATCCGGTTAGAAACAAGTGGATATGTTAGAAAACCTAGCCAAGTTTTTCACAGCCGTACGTTTATTCCATAGGATCTTTCCTTGCACCCCATCATCACATATTATTCTTCCGTCCGTTAGACGCCGCTAGGGGTGCACACGGGTCGGTTTGGTCCGGTTTTGGGGTGAAATTGGAACCGAACCGTTCCTAACGATTCTAGGATATTTCGAACTGGAACCGGACCGTTGGCACCCTAGAATTGAACCAGAACCGAACCGTTAAAACCGGTTCGGTTCCAAATCGGTTCCACGGTTCTGGGCTTTTTATAATCCAGCCCAATTGCATGTTTAATTTTATTATCTAGCCCATGTCCATCTATGTTGTGGTTAATTTGATGAATGGTTTAAATATTGTATAAGGTGTGTAAAAATACATTTATGAAAATAATTAAATGGTGTATTATAAACCATAAATCATGAGTCAAGTATGGAAACAATCAAAGGGTTCTTGGTTCGGTTCTAGGTTCGGTTCCACGGTTCGGATCCACGGTTTGGTTCTACGGATCGGTTCGGTTCTACATACCCCAAACCGAGAACTGAACCGATGTAACCGGTTCTTTGATTTTTGGAACCGAAACTGGTGCACTCTAGAACCGGACCAAACCGGACCGTTTGGTCGGTTCCGGTCCGGTTCCATGGTTCTACCGGTTCAATGTGCACCCCTAGACGCCGCTGCAGCCATTGGCCTGGGTGATGAGTGTAGGGGTGCACACAGAACTGGTAAAGTAGACTGGAATTGACCCGACCGCACGGTTTGATCCGGTTCTGAAGTGCACCGGTCCTGTTTATGAAAATCAAAGAATTGGTTAGTTCGGTTTGGTTATTAGTTTGGGGTTACGTAGAATTGGACCAGACAGTGAATTGGACCATAGAATCAAACCTTAGAGCCAAATCCTTTGATTAATAAATATTTAAATTTTATTTTAAAAAAAAACATAAATAACTTGTCCATTCATCAAATGTATAACAAAATCATTTTTGGGCACAAGAAAGGATCATTAAAACAAACCATACCGAACTGATTTTTATGGTCTGGTTCCAATTCGATTCTAGGGTTTAAACGGTCCAGTTCCGGTTCTAGTTTTCCTGAACGGTTCCTATCTGGTTCATCCCAAAACCAGACCAAACCGAACCGTGTGCACCCCTAGATAAGTGAACGAGGCTGATTTTTGTCTTAGGCGATGTTCACACTAGGTCCTGGCATCGGATATTCGATTACCCGACAAATAGTCGGAAATCTAATTTACTATTAGATTACGGATTTTATACAAAGAAGTCGGATATTGGATACGGATATCGAATATTGCAATATCCTACCCGTATCTGACTCACTTACAGCCCTAATCATTTTGCGGGCCGATTTTAATTGGGTTAGGTTCGCTGGTTACCCGTACGTCCAGGTACCATTAACAGCTTTGGATGGTTTGGGTGAAAGTATCGATATCATGGAAGGTCTAAATCATAATATTGATGGTCTGGATTGCCTGGATCATAATATCGATGGTTTGGATGGTCCAGATCATAATATCATTAGTCAAATGGTCTGAATGCTCTGCATCATATTATTGGTAGTTTGAATCATACAATCAATGACTTGGATGGTGTAGATAATAATATTGATGGTTTGAATGCTAGATGGTTTAGATCATAGTATCGATGGTATGGGTGACGTATGGATGGTTCGAATGCTATAGATCACAATAACCACTATTTCGTTCGTCTAGATCATAGTATTGATGGTTTGGATGGTTTTGATCATAATATCGCCGCCTGGATGGTTTGGATCATAGCATTAATAGTCTTAACATTGATGGTTTGGATACTCTAGAACATAGTATAATGGTTTGAAAGTTATGGATGATAATATCAATGATCTGGATGGTCTGGATTACAATACCCACGGTTGGATGATCTTGATCATGGTATGATGGTCTAGACCATAATATCCATGTCTCGTTGGTTTGGATGATAGTATCAATAATCTAGATGGTATAGATCATAATATCGATGTCCTGAATAGTCTGAATCATAATATCGATGATATGAATGGTTTAGAATCTTTAGATCATAATATATCGATGTCCCAAATGCAAAATCTCTAAGAAAAGCAGAGGAAGGAGTCTCATGGAGATAGCTAAAGAGAGCTTTCCTTACAATTTCCATGGCTCAGGTCTCTGCAATCTTTCTTCACAGAAATGGTGAGAAATAATCAGTTGTAACTGTTTAGACCCATCTCGAAAATATCTGTTTTCAAATCTTATGAAAGTTCTAACTGCCTGAATGGTCACATTAGTTCTGGGTTTTGAATGGAAGGGCAGTAGGGATTTTATGGTTGGGGTTTTGGTACTTGTCTGGAATAATGACCTGAATGGGGAAGGATGTTGTATTCTGGTAATGAGGAAATAGGAGTTATATGATCCTAAGCACCGGTGATACTATTGTGTAGGCTGTTTTCAGTGATCTAGACCATTGATCTGATGGGACTAGCCATGAATGGACCATGCCCCAAAATTTCCTACATTGGAATATCCTGGTTACCCATGTCTTGGCCATTGATGCAATTGCCTAACATTCCACGTGTGCTCGCTCCGAATGTGTGTACAAGAAATGGCTAACTTTTTAATTTTAGACAAATCTCATAATTTTGTTTGATATTTTTATATTAGGTAAGAAGTAATTTTAGATTTTACTTATTTATTTAAGTGGTTTCTTATTTGGATATATATATATATATATATATTTTGTAGATTTATAAAATTTTAAGAACTAATTATAAATAAGGCTTAGAGGTCTTTGAAATAAGATGGTTGAATGATATTATCTTTTTATCTACATTGGTAGGTATTTGTTGAAGGGGGAAGAGATATCTAGTTTAAGATTAAAAGACTGTTAAGCTTGTTTACTGTCTTACATTCGCGATCTCTAGTATTTTGCTAGGGGACTGTTGGGTCCTTGGATTAGCCATCCTCACCATTCAAATAAAAAAATGGCCATTATGTAACTGGGTTTTTATTTTCTTAATTGTTATTTGCAGCCACTGATAACAGGTTAGAATTGTCCAATTTGGCAAAATTTTAGGGCATTTTCCAATGACTGTATGGCCATCAGATCAACGGCCTGGATCTCCAAAGCAACAGCTGAAGGTTGTATGAACCAATGCCCAAGCATATCCTTACAAAGAACATAAAGTTGGGTGGTCCATAGATAATCCTAATTTTCCTTGTTATTGTTTAGGTTGCAGGAAGGACAACAACTACAAAAGAACAGTAATGGCCTGCTTTGCTTGAAATCTATAGGCCATAATAGCCTGTTGTATAGTCAGAATACTTGCTTGAACTCGGAAGAGAAGAAAATTTATCTCCCAAATGGTGGAAGCTCTTCAAATAAAAGAGATGGCTCCACATTTGGAGCGATTATCACCAGCACCAATCTGCGGCACTTGCTGACTTGGTAGTGGTGAGATCGAGCAGCGCTAGAAGGGAACCTTACTGAAGAAACGAACAATCAGGAAAGATTTAGAAGATATCTTTGGTCTTGGACATGGGAAAGCTTCAAGGGTTCTTTAGAGTCGAATGAAATTAGTGGATATGGTAGCTGCAACATATGTATTGTGGGCCATTCCTTGGGAGCTGGCTTTGCCCTCCAAACAAGGGACTAGCTATGAGTTTGAGGTACATTGAAGAGAAAGTTGGATTTGTTTGTAAGTTGTAATAGAATCAAAGCAATATATCCTTCAAATGGTGAGGCTCAATCCAATTGTGCACAAGAAAAAAAAAAAAAAAACCCATAGGGGAAGCCTAGGTATGTGCATAAATTAGGAAGTGGATCCCACATTTATACGTTTATATGAATTTAGCTAGTACCAAGAGCTATGTCAGCACCAGAGACAGAGACGCTTTTGGAGAGCCAACTCCGGGACACATGTCAGTGAAGTTGTTTGTGATGTCCAAGGGCCCACAGAAGTTTCTTGTAGGAATCCATGTAGCCAGTGAAGGAAGCTATACATGAATGGGATATGGGTTATATTTTCAATAGGAATACATGTATGTAACAATTTAATGTAGGGGCATTTTCACACCGGACTCGGTTGGGGTGACATGTGAGATGCAGGGGCACACTCGAGGTGGGCGGCCCATGTGAGGCGGGTGGCTTGTGTGAGGTGGGTGGCTCGTGTGAGGCGGAAGTCATGTGATGTGGGGCCAGGAGGGGGGTCGGCCGAGTACCTAACCCATGGGATGTGAGGCCTGAGCTATGAGATAAAGGGATTGATTCGCCACGCTCCATCAGTTCAAGCTTTTAGAGCA
This sequence comes from Magnolia officinalis, assembly GCA_021015155.1. Lineage (NCBI taxonomy): Eukaryota > Viridiplantae > Streptophyta > Magnoliopsida > Magnoliales > Magnoliaceae > Magnolia > Magnolia officinalis. The sequence continues at coordinate 90,291,500 of JAJHSJ010000006.1, read as the reverse complement.
CCTGATTAGTTGTCCTGCATCACAATTTCTAGTAGCCATACATGCACACCAGTGAAAAAGAAGTCCAGCCAAAAACTCAACCCAAGAACATAAACACACTGAAGTTGGCTGCCACAGCAGTAGCAAGTAATACAGTTGATTTGAATACTGATTTGCAGGTATTAAATAATACCTATTAGCATATTTTTTGCAATGTGCAAGAGAGGGCCCAATTGCCTTTTGAATCTCCTACTGTCATTTTTGTTTTCACCGATCCAAAATCCGACCAATCTTGCCCAAGATCATAAACACAGGAAGTTGGCTGCCACAGGAGTATGAAATAGCACTGTTGGTTTGAATACTTACTTGCAAGTCTTCCATATCAATTTGCAGGAGAGAATGCACCCCCCCCCCTCAGATACAAGATTCAGATGGAATTTGGGTCTTCTCTTTCACATTTGAAGCTCTTATCATCCCATCTTTCTTCACTGATCCGAGCTTTGAAGTTGTTGGTTTCATGGTGCATGATTCAGCATGGGATTGAGCATCAAGAATCTCGAATGTATGATTGCTGGGTCAAACAAAGAATGATGTTTCTCCCTACCAAGTACCTAAAATTAGCTAGTATTGGATGGTCACCTGTTTCTGATAGCACTGGCTATGGAATCATCAATATCTGATGATCAAGCTTTTGTTTGGGCCAGCAAACCTGGTGATCCAAATCATTCATGTGGTGGGTCCCACAGTGGATGGAGGTTCCCCAAACATCTTCCCACCACTAGTTGTAATGGGCTTGGACAGTCCAGTTTATATACTAGATCATGGACCACTGCATGATGGGGCATACCAGATCACTTGCATAGGTTACTACTAAGGTTATTCCTACTTGTATGATGACTAGCTCAAACACGAAAACAATGCTGTTTCTCTCTATTAAGCACTGGGAATCTGGGCCCACAATCTGTAGTATAGAATGGCTACCCGAGGGTTGTGGCTGGGTCTAATCCTGCTTGTAGAAAAAGAAGGAACCCTCAATTTCAACATTGAAACAAATCAAGATTTGGTTTGAAATCTCATTGATAGTGTTTTACATTATGTTGCGTTTGGACGGAAGAAAACTAATAAACGAATATATAAAATTAACTTAAGGATTCTCAGGCAATGGAAATCCATGATTTTTTTTTCCTTCCGTTGTTTGTTTTGGATTCCAGTTTTAAATCAATTCCTATGGTCACCTCACGTCACTCATCTTCACTGCATCTGAAATCAATTAAAACAGCTTATCTTGGGAATCAAAGAATCTTCACAAATTTGAGGAATAGCTAGGAAATGGATTTCATTCTCTAAGGCCAATTTTATCTCAACCGGAGAAAAACTGATTCCTCATGAAATGACTTCTTTTCCAAGGTTTTACATGTTCTGGAAACCTTTCATTGCTAAGGGGTCGTTTGGATTCCTGTTAATAGGCTAACTGTAAATGATTTACATTCTGTATTTGAATGCTGAAAAATGCCTATAAGGGGGCGTTTGGATCGCAGGTTACTTAAGATAAGCTACTTATGCCTCAAGAAGCTTATCTTAGTTTCTACTTATTAAACTAAAGTGATTAAGTAACTTTAAGTAAAAAAAAGTTACTTATAATTGATCTTAAACCAAACTTATCTCAAATAAGTTACTTTTTCTACTTACAGTAGTAGAGAAGTGACTTATTTCAGATAAGTAAATTTGGTTTATGATTAGTTATAAGTAACTTTTTTACTTCAAAGTATTTGATCACTTTAGTTAATTTTATTAGCTCTTCTATTTTTCATGATTGCTGGAGAGAGGCATTAGGAGAGGCGAAAGACAGGAGAAGCTGATAAATATGTTGTTTACCAAACATACTAATCTTCTTAATAAGTACAAACTAAGATAAGCTACTTGTGGAATAAGTAGCTTATCTTAAGCAAATTACGATCCAAACACCTCCTAAATGATTTAGGGTCATTTACAGTTTTTAGCCCCATTTGATTTACAGGCAAAAAGTTGTGATTTCATTTATAGGCTCACTAGTAAATGAAAAAGTTAGCTCTCCATTTATAAGATAAATAACTTACAAGCTATCCAAATATAGACAAGTATTTACCTGTAAATCATTTAATAGTTTACAGTCAAACAGGACAGCCACTTGCAAATCATTTACCACTTAAAATCACTTTTTTTAACAGACGCACTCACACCCCCACACACACTCATGCACTCACACCATAGTGGGATTTCACCCCCAATGGGTACTCAAACCTATAACCTCGTGTTGAAACTCTTGTGAGTTTACCACGGAGGTATGAGTAAGAACCCTATGTAAACCACTTAGGGCGTGTTTGGGCGGGCGTATTAGGCGGGATGGAATTGTTAAATCCCGCCCTCATATACTCGAGAGTCGTTTGGGACGTCTGGGGTGGGAGCGGTCTCGTCCATCATACATCCACAGGCAGGATTTCGCAATCCCGTGTTGGAAACGCCGCCGAAACTTATCTCTCTCTCTCGAGCCCATCCCGACTGTTTTCCTCAGTCCTTCATACGGATGAGTGATGGGAAAACTCCGTCCATCACTCCAGAGAGGCGAAAATGGCGGGAGTGAAATCCTTCATGCAAAAAATGGTGGATTTAAGGACGGGATGCAACATGCATGCGCGATTGGGTGTAAGGACTGCAGGGTAGAATACCCCAATGGGATCTGTCCAATCTCATGTGCATCCAAACGGGTTCACTTTACCGGTCTCGGGATGTTGTGAGTATCCAAACAGGCGGGTGTTATAAGTCCCGGGATATAAGAATCCCATGGGACGTCCGACCGTCCACTGACACCGCCATCATTACCTTAAAACCCATCCCTCCTAATCCCATGGGATCGGTCCGGCCAAACACGCCCTTAAGGGTTGTTTTGATGTCTATAAAGAGCGTTTGGATGGTGGTAAATGGGACAAGTAGTAAATGATTTACTAGCAAATCATTTACTACTTGTGTTTGGATACTCTAAGTTGCTAGTAAATCATTCACTACTTGTAAATGATTTACCAGCAAAGCCCCCTTCTCATTTACTAGTAAAAATGTGAGTTTTCATTTACTAGTAAATGAAGAGATGGCAACAACTCATTTTTTTTTTTTTTTAAATGAAAGCTTATAAAGTATATTTCATTTATCATTTACAGGTTATCCAAACACTATAAATAATTTACTAGTGAATCATTTACAACTTAAAGCCAAACAGACAGACTGTAAATCATTTACAGGCTTTAAGTGATTTACTAGTAAATCATTTACAATGTAAACCATTTTCCACCATCCAAATTACCCCTAAGGGCATATTTTGTCGGACCGATCTCATGGGATTAGGAGGGATGGGATGGGTTTTAAGGTAATGATTGCGGTATCAGTGGACGGTCAGACGTCCCATGAGATTCTTATATCCCGAGACCTATAACGCCCGCCTGTTTGGATACTCACAACATCCTGGGACTGGTAAAGTGAACCCGTTTGGATGCACGTGGGATTGGATAGATCCCATTGGGGCATTCCACCATGCGGTCCTTACACTCAATCACGTATGTATGTTGCATCCCCTCCTTAAATCCACCATTTTTGGCGCGAAGGATTTCACTCCCGCCATTTTCGCCTCTTTAGAATGATAGACGGAGTTCTCCCATCACCCATCCATACGAAGGACTAAGAAAAATAGTCAGGATGGGCTCGAGAGAGAGATTAGTTCAAGCGGCATTTCCAACACGGGATTGCGAAATCCCGCCATATCCCGCCTGTGGACGTACGATGGACGAGACCACTCCCATCCCAGACATCCCAAACGACTCTCGAGTATATGATGGCGGGATTTGACAATTCCATCCCGCATAATCCGCCCGCCCAAACACGCCCTAAATTAGTTAAAATGGTCTACTTTAGGATCTAAGCTTTTATCAAATAACAAGGATTGATTGAATTTCATGTGAAGCTAATGCTAGCCAGGGCTGTCAATGGGCATGGCAAAACAACCGCAGATCCTGTCTAAAATAGAAGGCCTATATGATTATTAGCTAGCCTATACCTACCGAACTAATGAACGATCAGGAGTAATTTACCACTGGTTCGAAATCTTTGTACACGCGTGGCCCATCCTGTGATTGGATTTGCGTGATTTGAGATGCATGGAATCTGCACGGTGAGGATCAGCTGATGAGCTGCTCGGATCTAAAATGCGCCTGATATGTCTCCACGTTTGAATTGCTCATCTACATCCAGCTGTTGAGCTCCACCTTGGATTTCCTGTGGTCTATGAGTTCCATTGGTTGCGCAAACCCTATCAGATTAAAAGCTTGCAATTGGTATTACCACAAGAAAAAGGCCTGCAATTTGATCTAAAAAAACAAAAATAAGTCTTCGGGCATTTGAGTGTGCTGGGGATCCTCGATCTGGTGGGCCATCTCTCCAACAGAGAAAGAAAAAGAAGACTCCACTAGGGACCTTTGATCTGCTCGGCCATCTCTCCCAAAAAAACAGAGAAAGCTTGCAATTGGTGTTACCCCCAAAAAAGCTTGCAATTTGACAAAAACAAGAAAAGAAAAACAAAGAAAAACTGCTGGGTATTTGATATTGTCCGCCATTTTTGCAAAAAAAAAAGAAGAATACCGACTCTGCTGGGGATCGAACCCAGAATCTCTGGTTCCGTAGACCAGCGCCTTATCCATTGGGCCACAGAGTCCTTTTTGGTATAATGCTTCATATTTTAGGTAGTCATTGAATATCGATTGTAGCTAGGCTAACCACGCACGTGTATTGAATATTGGCCGTTGGCACTTTCTTCTTTGACTTTCTAGCTTTCTCATGTGAGTGTGGCTTTTTTCTTTTTCTTTTCTGAATTAGATTGTTAGTACACACCTATGTCAGTACACACACTCCATGTTAGATCCATACCTAGACCTCAAGTGTTGAAACGAGGTATCTGCACTCAGTCTGCCAGTTGAGCTATGGGTCTGAGTGTATGTGAGTCTGACCTACCTCGTGATTGGATGGGCCTAAATTTTGGGCCAGTGCATGTTCAAGGTAGGACCCACCTGATTATTAGCTCAATATCTCGTACACATCTAATTCTTTCGGAGCGGATTAGGGTAACACGTTAATGGGCACCTTGATGTATGTTTTATACATCCACCACGTCCATCAATTTTTCCTGCTCATTTTAAAGAATTATTCAAAAAATGAAGTAGATTCAAATTTCAAGTGGACCACACCACAGGAAACAGTGTTCATTGGACCACACCAAATGCCAAACCGCTTCCCTGCTCATCGTTGCCCACGTTGCACTCACCACAGTGAGGCCGGTCCACTAATGAGATGGACCATGGACGGTACAAAAGAAAGGACGGCCAAAGAGTAAAGCACGGTTCACGTTCAAAATATACATGTGTGGCCCACCCGATGGTGGTCCGTTGAATTTTTGGTGCGTGGGCCATCTCAAACGGTGCCTCGCGTCATAATAACATTTAGGATCATTTAACCATGGGGCCCACTTTTAGAAATGGAACCAATCAAAATTTGTTGGATAGCATATACACATCACGGTGGGCCTCAGGAAGTTTTTAACAGTGGGCTTCTCCATCCCCACCGTTTCTTATAGCGTGGTCAAATTGAATTCTGGATCTCCCTCTTGTTTGGCCTCATCTACTAAAATGAGCTGGTGAAACTGATGGACGGAGTGGATATAATACAAACATTACGGTGGACCCCACAGAGCTTGGTGTTAAAGGGGATTCCTGTAGTCCCGGATTACAGGCAAAGTAACGTCCAGGATCGTAAAGCTCTTGTACAATTGAGAGCAAAATCTTACTTCGAATCCCAAATTGAAGGCCAATAATCAAACGGCTATGATTGTCCAACCACATGCGAATTTGAATCCATCCTTCATCCACAACAGCCGATTCGCATCTCCTGTGAACTTTAAAAATGCATTCTACAAAAACAGACGGCTAAAACAAAATTTCACCCATCCATTCATCCAGACCTGCTTTTTAGGCCATAAGTTCGAAATTAAAATCGTGGACCACCTTATAGAAAGCTAGGATCTCACAAACAAGTCGTTTATTGAAACGTGTGCTTACGTGTGGATAGCATTGCTTTGCATACGTGTGAGCTTAGCAAACCTCCTATACGTTGCCAGCACCGCTAGATTTTGATTTTACACAAGTGGGCTCGTTCATTATCCGAACCTTTGATACAAAGGGCCTCACTGTTGATGGACGATGGACCAGAAATCTGTCAGATTGGAAGATTCCAGCTTTATATGTTGGGGGACCACCAAAGTACACAAAATCGAATCAAGCAAAGTATTCTAATCGCACAACTAATTCCAATCACAAATATCCTGAATTTAATGTGAAAAACTAAAAAAAAAAAAACCCGAAACACTAGGCGACAATTATTACATTTATCACTATGAAAGTAGAAATTACAAGTGATAGAGAGTATATCCAATTCCAACATGTCTCCAATCTTTGCTTATAAGCACTTTAAAAGCTTAGAAATGAATTAAAAACATCTTAGATATACTATAATTCTGATTATACTCATATATATATATAACTTTCGAGAGAATTATGACCGAAATTGAAAACAAATCTCGTATATTTACAACTCCCTTAAACTAAACATCAAAACATTTCAGTGACTAAGCATATGAATTTCGAAATTTTAGGATGACATCCGGCATGATATCTAGCTCTTCTTCTTATTTGATTGTGAACTGTCACTATATTCTCTCTTTTAACCCGTGGACCATTTATTGAACTGTCACTATATTCTTATTGAAGGCTTTCCCGCAAACCCGTCGCACGTGGAGGACATCCGGTCAATGCAAAAACCGCGTCAAGAATATCATATGGCTAAGATATAAGGCCGATCCACACTCATTAGATGGGCCACCAATATCGGTTGAGCCAGACCATCGACCGTGCCTGATGAGTGGACTGTGCTAGGCGATCTTCGTGGCAGGGTCCACTGTTTTGCATGGCCCGGATGTCCTCACGTTGAAGTCAAAGGTGGGCTGCATGCTAAGTCAGCATACTGCCGGCTGCAGGGTTTTCGGTTCTTTTGCATAATGCCTCTTTTACAAATTTAAAGAGGCTCGCCTGCCTCGTGTAGGTAACTACCGGTGTGACTTTCTCTAACACGGGGAAAAAGCACTTCACGTACATGAAATCCACCCCGTCCATCAGCTGCATCACCCAATTTGTAGCTTTCAACCGAAAATCAGGTCGATTCAACACTTAGGTGAGCCACCCAATGAAATTATACCTAAAAGACTCTAAATTCACATGGTGTGGCGTACATGAGTTTTTAAATAGTGTGATATTATGTTAATTAGTTCATCCTCATGTGACACATCATGTAAATGGGTTGGATTACATATAAAAACCACGAGAAATCCTACATAAAAGTAACAGTGCGTGTCCTATCTCAACACTTTACTAGGCTGTGGCTTACCTGACTTCTGGACGGTCATGATTTTTGGCTTCCAAGAATAACATGAGTCATCGTAATTGATGGACGGGGTGGATATCATGAAAGTTCTACCAAAGTGCCTATCGATACGCTACTGCGGCTCTTATAAATTAATACCAGCTTACGTTAGCAACATAAGCAACCGTATAGTCGACGGTTGGCGCATTTTTAGGAGAGAGAGAGAGAGAGAGAGAGAGAGGTCGTTGAAGTTAAGTAAGCAAACCTGAGAGATTTTGAACCCATAGCGTGGCGTGACAACCTTCCAATTTCTAAAATTTCAACTCTAAAATAACATAAACAAAATTAAGGTGGGTGTGGACCGCTAAACCGCTACATACCCCTTAAGCAATTAAAATCAAACCAAAACCCAAATACCCATTTCCTTATATTCCTATCTTTCCATTCTAACTACAAGCTATGCACTAAAATAGACTGCTTCTCATCATTTTATCATGGATGGTGGAGATCTCACCGCCCGTCGGCCATCGCGATCCGTTGTATCCGAGTTCGAGGGCACGCTCTTGCCGGACCCGGACCCGTTCTCTTATTTCATGTTGGTAGCATTCGAAGTTTCGGGCTTGATCCGATTCACCATCCTTCTAATCCTATGGCCCGTCATTCAATTGATGGACGCGATCGGGTCGGGGGACGCTGGGATAAGGTTGATGGTGTTTGTCGCTATGGCTGGCGTTCGGATGGTGGAGATCGAGTCGGTGGCACGTGCGGTGCTACCTAAGTTTTATATGGATGGGATTGATATGGATGCTTGGAGGGTGTTTAGTAGGTCTGATCGGAGGGTAGTGGTGACTAAGTGGCCGAGAGTGATGGTTGAGATGTTTGCTAAGGAGCATTTACGTGCTGATGAGGTGGTCGGGTCCGAGCTTGAGGTTAATCGGTTTGGATTCGCTACCGGGTTCTTTAGAGATGTAAATGGGCCCACCTGTGATTGCATCAGTGCAGTTTCTAAGGATGAACGGCCAGATGTTGGGCTCGGCAGGCATGGATCGAGTGTTTCGTTTCTCTCCTCTTGCAAGGTAATCAAACATATGTTCACGGTGTGTGAGTTAGAAATGAACCCATGCAACATTATCTTTTCTCTCAATATGGCATTCGTGTATGACATCGTAGCCGTTGAAAAGTTTGACTAAACCATGAAGATCACTCTGGTTGAAAATCAGGGCAGTCCACTCTTTTTTCTATCCGCAATGTTGGAATTGATGGTCCACCAAATGGGTGGATGGGCCTGGTTTTCTCATGAGGCGATCGCCATGGTATGGCTGTACATATGGGCTGTGGTCTCATGGGCCCACATGTAGAAGTGGTTAGATAATGGGAACCGTTTATCCTCTGAGATCTGTCTCATGGGCTCCACACATAATCTGGAAGGTTTTCAAGCACTATCGTCCCCATCCCAGCTGTTCCATGTGGCGTGGCCCACCGTACTTGTGGGTCGGTCTGATTTTTGGGCCCCACGGAATGCATGAGGGCTACACGTGATGGACGGATTGGATGTCGTGCATACACCAAGGTGGTCCCCACATATCATATTGTAGGTTAAGCTTAACCTACAACGCTTGGTAGTGGATCCGGCCTCCGGCTTAAATCTAAAAACATAGCCCCTCCTCATTACATTACATATTTAAACCAATCTCCACCGTCTATTCCCCAATGCATCCCATCCATCAGATTACAAATTCACCCATCCGTGCATGCAAATTCTAATTTATTCCTCATCTGTGTATACAGTTTCTAATTTATCCTCCTAACATACCATCACACAAAATTCCCATTTTCGCAGGAAGTTCATCACCCACCATTCGCTACAGTGGACCAAAAGCAAGACCCCAATCTCAACCGTCCACTTCCAGTAATCTTCCACGATGGCCGTTTAGTCCGCCGACCAACACCATCAACGGCTCTCCTCATCCTCTTTTGGATTCCAATAGGCGTGATAGTGGCCATGATACGTATCCTAGCAGGCCTTATACTACCAATGTGGGCCATCCCTTACACAATCCGAATCTTCGGCGGTGAGTTAATAATCAACGGTGGGCCACCTCCATCAGACCCTGGCCTCACGAGCGGTGTCCTCTTTGTGTGCACTCATCGCACTTTAATGGACCCAGTCGTCCTAGCCATGGTCCTTCGTCGCAAGGTCCCAGCAGTCACCTACTCCATCTCACGCCTATCTGAGATCCTATCACCAATCCCCACCGTACGTTTAACAAGAGATCGCCAAGTGGACGCAGATCGCATCAAGAGCGAGCTAACGAAGGGTGATGTGGTAGTGTGTCCTGAAGGGACCACTTGCCGTGAGCCATTTCTCTTGAGGTTTAGTGCACTCTTCGCCGAACTGACTGACCGGATAGTGCCGGTCGCAATGAATTACCGTGTGGGGCTTTTCCATGCAACGACGGCCAGAGGGTGGAAGGCGATGGACCCGATTTTCTTCATGATGAACCCAAGACCCGCCTATGAGGTGACCTTCTTGAACCAATTGCCGGCGGAGGTAACCTGCTCGGCCGGTAAGAACCCGCATGACGTGGCGAACTACGTTCAAAGGATATTAGCCGCGTCGCTGGGGTTCGAGTGCACCAATTTCACGAGGAAGGACAAGTATCGGGTCCTCGCCGGCAATGATGGGATCGTATCTTCTACACCGTATCTAGACCGTATAAAGAAGGTGGTAGCTGAATTCTTACAATAGGAGTGCATGAATTATGTTATATATGAGTGTTTTTTAAGTTTATTTTCAGGTTATGGTTGGATTTTGCATGTGTGAGATTCAGGCCGTTCATCAAATGGGCACGTGAAAAATGCTTGGGCGGGAGTAATATTAGGCTGCAGGGCCACTCATCAGGTGGACCACATGTGCATGTTGAATATTGATGGGCTTTTTTTTCGAAGCAATCATATTTCTAAAGCACTTCTGGCCCATTTGGTGAATGGACCCGCCTGATTTTAGGCAAGGGCATCTTCGTGGTGGGCCCCACATGATGAATGGTTTGGGTCCACTCAAATTTAGACTATCATCACCACCACCTCGATAGTAATATAAGAGGATGGATCCTCTGTTGGAAACAAATCGGTGGCCCCCACATCAAAATGGCGTCCGGACAAATGGGGCCCATGATACGTGATTCTGATCGTTGAATCTTTATGTAAGAAAATAAACTCTACAAAACTGTAATCCATCTGTCAATATATGCATTATACGTACTTGATTTGGACTATGTTGAAAATGGGCTGCGCCCCAATAGGCCCGTTACTTGCCACTGTCAATCCCAGGCCCAAGTCCGCAATGGGCATACTCAGAAGGCCCAAGACCAAGAACAAAAATGATTGGGCCTGACCCTGGCCAACCCGGCCTGGCCCGAAAATTGATCAAATCCTTAGATCTGGAGCTGAACATTCAAAATCCATCCGTTGATCAGCTGGATCACACATGCATAAAGAAATAAACATTTAGAAAAATGAAAACCAACGGTCTAGATGCAAGATGCATGTGTTGCTTACCGATGAATGGAATGGATATTCGTAGGATGTACACACGTACAAATCTAGACGGGTTAGGCCCGGTCCACAGGCCGAGCTAATAGGTCCAAAGCCAAGACAGGCCAGGTCTGTTCCTACTCCTAATCTGGACCGCCCAAATTTTGGATTACACTATCAATGAAGCATCCCAAAAAAAATTTCCTCGTTGAAATGGTGGATCACTGATCATTCCTTTTCCGAATCATCCATCTGATGGACACCAATAGCATGGTTAGCTTTGGAGGCACACTTGGCTCATTTTAGCCTGCAACACTAAAGTGGACCAACCATTGATTTGAATGGTGTGGATTGACGTATGTGTACGGTTGATGTGTGCATTAGCATGATTCACCATATTTGGGCAGGGTACGTATTGTAGTTATGTGCCTACGGCAAACCTTTTTTTTTTTTTTTTTACACGCGCACACACACCCCAACACACTCACGCTAGTAGGCTTTCACCACCTATGATGCTCGAACCTTTGACCAGGTGTTGAAACTACTTAGAATCTGCCACCCGAGCAAGAACAAGGATCCCGAGAGCCCATGGCAAACTTGGTTCTACATTATATATTAGTAATTCATATCTAATATGACTTTCAATCTTGCACTTCATGGGAGTATGTTTCACGATGATATAACCAATCAAGCAATTTTAAACACAAGATTTTTATGTAGAAAATTCTAGAAGAAAAAAAAACCACGTGGACAAAATGAGAGAGATCTCCACTATATTCATATTCGAAGCATTTGAATGCCCTAAACTCTAAGCGCCATTGAGAAAAACTCTGGTTAAAAATTTCCTGGTAAGCCCTAAACACTAAACCCTTGTAAGCGTAGAAAACTATCTTACCTTTTAAAACCCTTATCTTATCTTATGAAAGAAAACACTGGCCTCTTCAAGGCTTTATCATAATTAGACTTAAATATATTAACTTATATAAAACTGTGTAACTAAGTCCAAATCCGTAGGTGAGACCGACAGTTATTATTATTGATTCGACCAACTTGCATTGGCAGAACCTGCTCTGCTCCTTAAGTAATCCTGCATTCTGTCGGTTGAACTCACGGGATCATCTTTACATGTGGGCCCATGGGGAGACGCACCTTGACATCCTGGAGTGGTTACACAACCAGCTGGGGCAAACTTCATTAAATGTAACAAAGTTTCTAGTTTCCTTGATTTTTAGAGTGCCCACAGGCACCTCTACACGCAGCCAGATGTTGGACATTGGGCCTTGCATCAGGTGGGCCACACCATGCAGACGTCATTGCTCAAAAACCAGGCATGTCGACCAATCACGTGGGCCATTTATGAATGGAAAGCAATGGACGGCTTAAAGAAGTTCCGAACCGTTCATGTTCACCGTACACACGTGGTCCTAATGATAACTGGACCACCTTGATTTTCAAGCTGGGCTATCTACAAGGTGGGGCCCACCTGATGCACGGTTGGAATGTGCAGCACACGTCTTAAGTTTTTTTTTTTTTTACACACGCACACACACCCACACACGCACGCCGTGGGATTTCACCACTGGTGGGTACTCGAACCCTTGACCCGTGGAATGTGCAGCACACGTCTTGAGTTTTTTTTTTTTTTTTACACACGCACACACACCCACACACGCACGCCGTGGGATTTCACCACTGGTGGGTACTCGAACCCTTGACCCGTGGAATGTGCAGCACACGTCTTAAGTTACACAAGCCTTTAGACCTAGTTTTAAGAAGAAGGAAAGACCTTCTAGTTGGTTTTGTTTCCAAAAACTAGGGGCTTGGCGTAGTAGTTTTCAAAACTAAGTACTTGTTCGGGGGTTAGGGCGCAGCAAACAGGACCTGAATTTCAACCTGGGAAATGATCAGATACAGCGGCTGTATCATAAGTAACGATGCAGCCATCCGTTTTCTTGCCAGCATGTGAAATGTGTAGAATATCCAATCTTTTCAAAATGTGAACCAGACCATGATGATAGTCAGATATCAAAACATGGCTGATCCAATCATTAGGTACGCCACACCAGTACATGATTCGATCCACACCATTGATCTGCATGTTGTGTCCAACCCGATGAGTGGATAGATCTGATTTTCATACTAGATGATCATAACGGTGCGGCCCACATTTTCCATGGTCTGGATATTCTACACATGCGATCTCCTGGCCGACAAAAAGCGGCTGTATCGTAATTTATGGGGATCATGTAGCACGGTATGGCGTCATCCATGGTAAGTGATAACACCTCCATCCATGGGACGCGGATTTCCTGCGAAATGGTACCTGCGCTGGAAACCTAGGTGGGCCCACCGTGATGTTTGTGAGAAATCCACCCCGTCCCTACGGTTTTTGAGATCATTTAAGGACATGGGTCCAAAAATGAGATGGTTCCAATGCTCGGTTGGGCAGAAAACGTGAGTATTGAACTTACACAGTTGAGATATTCTTGTTGCCACGGAAGTTTTGAATCCGGCTAATATTTGTGTTTTCAGTTAATCCCAGCAGTAACGACATTATTAACGGTATGGATGGCATGTAAATAACACTGTCGACCGTATGGAAGTTTAAACGGTAGGAATTTCCCTGCCACCTTTTCCTATAGTACGGCCCACCTGAGTCTTGGATCCTGCTCAAGTTTGGTCGGAAGTCCTAAAATGATCTTAAACAAAATAAAAAATTGTATGGACGGAGTTATTTCTCACAAACATCACGGGGGCTCCACTAGGTTTACAGCCGACGCGGATTTCCTTCGAAAGCCTTTCGCATGAAGTTCCTGCGCAAGGATGTTGGGTGGGGCCACCGACATGGTTTTGATAAATCCAATCCGTCCATCGGTTTTTCGAGATCATTTAAGGACTTGAGATCAAAAGTTAGATGTATATAGAACTTGGGACACACGAGAGGAAATAATAATCATTCAGTGAGCACTGTTGAAGCATTCTTATGCCCAAAAAATTATTGTATCAGTTTATAATTTTTGTTTTTTCACTTCATCACATTTACAATGACCTTATAAATGGTTTAAATAACATATAAATGTCAAGGTGGAGCCTAGGAAGATTTCAACGGTAGAAATTTCTTTCGCACGCCCTAAAATGAGATCTCAAAACGTATGGACGGAATGGATTTCTCACAGACATTGTAGTGGGCCCCACCCACATGAACTTCCTGCCAAAGGCTTTAGCAGGAAATCCGCGTCCAATCTCCGTCCCCCTTGGAAACGGATTGGCTGCTCCCGCGGCGACCAGCCATTACTGTTGACCGTATTATGATGTATGTGTCTCATCCATTCCGTTCATATATTTTTCTATATCATTTTATGACATGAGACAAAAAATAAGGTATATCCAAACCTAAGTGAACCACATCACAGGATACAATGTTGAATGACCATCGACCATTAAAAACTTTTTAAGGGGCATAAAAGATTTGGATCAATCTGATCTTTGTATTTTCCCTTCATCTGGGTCTTTATGACCTAATCAACATATTTGATGTCAAATAAACATTACAGTGGGCCTTAGGAGGATTTTAACGGTGGATATCTAATCAATATTGTTTTCCTGTGGTGTGGTCCACCTAAGATTTGAATCCCTCTCATTTTTTGCTTAACTCGGTAAAATGATATATAAAAATTGATGAACGGAATGGATGAAACACATACATCATGTTGGGGCCACATAGCATCGACCACTAGCCTAGTGGTCGGTGCTATGTAGCCCCACCATGATGTATGTGTCATCCATGCTGTCTATCTATTTTTACAGATCATTTTATGGTATTAAAGAAAAAATAGGGCATATCTCAATCCCATGTCAACCACATCACAAGAAACCGTGTTGAATGAATGTTAATCATTAAAAACATTTTGGGGGCATTAAAAACGTTATGGGGCATAAAAGTTTTGGATCAAGCTGATATTTATTTTTTCCCTGATCAAGAGATTGGATGTCAAATAAGCAATACAGTGGGCCTTAGGACGATTTTAATGGTGGATATCTAATCATTATTTTTTTCCTGTGGTGTGGTCCACCTAAGATTTATATTCATATATTTTTTTGTATCCATCCCTAAAATGATACGTAAAAATGGATGAACGGAATGGGTGAAACACATACATAATGGTGGGCCCACATAGCACCGACCACCAGCCACAGGGCTGGTGTCAGGGGAGTAGCCAATCCGTCTCCATCGTAAGGACGCGGATTTCCTGCGAAAGCCTTTCCCAGAAAGTCCCGCGCTGGGAACCAGGTGGGGCCCACTTTGATGTTTGTGAGAAATCCACTCCGTCCATACGTGTTTTGAGTGCATTTTAGGATATGAATCCAAAAATGAACCGTATCCAATACTCAAGTGGGCCGAAAATGAGATAATTGAACGTCCACAGTTGAAATATTCGTGGGCTAACAGAAGTTTTGAATCATGCTAATAATTATATTTTCAATTCATCCCAGTAGGAATGACATTATTAACGGTATGGATGGTATGCAAACATCACTGCCGAACCCAGGGAAGTTTCAACAGTAAGAATTTCCCTAAACACCTTTTCCTTTAGTACTGCCCACTTGAGTCTTGGATTCTCCTCAATATTGTTCTTCTCAACTAAAATGAGCTCACAAAACGGATGGACGGAGCGGATTCCTGCAAAACATCACTGTAGGCCCCACCTGGGTTCCAGCGCAGGAACTTACTGCGAAAGGCTTTCGCAGGAAATCCGCGTCCGTCAATCCACGTCAATGCTTTGGTCTCTCTCCATTTTCGGCACGTGGTGTGTGGTGCAAATCAGGTGGCACCATGTGACATATGAGTGCCAAGTGAGGCGCATTTAGATGGGTGATTATGTAGGGCTGGCCCATCGACTTTAATTCCAGGACCGCTCTGTTGGGGATTTGGGTTGGGCCTGTTCCTAGGCCCCACACGTCTGGCCTTCTGATTAACGGACAGGAACAGTTTGGGGATTGACCAATTTCTCAATTGAGGGTTGGACAATACGCAAGCTGGGACTTTTTTGACGGTTGCAAATCCCCTACAACACCCATTTTACGCACACAAGTCTGTGGGACCCATGACAACATGTGTAATCTGCTCCGTCTATCAGGTTCTATCCTTTATTTAAGATTGTAAGGTCAAAAATCAGTTAGAGTCACCACTCGGACAGGCCACACCACATGGAACAATGGGATGGGATGCCTACTGTAGGTTTGTGTGTGGGGCCACCATGATGTGTATCCTTCGTCAAACCCGTTAATAACGTGTAACACACAACGATGGAGAAGAGATTAAAAAAATCTAGCTAATACAAAACTCAGGTGGGCCACACCTTGAGAACTTAGGATGTTTTGGTGTGGAACGTGAGCTTTTTGTTAGTATTATCTGGAACAGTCAAAATAATGGTTTTCACCTAGTGGACCTTACATAAACAACTTAGTGGCCCTACCATGATGTATGTGTTTCATCGTCCCCGTTTGTCCATTTTTTATATCATTTTAGGGCACCACCCAAAAATTGAGGTAGATTCAAATCTTAAATCGGCCACTTCATAGAAAACAGTATTGGTTGAACGTCCATCATTAAAAACTTCTCAGAGGCTACATTAGTTTTGGATCAAGCTGATATTTGTTTTTTTTCCTTCATCCATGTCTGTATGACTTATTTAATAGGTTAGATGTCAAATAAAAATTACAGTGGACCTTCAAAGGTTTTTAATGATGGACATTCAGTCACTACTGTTTTCCTTTGTATGGTCCACCTGAGATTTAGATCTGCCTCATTTTTGTGATAAAAGCCCTAAAATTAACTTGAAAATTGGATGAACGGCGTGGATAAAACACATACATCATAGAAAGGACCACAGAGCACCGACCAGTAGTCACCTGCCAGGGTCACTATCCAAACCGCGTCCGTCACGAATCACACCGTACAGTGGACGCTAAGAAGTTTTGAATGGTGTGAATTCAATGAATACTGTTTCCTGTATTGTGGTCCACCTGAATTATTTATCTGCTTCAGTTTTAGGACCACAGCCTAAAATTATCTGGAAAAACAGATAGACAGCTTTGATATACAATTCATACGTCGAGGTGGGCCCTACGTTCAGGGTCTCACCCCACATCTCTTCTTCGCGCTCGTCTTTTGACTGCAGCCGATTTGATTGACGAACCGTGTTTTTATAATACGTCCAAACGTCTATACCCGATTTTTTCATTTACGCGTCATCACCGATTCCTGTGAATTTTATTCATAAATCATAAGGCATCCACATGTGGCAATTCGTGACACGTGTGTAAAATCCAAACTGTTCAGTTGATACTAGCTAGGGTAGTCAACGTGCGGGGCTTGGCTGGGCCGCGGTCTGTCCAATCCTGACCGATGCCTGAAACCCGTCCGAAACAAACAGAACCGAGCCGAGCCGTGATGACCCTTTCGTAGCCTGAGCCTGACCCCGAGCCGGCCCAAGCCCAAGCCATCTGACGTGTACATTTACGTGTGTGCGTACACACATTGTCTTGAAAAGGACGCGGATTGCGTCCTACCGCCGCCCGGACGGTAATCCGTCCAGGCAGAGCTCTGTGGGGCCCACCGAGATGTAAGTGTTTCATCCATGTCGTTAATTGTTTTTCTCATATTATTTTAAGATATGAGCCAAAAAATGAGGGAGTTAAAGGTCTTGTGTTGACCACAAGGTGGAGATTGAACGCCCACCATAAAAAACTTCTTGAGAGCTGGAGAAGTTTCGTATCAAGCTGATATTTGTGTCTTCGATTCATCCACGTCTACATGACCTTATGAATAGGTTTTATGGTTAAAAAACATCATGGTGGCCCTTAAAAGGGTTTCAACGGTGGATGTCATTATCACTGCAGCTTCCTTTGGTGTGGTCCACTGGAGTTGTGGACTTATTTCTTTTTTAGGATTATATCTTAAAATGATCTGATAAAAGCGATGAACGGCGTGGATGAAACACTTACATCACAGTGGGTCCCACAGAGCCCTGCCCGGACGGATTACCGTCAGGGCGGGGTTAGGACGCAATCCCCGTCCGTCTGGAAATGCCAGTGTCCTCACGTTCACAGTGACGTAAGTAACGTCCCCGAAGCTTCCCAGTAGACGTAGACTATCATTAACTTATCCGTACAATTTGAGCCCTTTTTAACATTGAATTAGGTGGGATGGGATTGCATGTAAATTTCATTTGATGTTTGAAGGTGATGGTAAGAATTGGATTAATCCATGTATCATGTCATCCTGTGGCTGGATTTTTTTTTTTTTTTATGAATTTTGAATTTTCAATTCAGTTACATTTGTGCGCCCCATGTTGATGCATATGTTTTATCCAAGCTGTCCATCTACATATGCCCTTTATACATTATAATGAAGTTGCGTGTGTAAAAGGGCCCGTTTGGCCGGTCAGATTGGAAGGGACTGGATGGTATTGGAAGGGATTGGAAGTTAAATCCCAAGATTGGCCCGGCATGCCAAACAGAGTTGGTGATATGATCCCAATCCCATGAATCTTATGACAATCCACTGACAACACCATCATTACCTTTAAATCTCATCCAATCCACTCTAATATGTTCAAACTTACCTGGGACATT
Organism: Magnolia officinalis; assembly: GCA_021015155.1. Taxonomy (NCBI): domain Eukaryota; kingdom Viridiplantae; phylum Streptophyta; class Magnoliopsida; order Magnoliales; family Magnoliaceae; genus Magnolia; species Magnolia officinalis. Next base: position 90,272,861 of record JAJHSJ010000006.1, on the reverse strand, counting down.
AGGTTAGAGGGATTGGAAGGGATGTGAAGGTTTAATCCTGGGGTTGGCCGGGCATGCCAAACAGACTGGACATAGCAATCCAGGGATATAGCAATCCCATGGATCTCAAGACAATCCACTGACAACACCATCATTACCTAGAAATCCATGCCATCCACCCTAATACCATTCAATCCCTTCCAATCCACCTGGCCAAACAGGCCCTAATAGTAAATGACATTATGTATGAAATTTGGTCTGTTAATTAGAATTTTATGGTCCACAAAATGCAGGTGATTTTTCTTAATAAACAATTTGTTTCCAAATGTGAGATTGGATGGTTAAAATATCATGATATTTTTAAACATATAATTAAGGTGATTGGTAATCCTTAATTGTGTTTGGTGGTATGTTTGAGAGTTTTTAGCTAAAATGCATTGAAACTCTTTATTATATTCACCTGACATAAATTTAATTAATTAAATCAACTTTAACATATTAAATTAGTATATGAATTTAATATTTAATAGAATAATTGTAATAAGCTACTTGAAAAATATACTTTAATAAAAAAATGGAAAATTTTTGAGCTTTGAGTAAACCACGAACATAAGGACCACAAATGAGCGACTCACCAACACCTTCTAACCATCTATTTGGATAGCCAATGTTTAGATAATTTGGATCATTTTATTAATGTGATTTTTAATATTGAAGTTAAAATTAGATTGTTTTGATATATCATCAACGTGTGACATGTACAACAAATTAGTAACCTAGCAATACTTTTGTTTTTGAAGCGGCTCTTCTTTATTTAAAAAATAGAGCCAAAAATATATTATATTGATTATACTTAAAAGTGTATATTTCAGATATCTCTGATTCTATTAATCTCTAAATATACCGCGTCAAACAGTAAATTTGAGGCAAAATTCTCTCAAATATTCTCAAATGTACTAAAATACAGTCTTTAATATGAACACACGATCTTCTACTATACTATTATGTTAAATAACCATTTTATTCTAAAATATCGAGTCAATAGATAATGGTATATCAATGTTGTTGCGCAGCACGCCAACGACGCAGTAAGCCTAGATCCAATCTCAGGCCTCACCTACAAACGATAGACATGAAGAAATATAAACTAGAAATGAATAAAATCATTCAAACAAACCACAATACAAGATATACGTGGAAAAACCCTAAACTAGGGTAAAAAACCACGGATGCAAAATTCTACTATAAAGAGAAACGAAGATTACAAGGCAATATACTAACCTCTTCCTTGGAAGTACAGAGAAAATTCTTTGCCCACACCTTAGAATAATTTCCTAATATTCACCTTAACCCTAAAATAGCCCTAGGGACCCCAATTTATAGTTTTGGCAACTTCCCTTTCGCATTCCAGTTGCGAAAGAACTTGCGACACGAAATCCGCAAAACTCATTTCGCATCCCAGTTGAAAAAGGACTTGCGACACGAAATCCGTGCAACCTCGGCTGGTCGTGGGCGGCCCCAGATGTGGCTCTACTTCTCAACAATCTCCCACTTGGAGACACATTGCCATAAACTTTGTCTTCTTCATCCGGAGTGCACCACCTCCCCGTCTTCAAGCCTGAAGACCAATCAAAGCTGAACAGAGCTTTAGTTTCTCCCTTGTGACCGCCTTGGTAGCATATCCGCAGGATTCTCACTTATATGAATCTTCTCCAGAGCAATTGATCCATCTTCCAGTAACGAACGTATGAAGTGATATCTGATGGCAATATGCTTGGTCCTTGAATGAAATGCTGAATTCTTAGCCAAGTGTATTGCACTCTGACTGTCACTGTACAGCTTGCAATCTGCTTGCTTCTTACCCAACTCTTCTATAAAACCTTGCATCCACACCATCTCCTTGTATGCTTCTGTAGCTGCAACATATTCTACTTCTATCGTACTGATAAATACTATCTTTTGTAACTGAGAAACCTAACTGACTGCAGAACTATCCAGAGTAAAAACATAACCTGTAGTGCTTCTTCTGCTGTCAACATCTCCTGCCAAATCTGAATCCACGTATCCTTGTAACTTGATTTTCGATCCACCATAACACAGCCCTACTTCCTTAGTACCTACCAAGTACCTAAGAATCCACTTCACAGCTTCCCAATGTTCCTTCCCGGGGTTATTCATGAACCTGCTAACAACTCCCACTGCTTGAGTAATGTCTGGCCTCGTGCTCACCATAGCATACATGAGACTCCCAATAGCTGACGCGTATGAGACTTTAGCCATGTAATCTTGTTCCTCCTGCGTCTTTGCACCTTGCCCCTTAGATAGCTTGAAGTGGTTGGCTAATGGAGTGCTAATCGGCTTAGCACCTCCCATATTGAATCGATCAAGTACCTTGGCTATGTACTCTGCCTGTGACAAAACTAATTTCTTGTTTTTCCTGTCACGCTTTATCCTTCTGCCTAAGATTTGTTTTGCAGCTCCTAAATCCTTCATGGAAAATTCTCTAGACAGTTGTCTTTTGAAATCTGAGATGTCCTTCATGCTTGAACCAGCCACAAACATATCATCAACGTACAGAAGAAGAATGATGTATGACGTATCAAACTTCTTCAAGTAACAATAGTGGTCTGCATGACATCTCCTAAAGCCGTTTTCCGACATGAAACTGTCAAACTTCTTGTACCGCTGCCTCGGGGCCTGCTTCAGGCCATACAAACTCTTCTTCAGTCTGCACACCTTATTCTCCTTTCTTGGTGCCACGTATCCTATCGGCTGATGCATATATATCTCTTCTTCAAGGTCCCCATGAAGAAAGGCTGTCTTAACATCTAGCTGCTCTAGATGTAAGTCCTCTGTAGCCACTATACTCAAGACCATGCGAATCGTAGACATTTTCACCACAGGTGAAAATATTTCAGTGAAATCGATACCTGTCTTTTGTTGAAACCCTTTCACAACCAGTCTAGCCTTGTACCGTTTCGAACCATCGTGCTCCTCCTTCAATCTGTAAACCCACTTGTTATGAAGAGCTTTCTTACCCTTAGGTAGAGTGACTAGCTCCCATGTACGATTAGACTCAAGAGAGTCCATCTCTTCATCCATGGTCTGCTCCCACTTATCCTGTGTATCTGACTGTAATGTCCCTTCAAAATACTTTAGCTCACCATTATCTGTCAGCAGTAGATAATATAAAGAGGGTGAATATCGGACCGTGGGTCTCCTCTCCCGAGTAGACCTCCTCACAACTGGTGTATGTAGTTCTGCCTCATAATGCTCCTGTGCATGATCATCCTGTGACGTTGTAACACCTGTGTCCGGTAACTCTTCCAACTCTACGAATTCTTTTTCTTCAGCCTTATTTTCCTGCACACCGTCCTTATGCATCACTTTTTCATTGAAGACTACATCCTTACTTCTGATGATTTTTCTATTTTCTGCATCCCAAAACCTGTAGCCAAAATCATGCTGCCCGTAGCCTATAAACGTGCACCTCCTGGACTTATCATCCAGCTTGTTTCTGTGTTCTACATCAATGTGAACATATGAAGTGCAACCGAACACTCTGAGATGTGCAAGGTTCACTTCTTTCTCAGTCTACGTTTCTTCTGGTAGCCCACCATCCAATGGTGTTGAGGGATTTCTATTGATGAGATATGCGGCAGTATTCACAGCATCTGCCCAAAAGGTCTTGGGCAACCCTGCATGTAACCTCATGCTCCTGGCGCGCTTAAGGATGGTCCTGTTAATGCGCTCAGCCACACCATTCTGCTGTGGTGTCCCTGGAATCATTTTCTGATGTTTGATTCCATTTGTTGCACAATACTCCTCAAACCTCTTATCACAGTACTCTCCCCCATTTTCTGATGTTTGATTCCATTTGCTGCACAATACTCCTCGACTGGTCGTGAGCGGCTCCAGATGTGGCTCCACTTCTCAACAAATGTATATCAAGAAACTTTAGCATGATTCAAGGAATTACTTGGGTATGATGATGCTCCTCGTTTTTGGTAGATTGGTTAATCCAATTACCATGATTTTTTAACTGGCTCGTGACTGTATTGAACTCGTTTAGATGTTCAGCCACGCTCCCACCATCTGACATCTTCATGTTGAATAGTTGTTTCATAAGATGAACCTTGTTGGATGCTGAGGGTTTTTCATACATGGTGGCTAGGGCTTCCATTAATTCTTTTGTCGTTTTCACCTTGGATATATTGAAGGCGACGCTCTTAGACAAAGAGAGTCGGATCGTTCCTAAAGCCTTCCTATCCAGTAAAAATCATTCATCATTTGTCATCTTTTCTAGTTTCTTCTCTTTTCCTCCTAGAGGAATATAGAGGTCCTTCTGATACAGATAATCCTCCATCTGCATCTTCCAGAAGGCAAAGTTTGAACCATAAAACTTCTCAATTCTAGTTTTCCCTTCTTCTGCCATCGCTCCCAATAGAACTAAACCAATAGCTCTGATACCAGTTGTTGCGCAGCACGCTAACGACGCGGTGAGCCTAGATCCAATCTCAGGCCTCACCCACAAATGATAAATATGAAGAAATATAAACTAGAAAGGAATAAAAGCATTCAAACAAACCACAAGACAAGATATACGTGGAAAAAATTCCAAACTAGGGTAAAAAAAACCACGGATGCAAAATTCCACTATGAAGAGAAATGAAGATTACAAGGCAATATACTAACCTCTCCCTTGGAAGTACAGAGAAAATCTCTTGCCCACACCTTAGAATAATTTCCTAATATTCACCTTAACCCTAGAATAGCCCTAGGGACCCCAATTTATAGTTTTGGCAACTTCCCTTTCGCATCTCAATTGCGAAAGGACTTGCGACACGAAATCCGCAAAACTCCTTTCGCATCCCAGTTGCGAAAGGACTTGCGACACGAAATCCGCGTAACCTCGACTGGTCGTGGGCGGCTCCAGATGTGGCTCCACTTCTCAACAAATGTATATCAAGAAACTTTAGCATGATTCAAGGAATCACTTGGGTATGATGATGCTCCTCGTTTTTGGTAGATTGGTTAATTCAATTACCATGATTTTTTAATATGGCTAGCTTTTTTTTTTTTTTTTTTTTTTTGGGGGTTAGTTTGTTAGTGCACACCCATGTCAGTACACACACTCCATGTTAGCCACCCTCCACTCAGTCTGCCAATTGAGCTATGGATATGGGTGTACAATATGACTAGCTTGACATAGGTATAAATGAATAAATGGTCCGATCAATGAATAGTCGTTCCACCTTCCATTTAAAGCTCTATAGATTTTCAGAATGTCCATGTGTACGGGATGTTAGCATACCATCCTTAATTACGTGTAGGGCCTACCATGTTGAGTAAAAACCGTTCAATCCATTCTCTCATAAATCTATCACAGCTGAAGTGAAATCTAAAAAAACAAGCCATTTGAAAACTCGGGTAAGGCCCATCGTAAATAAGTGTGGGCATCCCCTCCCAACTATTCCTGATTGTGGCGGCCATGGGTTTTGGATTGACCTTAGATTTTAGCCCATGCCTAAACACAAGGGGTATGCATGATGCTCACACAGGATGTCATGTGTATGTAACTATGGTGGGCCCATTTTCAACCATTTGCACCATAACTATGGTAAAACAATTCCTCTATCCCACGTGTATTCCACGAGTGATGTCAACTAATTTATGTGAGGTGGTTCCTCTATAACATTGAAGAATAAGCTTATTTGCGGTGCTTTTCTGTGTGAGGTCCACTATAATGTGTGCGCGTGATTAGGGGTGTACACGAATCGAACCAAGTCGAGTTTGACATAGCTTTACTTGGCTCCGCTACTAGCTTACCCCAGCTCGAACTCGTCTCTACTCGATTCGGTCCTCAAGTTTGACTAGCCAGCTTGGCTCAGCTCGGTCAGCAACTCGGGCCAGTTCGAGCTAAGATCAAGCCTGACATTTTTTCAAATACTAGGAGTGCACCTTCAATTTCTCACGGAATATAAAGTGGCAGCATCAGTTTACATGTATTTCGTCAAACATTCAATAGACAACATAAAAATCAAGCTACCAGCCAACACTTCGTTGAGTCATTTCATCAAATACTTGCTGAGCAACATCAATATCAAAATAATCAAGCCACCGAACTGGTTCAATCCGAGTTTGATTCGAGTAGGGGTTTGATTCGAGTTGGGTCGAGCTCGAACTCGGCTTGAAATTTTTTCAAGCTCAAAATATTAGCTCGAACTCGATTTCAAACCTAGTTGAATTGAACTTTTTCGAGTCGAGTCGAGCAAGCTAACCAAGCTAACTCAGTTCATGTACACCCCTATGTGTGATCTAACTTGTTTAAAAGTCTCACATATCATATGGGCCACCACGTGAATTTGGTTGTTTAAGAGTGGTGGTCCATTTTCTATGGTGTGGCTCACCTAATCACTGTTTAAGACTCTTGTTTGAAGAATCATATTATCATCACTTGATGAGATGCCAAAGCACACATGAGATGATTGAGCTCTCTTTATGCAGTTGAATACCTTTTTCACGCAAATGAGTAGATTTTTTTAAGCTGAGCAACTTGTATTATGTGGTCGAATACAATGCCGTAGAGGAACCAGTCTCTACTTCCATGATTTTTCAAAAATGGTATCCTTGCAGTGTTAAGTGGTCCAAAACGTTTCCAAATAGAGAAACGTGGTTTGAGGATACTTCCAAATGTGTCCATTCTACTAAGAGATATGGAAAATGGTGGGCCTCTAAAGCCAGCCAAAAGCAACGGGCAACTACCATAGTTAAATACTCGTCTTTGATTCATGGACGGATGAAAATGAAGTGGGTCGAGCACTTTGGTTTGGTTTTAGAAGATTCCAATGATCAAATACAAGAAAATTTTCAATCTCGTCCATTGAATTGCTAGCTAAGCTCAAGGACCGAAAAACCTGTATCCGGATTGGCTAATGACCAAGGCCCTGTTTGGTTACCACTTAAAAAACAAGCCCAGATATGATCTCTAATATATAATAGCTATCATATTAACTAAAATCAGATTAATTGAGTTTTAAGTGGCAACCAAACAGGGTTTAAAGATATTATCCATGCAAGTTTGGTATGATCCATCAAAGCCACATCCCCACCATAAGATTTCATGGATGGACTGATTGATGGCATCCATCATGCCTATCTAGACATAGCTTTAAATGACACATGGTGCTAGTAAAGATACATGAATGACACATGGCATTTCCACGTTCTCTCATATTGCTATTGTTCTACGGTTTTCCATATTATGCCACGTGACAATCTTTTCAATTTTCCTTTAATGTGGTATAACAAGTGGCCTGGTGTGGTGTAGATAGATGTGACATGTGGACGACTGACATGGACCTAGTCTAAAAATAGCACGAGTATTTGAATCATTGATTGAAAAATAAGAGGCTAGCATGCATAGAACTAATGGAGATGCCATGTCATGATTTGCTGTAAAGAAGGTTTTTGACTAAGGATTGTCCACCGAATGAAAAGTCTTTTATACATCATAGTTTCAGGTAATCTAAAATGATTCCTCCACATGAAAGGAAAGACAAAGTCAAAAGTGTCAAACACCTTTGAAGAAAAGCTTTAACATTCTAGCATCAATTAAAGAGAAGCTCATTTTGCTAAAGGTAAATTATATTTGGTTATTTTACAAACGAGTACATTGCAGAAACTATGTTATGGATATTTTTATTGAAAATAAAGAGCGTATACACTAGTATAAATTTGTAAAAGATTTTAGTAAAAATATATATTTTAATAAATAAAGAATTATCCTAATGTAGAAAATTTAATTTAATTTAATCTAACATGCCCCTACAAACTCAAAATGCTCTGAAATAAAGTTGTTTTTAAAAGAACGAATAACGATTACTTAAAAAATTAAAGGAAGTATTTACGGTGATAAACCTAGCTAAGCAATGATAGGTGGTATTTTTTCTTTATCACAGGCACTCATGCCCCTGTACACACTCCATGGTGGGATTTCACCGCAATGGGTACTTGAACTCTTGACCTCGTGTGGAAATTCTTGTGAGTCTATCATCTGGGGCATGAGTAAGGACCCAACATTAAGAGTTCCGATGATCTACAGTGATGGCGAGGTCACTTTAGCGGTGGAGCACAACAAAGGGATGGGTAAGATCCGACCATATATAGTAATGGGCGGGATGGTGAAAGTTGGAAATACAAAGATATAAAGAAAGGGAGACATACAGGAAGATGGACAATTAAGATCGATGGTGAAAGTTGGAAATACAAAGATATAAAGGAAGGGAGACATACAGGAAGATGGACAATTAAGATCAACGTCACACGGTTCCAACATAGTCTTATTTGGGATGTAAGTCGTTTCTACAACAGAAACTTAGGTGGGGTCCACTATGATGTTTGTAAGGAATTCACCTAATCCATCCATTTTGTGAGCTCATTTTAGTGTATAAGATCATAATTAAATAGGATCAAAGACTTAAGTAAGCCGTATTTGATGTAGAGTGAGTCGCGGACAGTTACATGGCCAAAATGGATCAGAAAAGGCCCGGTCAACGACAGAAGTGATCCAGACCATCGGACCTTAAATCGAACGTATCTCGCAATCCAGAATTAGTTATCAGACATAAAATATATGATTTTGGGGTAAAATGAGCTACTTTAGCCAATCAACCCCGTTATGTCAGGTTGTGCAAGCTGGATTTGTAAAATACCCCTAGATTAATGATTGTTTTCCCATTTTAATTCCATTTTTACTATAAATAGTAAGTTTTAATTTGATTATAACTCTTCATCTGTTGGGCTCTAGGAGTTGTGCCCAACGTGAAAAGAGCTTATAATAATTAGAAGAACAGTTTGATAAAGCCAGATACGACACTTATTATTTTTGGCCGAAAACCTTGCCTACTACTAGACATCACGATAAGTTGCGAATTCTAGGAGTTTTAGTTGAAGTTTGATTCTAATTTCTTTCTAATTGCTTGGTACCTCTATTTAAAGGGTTGTGAACTCATTTTTATTTATTAATCAATCAATTTTGAACTTATTAGAATTTATTTCTATTTTCTTGCTTTCTTTTCTCGTGGATTCGAGAAGTCTTCGTGAGAAGTCTAAAAAAGTTCCGTTGACTCAAAATAGTTATCTTCTTAAGGAAGATGGTGCTTGACCTCACGTCCTTCCCTGCGTTAGTATTAAAGGAAAAGATGGTTGGGGAAATTTATACACCTTCTTTAAGTGATTTTTTAAGGGTGTAAGGTGTGAAAAACTACGTTATCAATCTTACAACAATGGCGTCTCAACCAAGTACACTGTATTAATTTATTTGATCTCCATACTCAATGCATAGCAGGATGCACGGTACTTTGCAATATGTTTGCCATTAATCTATTAACTAGGAAACACATACCGGATGAATGGAAAAACATAAATATCAATTTTATCCGAGTCGCCTCTAAAAAGTTTTCAATGGTGAGCATAAATATTAGAATTGGATCTACTTCAGTTTTGAAGCATGCCCTGGGAAAAACTGATGAACGGCGTGGATATACAACACATACATCAAGGTGGGCCCCGTGACAAGGGCAACACCCATTAACGTGTTACACGGGTAACAACCACCTAATACGATCCTACCTAAAAGTGGCGAATCAATGTAAACGAACTTGTCCACTAATCCTACAGCTAGGATCATTTGATTCATATGAAATTTTAGACTATGGCGCACCCAAAGCAAGAAAGTCATCATCAGTAACATCAATGGTCAGTTCTATTGCAGCCAACTTCATCATCAGTATCGCCAGTTGGCATGACTTTTCAACCATGGTCCACACAAGATAGATGGACGGTGTAGATACTTGCGGGCCACATCCAGGGGCTAACCAATCGGATTTTCTCCATTGAAACTTGAAAAATAATTATCTGTCCATCCTCAGCAGCGACACGTGCCGATACCTGACACATGTGCAAGATCCGTGCTTTCCATCAGATGTGACAGACGGATTAATATTTTGACAGAAAAATCAGACCGTTCACTCATCAGATGGCCCATTGCGTACAAATTTAAAAAATTGAATGGCTAGGAAAAAATGGAACCGGATCTTTAAGGCGGAAGATCCAATCAGCGTGTCCCATCCGATGTAGAGCTCAGATACCTCCACGTGTTACATAATGGCACGTGTGGCTGCGTGCGTATAGACAAAAATCCACACGCGTGTGGGTATCGAGGATGGAGATCGTGATAACGCGTGCGCGTGTCGCGAAGCACAAATTCTGTCAGCTTCTGGAAAAGAAAGGCAAAATGCCATGACTCAAGTCGGCAGCAGCATAGTGCGTACAAATTCTCCACGGCATGAATCAGAACGGGAGGAGTTTTATTATCCTCGGCCAGAGTCTTTATGCACTGTACTCGGGCCTGTGTTTTGAGAAGTAGGGCCCGTGGATAAGTAATCCAGACCATTGATCTGATGTCCAGTATCTGGGATTGATTATACCACAAAAAAAAAATCTGATAGATTGGAAGATCTTATCAGCAAAAATTTAGCACTTTTTCACTTGAATGTAGACCGTTATTGTGTTTCTCTCCCGATCATCTATTTAAGGCCACAAATCTAAGGGTTAAGATTGTCCTGTAAATGATGGTTTGAATGGACATCAATTCAGAGAAAGGTCCATTTGACCAACGGTCTGAATCACTGAGTATGGGCCGTTCTTACCAGAAAAATCCAACATACATCTCAAATCGTAGGGTCGAGATTTCTGCAATTTCTATGTGAGAACGAATCAGCAAGTAGGATAATGGATATGGCATCCGAAGATGCCTTTTAGTAAAAGACTTTGGTGATAGTTTACCACTATTTTAAAGTTGTGTTGTCTCATCCGTGCTCCACCGAGAATATATGCATGCCAATCAAGACCGTCCAAATCATCCAACCACCCATTGGAGAATAACCTGAAAAAAGCGGTTGTCAAAATATCTTTAAAATCTATCTAGATATTGGAATACGAGGCTTGTAGAAATAGAATACATCCGGATTTATTGTTATATAATACATCGCGACGATAGCCGTTGGATATTGGAGATGCTCGATTACATGATGCGCCTTGTTGACGGATCATACTCAATGGTGAAACTCAGATATTGGAGTATTTTAACACTTTGGTTTTTAATTTTTATTTTTTTTTAACACTTTGGTTTTTTAAATATGAATTACCTCTTTAACGGTTGCTTTGTGGGTCAGTAATCAATAATCAATGGTTTCCATCATCCTCAAAGATTTTTGGCCCTGCCATGTGTATAAGTTGTGTATCTCACCAGATCAACGGTTGGGATCGCTGAACATGAACATGGTTAGGCCTCTATAGTCCCCCTTACCTTGCAGCTCGTTTAGGAAGTTGTTTTGGGATCAAATCTGGAGGTGTACAAGAGTTGAACCGAGTCGAGGTTGGCACAGCTTGACTTAGATTGGCCACTAGTTGACCTCTCGAACATGTCTTGGCTTGGTCCTCGAGCTTAATCAGCCAGCTCCACTCGATTCAGTCAGCAGCTCAGGGTAGCTCAAGTCAAGTTCGCATGTGCAACATTTTCACAAACACATGAGGTGCACCTTCAATTTCTTATTATATGTAAAACAGCAGCGGCGATTTTATAGATATTTCATCAAATACTCGGTTGGCAATATTAAGATTAAGACACAAGGGTGTACGTTTCATATCAACACCTTCCTCACCACCAGCTGACACTTTGTTGAGTCATTTCATCAAATACTTGGTGAGCAACGTTAATATCAAAATAATCGAGTCACCAAACTAGTTCGATCTGAGTTCGATTCGAGTTGGGGTTCAATCTAAGTCAAGTTAAGCTTGGGCAAGCTCGAACTCAGTTCAAAATTTTTTCAAGCTAAAAAAAGCAACTCGACTCAGCTCAAACTTAGTTTAAACTTAGTTTCAAAGCGAGTTGAATCGAGCTTTTTCGAGTCGAGTTGAGTGAGCTAACTGAGCTAACTCAGTTCGTGTACAGCCCTAATCAAATCTATTCTCCATCAGTTTTGAAAGACCACAATTGTATAATATTTAAAAAACCTAACAAATTCAGAACTCAGGTGGCCCACAACGATAAAACAGTAGGAACAACACAACGACGTTCACTGATGTGCTGAAACCTTCTTAGAACTGACTATAATGTTTATATGTCATTCAAACCGTGTATAGAATCATTACCACTTAGATAATTGTAGGAACAAATATCATCCTGATACCAAACCCTTGTCACTGCTAGGTGTTCGATTTCACTGTTTCATATGGTATGACTCAAATGAGTTTTAGATCAATCGTATTTTTAAAATCCTGTCTATTATGGTCTTTCAAAACAGACAGACAAAAGTGAATTTGTCATGGACATATCTATGAGCCCCTCATGAGTCAATTGCCCCAGTAACCAATATTCACTTTTATTATACCATCTAAATTGGCTTATAAAATGGCCCTTTCAACCTTTAATGGAAGGGGTGGGATTTTTTTATTTTTATTTTACACATGCACACACCATATGGGCACTTGACAGAGTGACCTCAGTGCTGAAACACAATCAGTCTATCATTAAGCTAGGAACTAAACTGGCCGTTGATTTTAGCCTTAAAATATATTAAAATTCTATAAATGAGTAGAATACTACAAATTTGAATTTTACTAATTTAGAAATTGGTTAATCTGAGTTAAAATATCCCACACCACAATCCAATTGTCTGGTGTTAAATGACGAAATTAAATAAACAAATATCCATCACCAGACTACATGTGACATGTTCTAATCCAACCATTTCATTCAAATGCAAGCTCGGATTTCAAGACTCCTAGTATGTTGATCCAAACCGTGGTTGTGATTAGCCTTTTTGCAGATGTAATATGGGCAGACACTATTTAGTTTAGCTGATTCTATCCATTCTATCTATCATTATTTATTATTTAATATTTTAGTTTAATTGAGTAAATAGATATGGATATCCAACTGACTATGCTTTTCTCAGCTAGGAATGAATGATAGAATAAGTATATCCATTGCCAGCCCTACTGGAATGGTCCAAATATTTTGATTTTTTAACCATGACCTATTTACTATTAGAAGTACAGTGAAGGTTCCAATATCAACAAAATGTGAATTCACTCTGATTTCATTGTCTTATTATAAAGCTGGTAGTTTTGGGCAATTTTACTTATAATTAGTTTTAATTGAGTTGGGTCTGCATCCATGGCCTAGTGGTGTTGACAGACACTATTTCAATGTTGAGACTAGGGATTGAGTGCCCAAATGGTGTGAGTGTGTAGGGTACGAGCGTGTATCAGAAAAAAAAAAAAAAAAAAAAAACAACGAAGGTAAGCACGGGGGCAATTTAAAGATCACTCCTTATAACTATTAAGTAGTCCTAATAGTTAAGATTTTACCCACTTTACTTTTTTTTCTTCCATTCAAGTTTAACTTTTAATCTTTGCATATAGCTTATAAAAGATTCCAAACACATCTTATATCTATTTTGCCAACTTTTGTAAGGATGGTATCCCAACAATAAAAACAGATGTAAAAATAAGTGCGCCACGGAACACACACAGAGACACACACACACACACACATATATATATATATAGACACACATGCTCAAAATCTGAACCGTTCATGTCATGCAGCACCCCATGAAACCCTGGTGACTTACTTTTGCAAGGATAGTTTCCCAACAATAAAACAGATGTAAAAATAAGTGCGCCCACACACACACATATATATACACACACACATACACGTGCTCAAAATCTGAACTGTTCATGTCATGCAGCACCCCATGAAACCCTGGTGACTTACTTTTGCCCTTATTTAAAACATTAGTGTGCCATGGCAAAAGAGAGGCAAATCAAGATAGGAAACAATTTACTTATTCCATGGCCCACTGAAATTTTGGATCTGAGTGAAAGTCAGGCCCTAGGGGTTTTATGGATTGCTGCATCACATGAACGGTTCAGATTTTGAGAACACATCATTTCAAGAGCATTCCTCTCTGTATACATAGTCACGTGGACGGTCGATGAGAGGCCACAGCTTAGAAAGTTGTGGTAAACTAACCAACAATGGATCAAAGCAACACGCATGTATGCCTCGTGCACCTACCACGATGAAGAAGAATGCCGAGAGAAAGGGCTTTGGGTTCTGCCTTCCCGACAAAGGAGCCTGATATATGAATAGGATTTTTTTATATATTTTTTTTTACACGCGCACACGCAGCCCCACACACACGCCCCACACACGCACACCGTGGGATTTCACCGCTGGTGGGTACTCGAACCCTTGACCCGGTGTTGAAACTCGTGGGAGTCTACCACCCGGGTAAGAGTAACGACCCGGGTGTTGAAACTCCTGGGAGCCTGATATATGAATAGTTGACCCGGTGTTGAAACTCCTGGGAGCCTGATATATGAATAGTTGAATTGCATGATATTGTCGTCGCGCACGGTAGTCTATACACATGCACGGTTTGCACGTGGCAAAAATGCATGTGGATTTAAACTGTGGGAATATCGGCTCAAGTCAATCCCATTAGTTGAAAAGTACTCTTACAGCCTGTTTGGCTAACTGCATTAGGTGGGATTAAAGTGTATGAAATTATAAAAGTAACAATAAATGCATGTGTAATGTATCATCCCTGTATTAGGTGTATCTCATGTTTTACAATATCATGTTTGGAATATATGTAATTAAAAGTAAATTTCAAAATTTTCTTTTAAATTACACTTGAAAATTCATCATTATAAAATTTATAAATCTTATCTAACAATTTTCAACACAAGGCTTATTTTTCAAAGCCTATATAATTAATTTTAATAACATCCCATACCCCTGCCAAACATACTATTACCAATTTTAAGGTAGGATTAGCAATACAATCCCATTTAATACAACTTAATACCACGGGCCAAACAGGCCGTTAAGCACGCTATTCAGATTTTTGTTATTTCATGCTCCGGATGAATTTAATCTGTTGATGAATGCATGTTTCCCACATTTAGGGTGGACGGTGGGATGTATCCATGAGTTTCTAGATGGGTGACAGAAAAAACAAAATAAAATAAAATAAAATCTCCAAGGTTAGCTGATCCCTTCCTATGCAGTACACGTGGCCGTGTCACGAGGAAATCTTGTCCGCACATGGCATGATGGTTTGTCTCAAAATCCATGTTATCAGGCAATCCTATCCATCTGATCTGTGCGGTTGCTAAAGTGTCGGTAGGAAAAAAGAAAATAAATAACAATGGTTAATATGCTGTGGGATAAACTGTAGAAAAAGTAACGGTTAGGATTGTTTTATTTGTTTACTGGCGCCATTACATTGGTGGACACGGTTGATACATCACCCTGCAACCTGCAACGTGTCCGGAGGAGAGATGGCTCTGCCATATTCGGTTCTTTCGGGTTATAAGGAATCACTTTCTGTCATTCCACTTATATTCCTTTGAACGAGGGCTGTCTCCTAACATTCATATATTAGTGGGTCAGTGAAGGAAGGGTTGGGATCTTCCATTCATGATGATTTTTGAAGCAGTCCCTATCAACTATGTATTTCATTTGATGGACGGTTTGGATTGCTGATTATGGCACAAAAATATATAGATTGGAATCATCAACCAGTGCGTTTACCGAAGATTAGGGCGTATAGTTCCTCCCTCCATCACACGTGGGGACGAGCGAGATCAATTTCCTGTGCCCCCTGTTGTAAGAGGCTGTGTGGGGCCCACAGAGATGCCTGTGACAAATCCACTCCGTCCTTCAGTTTTGCAAGATCACAATTGGACAGGAATATAAAAATCATGACGATCCAAGAACTCAAGTGGACCGTGCCAAACAAGACAGTGGGAACGGAAATCGTTCACCGTTGAAACCTTTCTAGAGCTGACCGTGATGTTTTTATACCATCTGATCCGTTCATAGGGTTATTACCATTAATATAAACTATAGACACAAATATATTCTTGATACAAAACTCCTATTCCCCAACAAACTTTCCAATGATGATCGTTCAATCCCAGCTGTTTCGTACGGCATGGTCCACGTGAGTTTTGGATCCGCCTGATTTTTAAACTTTTGATCTACTGTGGTCTCAAAAAACTGATGGACGGAGTGGATTTGTCACGGTCATCTATGTGAGCCCTCCTCAGCTTCCGACAACAGGTGCACAGGAATATATGTGTCCGAACGCACAGGCAAATTAGGCAATCTACCTCCACATGATGGGGCCACCTGATGAGCGGCTTGGATATCACACCTAGCCAATGTTCTGCGGATAGAAATGGTTGGTCCATCCTAATTGAGAAAGATCTTGAGTCTCGGTGTGGACCCCACCCATGATGTTTACTTAGAGGCTAAGCCGTTCATCTGGAGAGCTCCTCATGAACACTATACATCCTGAAAATCATCCCCTGTCTGCGGGACCCACGGCAAAGAGCAATGTGGAATCAAGCCTCTAGCCTATATATATATATATATATATATATATATATATATATATATATATATATATATATATATATATTCACTTGTTGTGGCCCATCCTAATTGTGAAAGATCTTGAGTCTCGGTTTGCATCCATTAGCCTTAGCCCCGGTGGGACATAACTAATGACTGGGTGAGATGAAATATGAAAAACACAGTGGCCCCACGTTCCATCCGGAATTTTATTTTTTTTATTTTTATTTAAATTTTTTTAATCTTTGCTGTTTCCTACCCAATTTATGTATCAAACGCTAGTTTTTGTGATGTAGGCAATATTGCCTGCGCCTCTAACAGACAAGGTTCGATGGCACTGACACATCACGGTGGGCCAATGAAACCAGCATAGCTACTTTCCCGACATGATTGGACCACTCTCAATAATTTTTGTTCATTTAATAAATCTGAGCCATTCACAAGGCAGGCCAAATCATTTTGTATTCGTCAGTTCATCAAGTCGGTCATAAACGTATCAGATGCTCACTTGATGTGATTAGATGGCCCGATTTTGAGGTAAGAAACTACACAGCTGGGCCACACTTTGAACGGCTTAGATAATCATACTGGCCCGAGGAGGAGACCTTATAGGGTCATTTTGGTAATTGACATTAAATAAGATATCTAGAATTGGCTGGCATTTGATAGCTTGTTCCCCGCACATCAAACGTTGACAGCCCAACGCCAGACCTTCCTCCCTCCCGATTCGAATCGCCGTTTTCCTCGCTCGCCGCCTTAACACGCTGACTGACGGCTCAGGTCGGCTCCGCTCGCCATGTTTCATTTCTCAGCGCCATGTTTTGACTTGACGGAATGGCCCGTCCAGCCTCCGTCTAACGTAGCTTCACCAGCGCCAATCACATCACGCCACGTGTTACGTCGGTTTACTGCTCTCGCAACGCAACCGGCGTTCATTCCTGGATTACTACGCGTACTCGCAGGTAAAATTACAAGGACACGGTTGTGCAGTGAGGACCCCACGCGGGGCGTGGATTCTTTGTGGGGTCCACCGTGATGTAAGTGTTTTATCCACGCCGTCCATCCAATTTTCCAACTCATTAAGGGCTGTTTGGACACGCGGATTAGGTGGTATTAAGATGGATTCGGCGGGATTGGATTGCCAAATCCACCGTGGTCTGTACGTCAGGCTGTTTGGGCGGCGAGGTATTACGCTGGATTGGGAAGATTAATGGATTTCACCGGATCAGATGACGGATTCCCAAATCCACTCCTCCTTACATCCACTGGCAAATCTCTCTCCTTTCTTTCCGCCCACGGCGGACGGTCCACATCAGTTTGGGGAGGCGTTGTGGACCACCCACCTTATATCAGGTGAGCGATCCGAACCATCCATCAGTCACAGCCTCCACACATGATCCAAGGATGTTGTAATTTCCAGCAAGAAAAGAACGGAAGTCGATCTGTCTTCCCAATCGAAATGGGCACCGCAAAAAGGCGAACGAGGAGATGATGAGATCAGAAACCTCCCCTGCTCCCACGCAATGATCCTTGAAGATCTGGGTCGTCCAATGACCAAGGGACATAGATCTGACGTCGCCCAAGGAAACCAGAAGGGGATAAGAAAAACAGAGGATCGGCTTCTTACTTCGCATCCCCCGAGCCGTTTGCCAGTCCAAACACGCCATAGCTTGGTCGTTGGATATAGCAATCCAGTGGGATTTGTTGTAATCCACTGACGCCACCTTGGTAGCCATGCAATCCACCCTAATACAACCCACTCCCACCTAATCTGCATGTCTAAACAGGCCCTAAATGATTCCAAAACTGATGCATGTCAAAGAAACAGTGGCAATTGACTGTCTACCATTGAAAACTTGAAGGGGCTATGAAAGTTTTCGATCAAAGTGGATAAAAAACATACACAACAACATGGCATGTGGTGAGAGCTTGGATTACATTTAAAATCTTTACGAGAGTTGCATAAGAGTTGCATATGTAATGTGTGTCACCGGACTATCAAACTATTCAAAACAATTAGATTATCAATTGCATCGCTATAATTATTTTAATATAATGATCACCGTCGTCCAAACATTGTCTATTTAAATCAACAATTAAAAATGGTTGGTTAGTCGCTCATACATGATCTTGTGCTTGTGGCCCATTCAAAACTTGGAATTTCATTATTATCGGGCAGAGTATATATTTCAACAGGCTTATTACAACATTGTGTCAAACATTACATACATTCATTAATTAGATATGTTAAGTTGATTTACTAATTAAATTCAAAATCTTAAAATATACCATGCGTAGCTACTTTTGGATTAAAGTTGATTACCAACCTGGGCGAAGATCTTATAACCTATCTAATTATATAATTAAAATGACTCTGGATTATGATTGTCAAATTAAATCATTTATAAAATAGGTTAAATAAACAAAATACTATTTTCTCCATCTTTTGTTTTCTCAAATTGGTAGGCATACGCTCGAAGAGCTCTAAATAAATGATAAGTATTTTGTTTACACATATACTTATTTGACCAAGGCACAAGCCTAGTTTTTTTAATGAAATGGCCCATGACCCTTACCAAGGGCAGGACTTCAATAGAAATGGATAGCCATGGTAGGGGCTTTATGAGGCCCACCTTGATGTATGAGCTTTATCATGTTGTTCATCAATTTTAATAAATGATTGAAGGCTAAGGTGAACCAGGCCACATGAAGTAGCAACCATTGAATGCCTACTGTTTAAAACCTCTTAAGCGCTACAAAAGTTTTGGAATAAGTTGATATTTATGTTTTGGATTAAGCATATTTATGTTTTCCTTTCATCAAGGTTGTGTGACCTTATGGTCTAGTTGGATGGCAAATAAACATCAAGGTGGACCTTAAGAAGGTTTCAAAGTTTGAAATCATTGTCACCACTTTTTGTGTGGTGTGGTCCACTCAAGAGTTTGATATGGGGGAGTGAATTAGATGAGACCCCTGTCTACCAAGGTTGGTGGCCCTTGACTATGGAACCTACTGTGATGTATAGAGCTGGGCATCAAGTTGAGTCGGTTCGAGTTAAGGCTGACTCGACTTGATTCGGTTTTGAATTAGGCCAGACCTGAACTCGATCTGACTCGATACTGAGTCCAGCATGCCTGTCTCAATCTAAGTTCGATTTTGGCTTGGACTGATACAGGCCGAGTCTGATTTGGTCAGAAGTACCGAGTCGGGTCAAGTTGGCACTGAGTCAGATTGAGAGATGAGGGAGGGAGAGACCGAGAGTGGAGAGGAGAGAGGGGAGGAGGAGGAGGAGAAGGGTGATGGTGGTGGGTGGTTGCCAAGCTTAGAAGATGAGGATGAGGGAGGGAGAGAGAGAAGCAGGGCTTGGAAGATGAGGAGGATGGGGGAGGGAGAAAGAGATTTTGGGATCAAGTTAGGGTATGGTGCGGCGGGTAGGGTTAGAGAGTCGGGTTTGGGATCGAGTCGAGTATAATCGGATAAAGTTTCGGGTCGAGTTACTAGGTAACTCGAACTCAACTTGGTTTAAGTTCTGATTGGGCGAAGCCTACTCGGTTCGGATCGCCTTGCCCGTTAGGTTCAGGTTAGATCTGAACGAGTCGGATGAGTCGAGTTAGCCAAATCGAGTCATTCGAAACCCACCTCTAGTGATGTATGTGACTGTAACAGCTCAGCCCCAACAATATAATATTGTCGACTTTGCCCGAGGGCACATGGTTTTGTTCTCAGGGTTAGCCTAAGGCTCACCCCAAAATACGTTAAAAAAACGTGCTCGTCCGGTGCCTGCCCAGCCGGGCTGTGGTCCAAGAGTGGGTTGTTATCTGGGTTCTTAATGTGGGATCGGTCGGGCTTTTAAAATAGCGATTCAGTTGGTCGGGGGTAACGCGCTCGTCCCACATTGGAAAAAGGAGTGCTTCTCGATCTGGGCTATATATAGGGTTTAGCCTTCAATGGTATAACGTGTTTTTTTAACACATTTTGAGGTGAGCCTTAAGTTAACCCTGAGAACAAAATCGTGCACCCTCGGGCAAAGCGGACAATATTATACCATTGGGGATGGGCTGTTACAGATGGTATCAGAGTGGGGATGATCTGTCTCCCAAGGGGTATGGGTGCCTACCTAGCCAGGCTGTGGTCCGAACGTGGGTTGTCATCCGAGTTCTTAATATGGGATCGGTCGGGCTTCGAAAATAACGCTCCAATTGGTCGGAACAGCACGCTCGTCCCACATTGGAAAGGGAGTGCTTCTCGATCCGGGCTATATGTGAGGTTCAACCTTCAATGATATAACGCATTTTGGGGTAAGCCTTGAGCTAACCCTGAGAACAAAACCGTGTGCCTTCGGGCAAAATGGATAATATTGTACTGTTGGGGCTGAGCTGTTACAGGGACTACATACACGTGATCCACCTGTAATTAAAGTTCATTTTAAGTTATCGTCTAATAAAAAAATATAAAACGAAGTTAGGTGCGGTACAGGAAATAAAGGTGATTGATGGTTAAAATTTAAAAACTTCTCACCAGAAACAAAAGTTTTGGATAAAGATGATATTTTTATGGTCCCTTTGTTGAGTTATATGTGACTTTACCAATAAGTTTGGTGGCAAATAAACATACCACGAAATCCATGAAGTTTTTAACGGTGGGGATTCAATCATGACTATGTCTTGTGGTGTGATCCACATAAGATTTGAGTCAGCTTCATTTTTGAGATCATGCCCTACAATGAGCTTTCATAATGGTTGGACGGTGTGGAATAAAGGAACACACATCACTGTGAGCACCAGGGTTCCCAATGACGTCGTTGAATCCAAAAGTCTAACTAATCTGCTCCCTTCGATCTGCCTCCTTTTTGGGCTCGTGCCCTAAGATGGATGAACGGCGTGAATAAAACACATACATCATGGTGAATAGAGCCCTTTGCAGGACCGTCCGTCTCTAGTTTGGTCCCGGTGAAGGTAGTAACCAGTCCGCGCCCCCATACAGGAAATCGGATTGCGTACTGAGTTACTCCGTACGCTTTTATCGTACTGAGTAAACTCAGTTGGGCCCACTGTGAATGTATGTGATTTATCCACACCGTCCATCTATTTTTCCTACTAATTTTAAGGGTTGATCCAAAAAATGAAGTAAATCCAAAGCTCAAGTGGACCATGCCACATGGTGTAGGTCGTTCGATGAACGTCCATGAATTGCACACGTGTCATGCCGAACTGGAAACGGACAGGAGAAGTCTAATCCTACTCTCGCGCGTACATTTCTTTTTCATCCCCGTCTACCTGGGTAAGAAAAAAAGAGAGAGAGGGAGAGAGGGAGAAAGGGAGAGAGAGAGAGAAAGAGAGAGAGTCAGCGTTCATACCACGCTGTACCGGCACGCGTTTCCGCCATTGAAGACCCATCTCTCTCCTCCTTTTAAATACCTTCGCTCCTCTCTTTTCTCTTTCGTAACCACCCAAATCGCAAAAAATCGCCCGGATCTGAAGATCTTCGGCGATTTCTAGGGTTTTCCCCTCTTCGGTCGCATTCCTTGGCTGGATTCGCTCGAGATTTGCTTTCTTTTCCAGGCTCTGCTTCTTATCATCTTCGATCCGTTGGGAAGATTTCCGCAATCCGTTAGGAATTCGACGGAAAGGAAGGATTTTTTAAAGGGATTTTAGGGTTCTTCGCCCTATTTTTCTATTCTAGGGTTTGCTGTGGATTCAAGATTGAAATCCGTTGGGGATTTCGTGATTTCCGGGGATTCTGGATTGGATTTCTAGGATTGCCGCTCCGATCCGTCGGGATTTGAGGGATTCTTGGGTTTTCTCGCTCAGATCTAGCGAATATCTGAAGAGAAGGCGAGAGTTTACAGCTTTTCGTGAGGGATTTGAGGAAAAAAGAAGGGATTTTGGCTTGCTCTAGTTCGATCTGCAAGGGAAGGGATTCTAGGGTTTCAATTTGAAGGAAAGATTGGATTTTTAGGGTTCTTTTTGGAAAGAAAGAAGAAGGAATTCAAGGTTTTAACTCTGATGTCCTCCACAACGTACACTTCTTCAGCGGCTCCTTCCTTCTGGTGCTACCGCTGCAACCGTTACGTTAGGGTCTGGGGCCGTGACTCTGCCGTCGTCGTTTGCCCCGACTGTGACAGTGGATTCGTCGAAGAGATTGAGAACCCTCCTCGCTCTGCTCCCCGGCGCAGGTTCCCATCCGCAGCGATGTACATGCTCGGTAGCAACCGGCCAAATTCTGACCGGAACGCAGTTTTGCGCCGCGGTCGGCGCAACGGAGGGGATCGTTCCCCTTTCAATCCGGTCATTGTCCTCCGTGGCCCAGCTGATGTGGGTGGTGCTGCTGACACCGAGAGGGGCAGCTTCGAGCTGTACTACGATGATGGTGCTGGCTCTGGCCTCCGTCCGTTGCCCACTAGCATGTCGGACTTTCTGATGGGATCCGGCTTCGATCGACTCCTCGACCAACTGGCTCAGATCGAGATCAACACTGTTGGGCGCTGCGAGCACAATCCTGCTTCGAAGGCAGCTATTGAATCCATGCCGACGATCGAGATCTCTGATACCCACATCATCACTGAATTGCACTGCGCTGTCTGTAAAGAGCCATTTGAGCTAGGTTCTGAAGCCCGCGAGATGCCCTGCAACCATATCTACCACACGGATTGCATCCTTCCCTGGCTTTCACTGCGGAATTCATGCCCTGTCTGCCGCCATGAATTGCCCTCTGACATCCGTGGTAGAAGCTCACCTGAATCTGAAAGATCCCCGGGTGAGCAGTCTCCAGCTGCCAATGATGAGGAGATGGTGGGGCTGACAATATGGAGGCTCCCTGGTGGTGGGTTTGCAGTAGGCAGGTTTTCTGGTGGGAGGCGGGCCGGCGAACGTGAGCTCCCAGTTGTTTACACGGAGATGGATGGTGGTTTCAACAACGGTGGCATGCCGAGGAGGATTTCATGGACTGCAAGCGGGAGTCGGACAAGAGAGAGTGGTGGAATTGGTCGGGCATTCCGTAATTTCTTCTCCTTTTTTCGGCGGATCCGGTCAAATTCAGAGTCTGGGTCTACTGCCAGAACCCGGTCAATGAATTCCATCTTCAGCAGAGGTTCCCGGAGACGCTCCGGGGCTTGGGCATTGGAGGATTAATGGATTCTTCCAGAGGGAGAAAAAAGCATCAGAAGGCTTCTGTTTTGCCATATGGGTTTCATGTTTGCTATCATCTTGAGGCCGAAAAGGATGGAAGAAAGATCTATAAAATGCATGATTCTTAATTCTACTGTAAATAGCAATGACGAAAAGGACCGAAGAAGAAAGAATTTCAGCATTTTCTCATTCAAATTCTCAGTTAATGGATATGAAAGAACAACTGCTCGTATTCTTATCAGATGTGATTTGGGGCCTGAAATAACTCAGGATGAAGAAATTGTTGTTATTATTCTCAGATGGGATCTGTGGGCCTCAAAATATCTAAAGGAGAAGAAATCGAAGATGATGATGGTCTATGCAGAAATTGGAATTTGAGAAGGTACATTCGATGCCCTTGTGTGCTCTTCCTATCTGCAAACAATATGTTACTGAACATTCATTTCATTTTACTATACACTTCTTGTATGAATCCTTCTGTTTCTGTCATGGATGGTTGCATTATTTTTCAGATGAGAAAAAAACCAGTTCCTCCTTTTCATGGAACTCAGATTGAGTACAGCCTCTGCCTGGGCAGGGCCTCTGAGGGGCCACCTTTATGTATGGGGTTTTACACAGGCTCACCATCCATTTTGCCATATCATTTTAGGGTATAAGCCCAGAAATGAGCCAGATCCAAGGCTCAAGTGGACCACTTAGTGGGGATTGAATGCCCAAGGTAAAAACTCATCGGGAGCCCCAAAAATTTTCAATCAAGCTAATATTTGTGTTTTCCCTTCATCCAGGTATATACCTGACCTTATGAGCAGATTGAGATGGCAAATAACAGGAAGCATATTGCCCACCAATACACTTTAGTGTAATGAGTAAACTCTGTGGGCCAACTGTGATATATGTGTCTGATCCAAACCGTCCATCTATTTTTCTAGCTCATTCTAGGGCATGATCCCAGAATCAAAGCATATCCAATGTGGATCAAGTTGATATTTGTGTTTTCCCTTCATCCATGTATGTGTGACCTTATGAACAGGTTGCATGACAGATAATGTGGGACCTTGGAAGGTTTCATTGGTGAACATCATTATCCCCATTGTTTCCTTTGCGTGGTCCACTTGAGCTGTGGATATGCTTCAATTTTAGGTTCATCCCAAAAATGAGTAGGAAAAACAGATGGACCATGAGGATAAGATACATACATCCATGGTGGGCCCCACAGTTTACTACTCAGTACGCAATCCGCTTCCAAATAAACATCACGGTGGGCTTAGGAAGGTTTGAATGGTGGGTGTCATTATCACTGCTACTTCATGTTGTGTGGTCCACTTGAGCCTTGGATCTGCCTCAATTTTGGGCTTTTATAAAATGATATGGATAACAGTGGGCCCCTTAAGAACCCCTGCAGGCCGGGGTAGTACCCAATTCGTGTTCTCTTGTATAAGGTTCGAAACGGAAAGGGGGAACTGGGAGTTCCATTGTAGAGGATGGGTAATGGGCCCCACGGGAGAACTGTAGGTGTGCAGGCAGTCCG
The DNA here is from genome assembly GCA_021015155.1 of Magnolia officinalis. Lineage (NCBI taxonomy): Eukaryota > Viridiplantae > Streptophyta > Magnoliopsida > Magnoliales > Magnoliaceae > Magnolia > Magnolia officinalis. Next base: position 90,247,726 of record JAJHSJ010000006.1, on the reverse strand, counting down.
TACGTTTTGGGCGGTAGCTTTCAACCACTGGTGGAGAGTAGAATTTGGCGATCCCTTGAGCAATGGACATCGCCTTATTTCATGTGGGATTTCCAATATGTTGCTATCTCTGTTCAATTGAGATCAGATCATGTTGGGAAGTACGCCGGCCCACCTAATATAAAATGCCAAAAGTAAGAGTGGAACTGGCGTCTGATATGGTGGACCAGCTGTGGATGGGCTGGAGGCAAAAAGTCTGGTGAGTGGACAGCACTAACCATCCAGCCGTTGGTAGTTTTATTGGTTGAGTTTGGACGCTAATCCAGCCACTTATCGAATGGCTAGCACAGTCCAATCCCCTTTGATTTTGGGACGTGGTCCACTCACATGGTGGCTTACAGGAGGGATTGAACTGTTATGCAGCCGGCTGCATTTTAGAATTTATCCTATTCTAACCCAAACGGGTGGGAAATGGTTTTATGAGAAAATCGGCTAATTTGGCCTTAGGTGAGAGAAAATTGGTGTTTGGATGTGCAATATGAATAGCTTGCAATTCTCCTCTATTATGATTTTTAACCTTCAGGATTTGGGAAAAAGAATTGTTTTACTTTATTCTGATAAAATGATTTTATCACCAACAACTAGTTGGACAGTCCAATAATCCATCTGAATATTCATTCATGTCATACCATTGTTGGGTTGCTAGGGAACAGAGGTCACGGTCAAATTGAAGATCCTAAGCTTCTGATCCATTGCATGAAAATAATGGACCACCGAGAATAGGTGGAGTAAAACTTAAGTCCGACATTGTTTTGAAATATCTAATATTAGATGGCCGAATCGGCTTCTTTTCTTCTTTTAATTGTCCAAAATGGGTCAGTTCTATGGGTTGTAACAAAATGGGCACTGCATGTTCACCGGTTAGGATCATCCGGTTCGTGTGGTTCTTGGATCATGGCATGTTGCAAGTTTATTTGAAATAGGACGATGATCATGGCATGTTGCAAGTTTATTCGAAATAGGACGATCCAACATCCTGAGCATATTGCATGTTATGGTATTATAGAAGGTAGTGGTAGTTACCTGTTTTAGCTAGCAATAGTAATTGTTGTTTACAGTTTTAGCGAGTAGGGCATGGCAGGAGTCTTTCTCATTATGTCTTCTCATGCACTTGTGCATCAGAGTTATTCAGAGTCCGTTTGTGGAAGTGTGATATTTTTTTCTTTTTTGATTTGATTAAATTAGAAAAAGTGTTACATCAAAACACAAATCATGGCATAAATGGGATATGATTCAACCACAAATTTCAAGGTTGTGTCCCTAACTACAATCATTGGAGCATTCAATGAAAGTTCTCTTTTGATCTCAAGAGTTAAGGAATTTGGTAGAGAGTGGCTACACGAATGTAACCAAACACAAGCGTTTGAAGCCCTTCCACAATTAAGAAAAGAAGCATTTCAAGGTGTCAGAAAGAATTATAAAAAAAGAAAAGAAAAGAAAAAGAAGCACCATTTCATTGATAATATCAATTCGGAGACACCAGTTGAAACAATAAAAAAAAATTGAACTCGTCTCTGAATTTTTTCAGAGTTAAAATTGACAGTGGAAAAGCAAAGGGGCTTCTCTTTGAAAGTTATTAGAATTGATGAAGGTGGTGAATATACATCAAATGCTCAAGGAATTGTATATATCAAACTACCACTAGCTATACACTTCAATTGAATTAGGTGACTAAAAGAAAAACTAGAATGATCATGGAGATGATGAGAAGCATGTTGAAAGGAAAAGGCAAGTTTAATTTTTTTTGGGCAGAAATTGTAGCTAGCATAGTGTACCTGTTGAATATGTCTACTTGTGAAAAGCCTTGATCATGAGACATCATCACAAAAAAAACATGGGAGTCAGAGATATCAAATCTCTCATATTTGTGTATTTCGACTCCATCTGCGCACATGCCCTAGTGGAAAAAATGAAGAAATTCAATAATAAAGGAATCAGATGTCTTCAATGACCATTGTAAGAAGGCATACGCACTATACTATCTGGTTACAAGTAATTGTTAATAAAGGTTAGAAATTCAATTAAGCAAAGTGCTTGAAATTAGACCAAGAAGAAGAAAAAGCGATAGCTTGGAATACATGTTAATTTTGAAGATGAAGTGGTTGGAAAAAGTGATCACTTAGTTGCTTCTCCAAGTCCATCTCCACCAGATACTCAGACGTCGGCATCATCATCGAGATCATCTTCACCTTCAGTGTCTCTATCCATTAGGCCCACTCGTAGAAATCTTCCTTACACATCTAGATTACCCGTAAATCTGAAGTTACTCTTGATAATGATATTGATGATGATTTGATTAATTATATGTTATTCTCAAATTGTGATCCTCTTTAGGTTTAAAGAAGCTGTCAAAGAAGCAAAGTGTGTCAAAGTCGTGGACAAAGAAATCCAAGTGATTCATAGCATAAAATAATTGATTTGAAGTGGGTCTATAATACCAAGTACAAGGCGGATGGTTCATAAATATGCATAAATCAAGGTTAGCGGTGAAAGGTTGCAAACAGAAACCCAATAATGAAGAGATCGAAGCAATTCAAGGTGTAAAATAATTGGTGTGAAGTGGGTTTATAAGACCAAGTACAATGCAAATGAGTTCGTTGATCGGCACAAAGCAAGGCTAGTAGTGAAATGTTATAAATAAAAAATCCATTCTTCAAACCTATTTGTAAAAGAAAAAAAAGTGAGTCAAAGCTGGACGAAGAAATGAAAGCGATTCATAAAACAATATGCAGGAGTCAACTTCTAGCAGGGTATAAACAAATCGGTATGAAGTAGGTTTATAAGACCAAGTAAAAGGCAAATGAGTCAATTGATAAGCACAAAACAAAGTTAGTGGTGAAATGCTACAATCAAAATCTCGATATTAACTATCATGAAATATTTGTTCCTATAGCTCGAATTGAATATGTTAGTTTGCTAATATCTTTAATGACAAAATAAAAAATTCATCAGATGGATGTAAAATCAACATTCTTAAACAATATTTGTGAAGGAGTTTATATTAACCAACTCGGTTGCATAAAGAAAGAGATATAATCACTTAGTGTATCAACTCAAAAAATGTAATTTACAACCTTAAGTAAGCTTCAAGAGCTTGATACACCTACTTGATTCATCCATCCATGATTTTGGGTTTCACAAGTATCCAAATGAGCATGCTATGTATGTGAGGCGCAATAACCATGGTGGTGATTTGTTGACATCCTCATATGTTGATGATTTAATTTTAAAAGATTGTGATAGTGCTATGATTAATAAGTTCAAGAAAGCTATGGTTAGTGAATTTGAGATGATAGATATGGTAATGGAGTATTATCTCATATTTGAGGTAAATCAAACAAATGATAAGATTTTTATTTGATTTTTCAGGCCCGATGGTCGGGCTCGGGCATAAATCAGGAGCTGGATTGTAAATTAGGCGACTCGGGCTTAATTTCCCAAAAGTCTATAAACCCAGATCGGCCCGATAAGTCTAATCTAAACCTACTTTTCTCCATTTTCTTTTATTCTCTCTTTCTCTCACTCACACATCATGGGCTTGGCTCGGATGGACTCGGGTAGGGCTTTGTGTAAATGTCCCGGGCTAGACCTGAGCTGGACTATTTCAACCCATCATGGGCCGGACTTGGACAGATCTCGGCCCGGCGCTAACCCGGCCCATTGATAGCCCCACACTACACTCAACAGATAGTGTAGTATTTTTAAACGAAAAAGGAAATTAAAATAAAAAAGAGGAAAGAAAGGTGTATCACTTAGCTGTCGTCCATTATCCGTTCCTTCACGTCAATGGTCGAGATGTCCGAACCATGGCCCTACGTCAGGACACGAAAAATCAACAGAGGAAACTGTTCCTCGACCCATTTTCATCAGTGTACTCGGGTTTTCATTCTGATTATTACCGCCCATGGTCCAGTAATCAAGACCATTGATTTATTGCATCCTGCCACGGTTTGCCCGTGACCAAAAATTCCACCAGAATATTGTAGTCTTTCTAAGCGATATGGACCGTTGGTGTATTCTCTTCTTAATCGTCTTTATTTTTAGGTCACATTAGTGATGCAAATTAGACTATTAATTTCTTCTTAATCGTCAGAAACGTCCATCTAACGGGCCTTACCTTGGATTAACCTCATATCCATCTGATCGATGGTTCAAATGTATGTCAGACAAACACACACATATATATGGAAATAGTTCTATACTTCCCATGAGGTGGAGCAATGTGGGCCCACCGTGATGCATGTCGAACATCTACCCCATCAGTCAGATGCACCATTCCATGGGTGGACCTTGGGCTTAAAAATCAAGTCAATCTATGACTTTTGTGGGCCACACCACATACAAAAGTTAAGAGGTATTACCCTCGCATTAAAACATTCCTAATCATTTGTTGGGCCACCAAATGTGGTTCACAAATCCAGCCAATCCATTACGTGGGTCCCACTTGGATGAGTGGTCAGACCAAGTTTCAAACGCATCCAAATTTTAGATGAGCCCCACCAAAGGCTTTTATATGTTTTAGGAATATATATATATATATATATATATATATATATATATATATATATATATATATATATATATATATATATATAGTAATGGCCTCCCGTGCACCATACGACTTAGATAAGTGTCTTTAAGATGGGCCTCATCGTAATGTGTCTATGAAATCCACTTCATCTATTAAATCTGTGATAGTAATTAAGTCGTAGGGCATAATAATATGATAGTTTGTGATTTAGGTGTGCCCCACCAAGTGAAATTGGATGGTAGGAGTTGTTTACACTATTTTTGCTCATGTGATCTATTAGAATTAGCGATGAAGCTGATGTTTAAATCATATGCCTAAATTAGTGTCATGCTCCTTATGGTTGAAGTGAATTTTACAAACACATCAAGGTGGTCCCACCTCCAGTCGTCCATGTATTGGTGGGTCCCTAGCGGATTGGATGATGAAACGCCACCTTACTTCTGATCAGGTGCTGACAAACTCAATAATTAAGTATGTATTTAATCTAAGCTGTTCATCCATTTTTCTAACTCGATTTATGACATGAACTAAAAAATGAGCCAAATCCTGATCTCAGGTCGACCACACCATAAGAAAACAATGGATTGAACTCCCACCATTAAAAACTTTCTAAAGTCCAATGTAATGTTTATTTTCCATCCAACCTATTGGTTATGTCATACGGCCTGGATTCAGGGAAAACAATAATATCAACTTCTTCAAAAACTTTGGTGGCATCAAAGAAAGTTTTAATGGTGGAGCATCCCTATACTGTTTTGTGTGTCATGGTTCACCTGAGATTTGAATCCGGCTCATTCCTGGATCATGCTATACAATGAACTTATAAAATGGAACGGACGGCTTAGATTAAATAAATACATCATTGTTAGGCCATGAGCACCTGTCCAACAATCAGGTGACGGTCAACCAATACCTGGTGGGCTTGGCCTATCTTGATGCGCATGTAAAATCCACTCGGATAATAAAGGCCATGAATATAATTTAGACATATGAATCCAACATTAATCACATCTATAATTTCGATGGGCCACATGTAACATCCCGGATTTTCACTGTTTTGGATTTCCAAAAATTCTTGAAAATTTATTTATTTTTTTGTTAACTTATAATATCACTTAATGACCATTAGCACTCAATGTTAGTTCATACTGGGGTGGACCAGTCTAGTTATGATGGGACAAGTACGGGCCGTCAAGCCAGATGACTGTTTACACTTAAAGATGGCCCGTGTGGGCCACCCAGCAACCGAGGAGGGTCAGAAAAATCTAAAACTTTAGAAAATCATAGATCTCACTGGGCTTGTAGTCCATCGCGGACTGCGGACCCAGTGGACACCCAGAAGTACCATCTGGCGCTTGCCCAATGCGCCCCACCAATGCCAGATTAAAATCTGGCACTGACAAAAGAAACTGAGACTCCGGGCCTTCCAGCCATCGGATTTCTTCTAAATTTACGGTGAAGGTTTAATGTATTTTTCAACGCCTGCCCACCAAATCTGGGTCCCGATCGTGGCACGATGACCGTTGATCGTAAATCGGACCCGTGCGATTAAACCCCATATCCGATCGCTCCCAAATTTTGCATGGCCCTTCATCGGGCCATGGATCACCTACCCTATAAATTTCATGGCCAGAGGACCACCAGAAATGCCCCATCAATCTGAATGGCCTCCATAGGGCCACTTAAAGGTCAAAAACGCTTGCTCAGATCATATATCCGTTCATCCGTTCACCCTAAATTTTTGCATGGACCCTAGTCAAGCCATAGGGCACCTACACACCAAATTTGGTGGTTAGAGGGGTGTTAGGGCCGCCCCAACACCAATAGGGAGTCCTAGTGGTCTATTTTAGGAAATTGTGGAAGCTTGGGGCCATTTGCACCAAATCTGGAATTATAAAAGGGGGTTTCTTTTGGGCACCCCTCTCCCATACGAATTTGCCCTAGGAGAGAGAAAAGAGAGAAAAGGGAGAAGAGAAAGAGGAGAAATGAGAAGAAAGAGTGAGGGAAGAAGAGCAAGGTGGACTCTCAATCAAGGTGGGGCCCAAGGGAATTAATCTCTCCTCTCCCTACACCTTCTCCAAGGGGAAACCCATCCGAAAATCGCCCTCTTCATCTCGTGGATCGTTTAGGTAAGATCCAACCCTTTTTTTTCTTTGAAAACCCTTGTAAGGAGAGGGGTTTTGCTTGTAAATCTAACATGTGAAGTTGTTTTAGGGATTTCGGCCGATCTACCGCAAAGCCCTCTTTCCTAGGACGTTTTTCCCAAACCTCCAACGATCCTAGGTGCGGACTATTAATCTTAGGTGGCCTAGCACCGATTATATCATGTGTTTAATGGTTTTGCTTGCTTGAGTGAAGTGTTTGTGAAATCTAGAGAGACCCTAGGATTTGGGTATCATTTGGTGATGTGTGGAATCGCATGTTTGTTAGTTTCTTTCTTATGTTCGCATTTGTGCCCCTCACATGCTTGGTGATATAGTAGATGATCATATGCCTATGTGTTGCTTAATTTGCCTCATATGTTGTTGCTCATGTCTTGTATGATGCTTGCCTTGACACATTTTAAGTCTAAGAGGCGTAGGAATCGGTTCGTTTCCTCGCCAACCCACACTTCTCACATGCACTTTGTTTGTATTAATGTATTATGCTTGTTAGGGACATTGAATTGCATGGTAGGATTTATGCAACATGATGCTGTATGTTGGTTGATAACCTTGATGATGGCATGCTATGAATTATCGTCGAACCCTTGTATTGGTCAGGAACACGAGGTTAGGCGGTAGTCCCTCTGGTTGGACTACCCTAAGACTAAACACACAAGTCGGACGAGTGCGTATGGGCGGCAACAGTTCGACTGCATGGGTCTAGTACCCGATGTCGTTCATCTCGTGCTCGCCGGACCGTGCTGCGGTTTAGTCTACTTACTGACAAATTCTGATTGTTAACTATGTTTGCTCACACATGTAATAGAACCTGGAACACCCTACAACCGTTGTAGCCCCTCGATAACCATTTGATTTCTGGTCCACTGCCTCGTGAGCCGAGCATGGTGGAATGGGACACCGTGTCCGAGCTGTCGGCCTACGCTGGGGTGCCGCGCCTCCCCGTAGTGACCGCGAGCGATCCCTTTCTCTCGGCACTCCTCATGTGCTTGAAGTCGGGGATGAGGAACCCGACGGGATCACGGACCGCGAGGTCTCGGCCTCACGCATTGGGGGGTCTTGGCCTCGCAACCCGTTTAGGGCATTGATACGTGGGGTGTACCAGATTCCCAAACCTGCTGGATGAATGGACTTAACTAAGAACTTGGTTAACATTATCACTGCATACATTAGTTAGGGTGGCGACTCGGAAGTCGAGGTCGCTTTGAGGGAGTGTTGACATACGCGATCGTTAGACGGAGTCGCTCGAGGGAGTGTTGTGGCGAGGGCATACATCATATCATCTATCATGCATATACATTAACAAGATAGTTAGGTATTTATGAATGTTTGCTTTTCATTAAATTCATAATTTAATTGATGCCTGTTGTAACTTGAGACTAATAGTTCACACTGAGTTGATCACTCACTCCCACTCTGGGACGGTGTTTTAAAACACCAACCAGGCCCATTCATAGATGCAGGTGACTCAAGGCATGAGGAACCTGGCGAGGTGAGCTTTGACGAGGAGGACGAGCTCTCCTACTTGCAGCTGATGGGCGGCTCTCCATCGGCTTGATCAGGCTGAATTTGGATTTACTGAGCCGCGGGCTCCGCTTAGTCTTTTGGATATAGCCTTCTTTTATTATCCTGTTGGACAACGCCTTGGGCGACCCTTTATTATTTTTGGACCTGTATATTGTGAGATTTCCTTCATTTCAGTAGACTGGTGCGATTGTGCTTCATGCTTCAGGTAATTCCAAATTGCGCAGTTAAATTTGATTAATCATAAAAATCATAAATGCATGATAAGTGACACTCGGGAACTCGGGAGTCGAGTCTATGCATGACCCCCGATTTTCCGGGGCGTTACAGATGGTATCAGAGCAATAGTTTGGAATTCCTTGGGCCATAGGTCATGAGCTCGCTAACGCGTCCGCTGACTTGAGAAGATACGGATTAGACGACACAATATGGACTTAGAACGCTAGGAACCATCTCAGATCCCGAACCAACGACTTTAGACAAAAGAAAGGACTTGCAAGGGGTTAGGAATGGGGAGTGAGAGAAGGAAATCTGAGGGTCCTATGGTGCCTCGGCCCATTTTCGAACAAGGAGTTTGGGGAGCATGGCGACAAAATTTGATTGGACTAACTAGGAGATTTAGCTGGCCCAGTCCATCCAATCCCTAAGGGCCCGTTTGGCCAACCGCGTCAGGTGGGCTTTTAGAGAATGAAATTGCAAGAGTGGCAATGAATGCATGTATAGGATATTGTCCCTAGGTTGCCTCCATCCCATGTTTCTAATACCAGGTTTGGAATGCATGCTATCAAAGGTAAATCGCGGGCTTTCCTTCCGATTCATGGAATCCCCTTCCCCACTCCCTCCAGTCATGTCATTCCCAAATCTCGGGGTGGGGTTAGCATTACAACCCCATTTAGTACAGCTTAGTGCCGCTAGCCAAGCAGGCCTAGATTCGAAATTCTGCCTTTCAATATAGCTCCTTAAGGTATCCACCTGTATCACTCTATTCTTAAGCTTCCCCAATACATTATTAGGATCGAGCCTGAAATCGAAAGATTTAGTGGTTGAAGCCAACGTTCAAGTCCGAATGAGCTAGTTCTGGGTCAAATTTGTTAGTTCGGGGTGAAATTTGTTAGTTCTGACCCATTCCGGGATAAATACTTAAGAATGAATGAAAATTCACTGGAAATAGTGAAAATGTAGATAAAATAGATTTTTGACCACTAACCGTGAGGAATCTCACAAAATAACTATGCCCATGACGTAGATCAGCTTCTCCTACCCCAAATTCATATATGGTACGTCAAATATCTCATTCCGGTTTGTGAGATATGCCCGTCGCAAGGCGACCCCGCCCAGAAAACAGAGGGCCGGCGGGACCCCGCCCGCACGACTGCCCGACCCCGCCCGTGGACCCCGCCCGGGTTCCAGCGACTCGGCGGGACCCCGCCCAGCCGGCGGGGCCCCCGCCCGGACATCCAGAGGGTCGGCGGGACCCCGCCCGACCGGCGTGACCCCGCCGGAAATTTCTGCAATTTTGGGTCAAATTCAAAAAATCATATCTCCTTCGTTATAACTCCGATTTAGGTGATTCAAAAGCCAGATTGAACCTTGATGAGTCTAGTTTTATATAAAAATAAGAAAAAAATAAAATAAAAATTATAATATATCTAAAATTAAGCTGTTCTGTCAACTGTCCAATTTTTTTTGATTTCAGACAGTTGTTGCTCCTAGAATTTTAATAATTTATTCACAACTCCAAATGAGATGAAATTTTGTGAGATGTCTTTAAACTCAATGATAAAATATTATAATAATTTTTTAAAAAAATTTAGTTACCGAAAGTACAAGAAAATTTACAAGAAATAGAGACATCGTGCAATCTTACAACAAAAAAAAAATAATAAATTTAATTTTATTACTAAATATATAAGAAACGTTACAATGGCCCCCGCCCAGGCGGCCAATGGGTGGCCCTTTTTGTATATTAAACATGTGTGGGGTCACTTGAAGACCCCTCTCCCAGCCCTTCTCTTCCTCATTCCAAAAACCACAACCCATTTCTTTCAAATCCCTCTCCTCATCCATGAAACCCATCCCAACAACCCTTACTCAAGTCCTTCAATTCCTCTCAAATCTTCATCAAAGCCCTCTTCTTCTTCTCAAACCTCATTTCCAAAGCCTTCTTCCATTTCTACATCAAAGCCCCCTTCCATTTCTAAATCTTCATCATATTAGTTATATAAATTACTATATTTCAAGAGTTAATTGAGCCATATTAGGTAAATTCAAAGGTTTTAGAAATGAGTTTACGCAGTAGCTTAATTGAGAGTTTCACCAGAAATGTCGTCAAAATTTATGATTTTTTCTTTTCTCCTTTTCCTTCAGTCTTTTATTATTATCATTATTAGTTTTTGGGTTTATGACTTTCCTAAAATCCCAACACATACTTTTGGAGCCGAGTCACCATCAAACTCGTCTGTTAGCCCAACTCAGCCCTGACTTGGCATGACACATCCAATCAACTACTTATGTGGTCATGTTGGCTTGGGTTTTGAATCCATGACTTCTAACAGAGGTAAAAACACCACCAACAGGCCAATTAACATGCACATGCACTTGCGTGTCCTTGCATTATTTTTATATTTTACTGATATATACGTATATATATATTTTTTAAGAAAATTATAAATAGTATTACTTCAACTATATTTGAATAGAGTTAAGTAAGACTAGTCATAGGCCTCGAGTCAACCCAACCCAATTAGACATTGAGTCGAGTTTTCATTTATTTATTTATTTCTAAAACATGTGATGGATTAGGCTAGATATTGGGATCTAGGACTAACAACCGGGTGCATCTAATAGACGAGTTGGATGGTACTTACATGTCATGGTGGGCCACACGAAGGTTTCAAAAGGGCTGGTACTTATCATACATGCATGCTTGTTTTAAAAGACCCTGTAGACCTTCCTATATTAACTAATAAATAGTTTTCTTAGGTCTAATTTGGGTCCTGTCTGGGTTGAGTTCATTATAATATTTGATAAGATAGAACTAAATGTGGTGACTTGTAATTCATTGATTGGATGGTGTGTGTGAGTTGGGTAAGACAGAAGTTGCATCAGATATTTTGCTGTCAATAGGTGAGAAGGGTTTTGTCGAATAGGGTTAATTATACTTCGTTGATTAAAGCCTACTGTAAAGAAAGTGAGATTTAAAATATATATGTATATACATGATATAGCTTGTTTGACTCTATCGCCTAGTTTGCTTGCTCGGCTTCACCATTTGAGGTGTGCATGTAATAGTTGTGTTGGGTTTAGTACTAGATGGGACCATGTCAAGATGCGAGTGTAGTCAATGTGAGGTTCCGCCATGGCCGGTTCATGGATCCTAGTGTCATATCTGGAGTACTTTTCTAAGTGCAGACTATGAAGCACTCGCACACACCCTCATTGCGAATGAGTCAGCCTACCATCATAGTGTAGTCATGCTATTTTGGAGAGGAGAGTAACATAAGAGAGCCTTCAAGGTAAGCGAATTTGTTATACACTAGAACTCAAGAATGAGGTTTATGTGGTTAGTTACAAATGAGGACCCGTCTTCCTTATGTAGACCTAAGATCCTTTTAGTTATCTTACATGGATAGCTAAGATGAGGCTTACGATGTCATCCTGCAGCTAAGAAAACTTTGGAAACCATCTAGATAATCCTACGTAGTCTCTACAATACATTCTTCTACCAGTCCAGAATTTTCTATACATGTAGGAGCCTCTTAACCTACAAAATGTGCCAAAATGCTCAGTTTCATGGAATAGCCTCCTTGAAATTTCTGGTATATCCATAACATCAGTTACAGATGAAGATTGATGCCAGTGGGTTGCCAATGAACCAAGTGTATTTTTTTCATATTGGAGTTTTAGTATTTTGTTTCTTTTTTAGAAATTACTTCTAACCATGATAGAAATCGTCTTGTATGATTAAATCAGATTATTTTTAGTATATTTTTCTACTTCAAATAGTTTCTAGTACGATTGAACTACGACTCTTAAATCAGATGAGTTTGATTGTTTAATACTTTCTAAGTTCATATTCGATGCAGACTTCACTAAAATATTGTAATTTTTCTTATTTTCCTATGTAATCAAGATTCATACCACATTGAGGAGATGACATTCTTCCTCTTTCCATTCCCATAGCCTTTCTAAGGTCACCATCCCTTCAAACCTATGAAACATCCTAAAATTTCAGTTATTTATTCTTTCTCGTTTCACTACTAACGCTCCCAAAACCTCTAAAGAAACCCACTCCCAACATCTATTTTCATCCCATTCTCAACTTTCTTTCCTAATCCCATTCATGAAAACCGACCTCAAACCCATTTTTCCAAAACCCACCTCATATTCCACCACTCATTAAACCCATTCTATTCTCATTCATCCTCACACCTATCCCCCAACCCCATTTCACATTAACTCAGCTGAGTCACATCTAAAATCCCATAACACCAACCCACTTCAAGGTTTTCTCACACAACCTCACCTTAAACCCATCTCTCATCATCATTCCTTCAACATTTCTCAATCTCTCAAGGCCCACTCACAAGCTCACCTCCTTCCACTTTACCAAATCCCATTCCCAAATACACTTCTCACCCCCAAATCCATCCTAGCCAATGGAAATGGCCTCCCTAATAACTGTCATCTCTCTCTTCTCCATTATGCCGATTCTCTCCCTCATGGGGAAGAAGAGACCGTCTCCCGCCGAGCCGGGACCGAGCCAAGAAAGGCGCAGTAAGAAGAAGGCTGATTCAATGGAGAAGCCGGGCCGGAAGCACCCCCATTCTCGTCTAGCTCGGAAGAATAACAGTTTAACTCTACGAATAGCTAGTAGTTGCTTTTTGTTAGTTAGGACTATCTACATATAAAGTAGGATAGCTAGGACCTTTACTTAATTAGCTTGTTTCTCTTTTACGTTTAGCCTATCCAGTAATGCTTGAAACCCATGCTGTAACATGTATTTGGCCATACTTATGGCATTTTGGAATTTATGTGAACGTATGGATTGACTTGAAGTTTTCTTCTTGCTTGTGAATGCTTGCATGTATTGTTGCCAATAGACTAGTCATGTCTTTTCCTATTAAAGTTTAACATTGGGCGTCTATTTAGGAATTATTTATAATCGTGTTAGGAATCATTCTGTAATTAAATTTGATTACATATATATAATTATTTAATTGTTTGGGTAATTAAGTTAGGACCCTTAAGTAGGGTTGAGTTTCATAGTTTAATACTCTTTAAGCTCATGACTCGATGCGGACTACAGTAAAATGTATTGAGTTTTCCTATCCTCTTATGAACTCAAGGTTCAAACAACATCGGCGAGATGATATCCTTCATCTTTGCCTTCCTGCGTCCTTATTAGCATTATTAGCACTCCAAACCTCCAGAATACCCTAGAACTTTCAACTATTCATTCATTCTTGAAATTTATGAAACTAAAGTATAGTCTGCGATTAACCCACTAGCCATAGGATTGAAATGGTAATTCATATAAATAAAAAAAATTGTGTCTTTAAAAATGTTTTAGGATGATCTTTGCCCATAGGCATGTTAAGAGAATTATTAAACCCCAAATTAGATATAAATTAATACGAAGACTCTCGTAGACCAAGACCCAAAGGACAACCTTATAAATAGGAGATTTAAACCCCAATGATGATTGTTCCCTAAACATTTAGATTGATCAGACTACGGAATTACGGAAGTAAACACTTGCGAAGCATTCGCGGCTTCACCCAATTCTCAATCCTGAGCGACTACCAACGGACTCACTGCTTTGACCGAGCAGAAGACCAGGATCCATCAGGATTAAGAAGGGATACTACGTGTTGTCTGCCCTGGTCAGGCGGACAATCAACGTATCGGGTTTAAGCCCACTACAACCGTCTCTCCGTATTGGTTTGACATTGAACACAAACATTTTTACTCTAGATGGAAGGAAATCGACTTCATGAATCCAATTCTTAAAATATATATATAGATAATTAAATAAATTGTAGTAAACCACTAGGGTGAAAAAAAAAAAAGTTTTAAGGGAGGTAAACTAAAATGAGCCAAACTAGTATAGATAGTACACACCTTACCATGCATATGAACTTAAAATCAACAAAACCTAGGCAAATGAAATAATGAAACCTTTACTTACTACCCTTAGGCAATTTCGGGGACGAAATTGTTTTTAAGGGGGGTAGATTGTAACATCCCGGATTTTCACTGTTTTGGATTTCCAAAAATTCTTGAAATTTATTTATTTTTTATTAACTTATAATATCACTTAATGACCATTAGCACTCAATGTTAGTTCATACTGGGGTGGACCAGTCTAGTTATGATGGGACAAGTACGGGCCGTCAAGCCAGATGACTGTTTACACTTAAAGATGGCCCGTGTGGGCCACCCAGCAACCGAGGAGGGTCAGAAAAATCTAAAACTTTAGAAAATCATAGATCTCACTGGGCTTGTAGTCCATCGCGGACTGCGGACCCAGTGGACACCCAGAAGTACCATCTGGCGCTTGCCCAATGCGCCCCACCAATGCCAGATTAAAATCTGGCACTGACAAAAGAAACTGAGACTCCGGGCCTTCCAGCCATCGGATTTCTTCTAAATTTACGGTGAAGGTTTAATGTATTTTTCAACGCCTGCCCACCAAATCTGGGTCCCGATCGTGGCACGATGACCGTTGATCGTAAATCGGACCCGTGCGATTAAACCCCATATCCGATCGCTCCCAAATTTTGCATGGCCCTTCATCGGGCCATGGATCACCTACCCTATAAATTTCATGGCCAGAGGACCACCAGAAATGCCCCATCAATCTGAATGGCCTCCATAGGGCCACTTAAAGGTCAAAAACGCTTGCTCAATCATATATCCGTTCATCCGTTCACCCTAAATTTTTGCATGGACCCTAGTCAAGCCATAGGGCACCTACACACCAAATTTGGTGGTTAGAGGGGTGTTAGGGCCGCCCCAACACCAATAGGGAGTCCTAGTGGTCTATTTTAGGAAATTGTGGAAGCTTGGGGCCATTTGCACCAAATCTGGAATTATAAAAGGGGGTTTCTTTTGGGCACCCCTCTCCCATACGAATTTGCCCTAGGAGAGAAAAGAGAGAAAAGGGAAGGAGAGAAGAGAAAGAGGGAAATGAGAAGAAAGAGTGAGGGAAGAAGAGCAAGGTGGACTCTCAATCAAGGTGGGGCCCAAGGGAATTAATCTCTCCTCTCCCTACACCTTCTCCAAGGGGAAACCCATCCGAAAATCGCCCTCTTCATCTCGTGGATCGTTTAGGTAAGATCCAACCCTCTTTTTCTTTGAAAACCCTTGTAAGGAGAGGGGTTTTGCTTGTAAATCTAACATGTGAAGTTGTTTTAGGGATTTCGGCCGATCTACCGCAAAGCCCTCTTTCCTAGGACGTTTTTCCCAAACCTCCAACGATCCTAGGTGCGGACTATTAATCTTAGGTGGCCTAGCACCGATTATATCATGTGTTTAATGGTTTTGCTTGCTTGAGTGAAGTGTTTGTGAAATCTAGAGAGACCCTAGGATTTGGGTATCATTTGGTGATGTGTGGAATCGCATGTTTGTTAGTTTCTTTCTTATGTTCGCATTTGTGCCCCTCACATGCTTGGTGATATAGTAGATGATCATATGCCTATGTGTTGCTTAATTTGCCTCATATGTTGTTGCTCATGTCTTGTATGATGCTTGCCTTGACACATTTTAAGTCTAAGAGGCGTAGGAATCGGTTCGTTTCCTCGCCAACCCACACTTCTCACATGCACTTTGTTTGTATTAATGTATTATGCTTGTTAGGGACATTGAATTGCATGGTAGGATTTATGCAACATGATGCTGTATGTTGGTTGATAACCTTGATGATGGCATGCTATGAATTATCGTCGAACCCTTGTATTGGTAGGAACACGAGGTTAGGCGGTAGTCCCTCTGGTTGGACTACCCTAAGACTAAACACACAAGTCGGACGAGTGCGTATGGGCGGCAACAGTTCGACTGCATGGGTCTAGTACCCGATGTCGTTCATCTCGTGCTCGCCGGACTCGTGCGGTTTAGTCTACTTACTGACAAATTCTGATTGTTAACTATGTTTGCTCACACATGTAATAGAACCTGGAACACCCTACAACCGTTGTAGCCCCTCGATAACCATTTGATTTCTGGTCCACTGCCTCGTGAGCCGAGCATGGTGGAATGGGACACCGTGTCCGAGCTGTCGGCCTACGCTGGGGTGCCGCGCCTCCCCGTAGTGACCGCGAGCGATCCCTTTCTCTCGGCACTCCTCATGTGCTTGAAGTCGGGATGATGAGGAACCCGACGGGATCACGGACCGCGAGGTCTTGGCCTCACGCATTGGGGGGTCTTGGCCTCGCAACCCGTTTAGGGCATTAATACGTGGGGTGTACCAGATTCCCAAACCTGCTGGATGAATGGACTTAACTAAGAACTTGGTTAACATTATCACTGCATACATTAGTTAGGGTGGCGACTCGGAAGTCGAGGTCGCTTTGAGGGAGTGTTGACATACGCGATCGTTAGACGGAGTCGCTCGAGGGAGTGTTGTGGCGAGGGCATACATCATATCATCTATCATGCATATACATTAACAAGATAGTTAGTTAGGTATTTATGAATGTTTGCTTTTCATTAAATTCATAATTTAATTGATGCCTGTTGTAACTTGAGACTAATAGTTCACACTGAGTTGATCACTCACTCCCACTCTGGGACGGTGTTTTAAAACACCAACCAGGCCCATTCATAGATGCAGGTGACTCAAGGCATGAGGAACCTGGCGAGGTGAGCTTTGACGAGGAGGACGAGCTCTCCTACTTGCAGCTGATGGGCGGCTCTCCATCGGCTTGATCAGGCTGAATTTGGATTTACTGAGCCGCGGGCTCCGCTTAGTCTTTTGGATATAGCCTTCTTTTATTATCCTGTTGGACAACGCCTTGGGCGACCCTTTATTATTTTTGGACCTGTATATTTGTGAGATTTCCTTCATTTCAGTAGACTGGTGCGATTGTGCTTCATGCTTCAGGTAATTCCAAATTGCGCAGTTAAATTTGATTAATCATAAAAATCATAAATGCATGATAAGTGACACTCGGGAACTCGGGAGTCGAGTCTATGCATGACCCCCGATTTTCCGGGGCGTTACACCACATGAGTAGAAAGAGTGTCGAGATGCTCACCATTCAAACTTTTTCACTCGGTGTGTCCAACTTACATCACAAATGGGCCTAATGATGGGTCTCTATGAATTAATTTCCACAAGGCTATCAATGATTGAAGTTGATCTTACATAAACATCAAGGAGGGCCTTGTAAAAATTGAAAGGTATGCACCCTCCCTCGTACTATTTTCCTTCTGTGTCAAAATTTTGTGACCAGTGACTTATTTGTCATAATAAAGCTAACCTCAAACACACTTAAACAAATTGTATTATCAAATGTGCCTAAACGATCTCATGCAGTTACCATGTGTGTGTATATATATATACGTTGGCCCCACTATCAGGGCCGTACATAATTCGATTCCGGTGGGATCCATGTAGGTTTTCATACAACCACTGTTACGGCGTGCAGAAACCGATCTAACAAAAGCTTTAACCGGTGAACATGCAAATGAATCAGTACCGTCCAAATCAAACCGGATCCAGGTGGAAATCTCAAGGCTATTTTCGGTATTTATAGAAATCCACGTGTCTTAAGCACTACAGCTTGCTTCACTTTATTAGACGCCAACGATTCCCAGACGTGGATTGCGTCCTACCCCCGTCCGGGCGGGGTTCTTTAGGGCACGGAGACGCGGATAGCGTCCTACCCCCGCCCGGACGGTAATCCGTCCGGGCAGGGTTCTGTAGGGCCCACCGTGCTGTAATTGTTTTATCCACGCCGTTAAACGCTTTTTTCTGATGCTTTTAATATGTGAGCCAAAACAAGAGGCAGGTCCAAGGCTTAAGTGCACCACACCAAAGGAAGCTACACTGATAATGACACCCACCGTTGTAACCTTTCTAATGGCCAACGTGATGTTATTTTTACCATACAACGTATTAATAAGGTCATTTATACGTGGATGAAGTAAAAACAAAAATATCAGCTTGGTCCGAAACTTCTCCAGCTCCCAAGGAGTTTTTAATGGTGGACGTTCAATCTCTACTTTAAGGTCCACTTAAGCATTGGACCTGCCTCAATTTTTGGTTCATATATTAAAATTATCGGAAAAAAGCATTTAACGGCTTGGATAAAACACTTACAACACGGTGGGCCCCACAGAGCCCTGCCCGGACAGATTACTGTCCGGGCGGGGGTAGGACGCAATCCGCGTCCAACGATTCCCCCAAAAAAAAGGCCAAAGAAACCGTACAACTGACACATTCAGACCCCAGACGCGACGGACCAGGCGCTTCCAACTCACCCTCCTTAGCCTTCAGCTAGATAAGTGACATGTGTCCTCCAACACGCAATCCAGCCGTTCAAAACGCACCATTGTTCGTTCGCGAGCCATGGTCAATTGACTTAAACGATCATATCGAGGATGGGTTCGAAAAAGAGTACCATACGCATGATCATATGCATTGGCACATGGCATGCACGTACGTTGATCCAAACCGTCCAAATCATTAACAACGTTATGGATGGGGCATACTATAAATTTCACACCCTTTGGGAGATCAGAAGAACTTGTAAAATTGGCACTTTGATCGATACATTTAGACCGTCGATTTATTTTTATTCTGATCATCCGTTTGCTAGAAAACTAATACGAATTTATCTGATCGTTAGTCCAGAAACATCCAAGGGAATTACCAGAATTTGGACGGATTTGATTGATTTAGATTCTTGCGTAATTTAATGAGACTCTGCCAGTGCGTTGGATATTCCATGGACCATACACAGCTCCGCGAGGTTTGCTCGGGTCAAACGCAGCTCTCGACACGCAGATCCACACGTGATACCACGTGCCAACATAGCAGTTTCGTGTGAGATCCGATCCCTTCATCAGGTGCACCCCCACTGAAGACATGACCTGAGACAAAAATCAAGCCAGTCCACACATCATGAGGGCCACACTTACATAGAATGCTGACCATTGGCATTTTTTGTCTATCTCGTCTATTGATTTCCTAAATACGTGGTCCACCTAATAAATCGGTCCAACTTACTAATCTTAACGGTCCGAATTTTGGGGCCCACCTAGCTTGATTATCCGCTAGAATATCCAGAAACAGGTGCCTGGCTAAGCACGTGCAGCCTCGTGTGAAGCCCCCTTTGGATTGAGCAAGACGTCTGATTGACGAAGCCGATAGTTTCTAAGCAGTGGGATCCACACTACAATTGATCCAGACCGTCGGTAGTATCTGAGCCTTCCCAGATAGGGGTTGATCCACTAATATGGGACATGATTGCGGGAGATCCCATCCATGCAAGGGACGCGGATTGCCCTGTGACACCCCGTCGTATGAAGTAGAAGCTAGGTACGGCCCACCGTTATGGTTTTGAGGAATCCACACTGTCCATCCGTTTTTCCAGATCATGTCAGAGCACGAGCCCAAAAATGAGGCAGATCCAAAACTCAAGTGGGCCACACGACAGGAAAAAGTGGATAGGGAAATTTCTACCGTTGAAACCTCCCTGGTTCCACCGTGATGTTTATATTCCATCTAAACCGTTCATAAGGTCATTCCGACTGGCATTAACTGATTAGCCTGATCCAAGACTTCTGTCGCCCCACAAATGTTTCAACGGTGGACGTTTAATCCTCACTGTTTCCTGTCGTTTGGCCCACTTGAGTTTGTTATCCAATTCATTTTTGTGTTCATGTTCTAACGTTAACCGGCAAAACGGATGGAGAGAGTGGAATTCTCATAAACATTACGGTGGGCCCCACTTTGCTTACGAGCGCAGGAACTTACGGTCTGGATCACAGAACTTCCAATCCGTCACGATACATTAGGAACCTATGAATAGCTTTCTGAAGGACTCTGCTGTCTTTTTTGCTTCGAAAGAAACCTCCCTCTCTCTCTCTGTTCTAGTAGGACTCGATCTCAAGACGGAAATCCATTGTATTTATTATTATTATTTTTTTTCTTTTTCACTATCTCTTTCTCTACAAAAACTCCAACTCAAGACGGGAATCTGTTGAATCAGTTTGTTCTTTGTCAGCTTCATTGCAAGTGTTTGTTTTATTGAGAGAGAGAGAGAGAGAGAGAGAGAGAGAGAGAGAGAGAGAGAGAGAGAGAGAGAGGGCGAGGAAATGAAGGCAGAAGACAAAATGGGGCATGATCGGGGGATAGGGTTCGAGACAGACGACGAGGAGAACGAGGCTCAGATGGTTGGAGAGACAGAGGAGGAAGATGACGAATCCGATTATTCCAATTCCTCGTCATTCGAGCATTCCGATTCTAGGCTTAGTGAAGCTTATGGTACGTCCTGGCCCCAGTCCTATAGGTATGTCTCCTCTCTCTCTCTCTCTCTCTCTCTCTCTCTCTCTCTCTCTCTCTGACAACTACAATGTGCGTTTGGCGCGGCTCACTAAGTTGTGGCAAGCCATTCGCCATGCACGCGCGAGGATCGGGACCGTTCAAATCGTGGGGCCGGTTGTGGATGGAGCATGTGTATTGGCCACGGGAATTCGCCTTTTGGACTGCTGGATGTATGGGACGGTTAGGATCGTCTGATGAATGGGGTCTTTTGCGAGATTTTTCATCGAGTTAGGGATTGTGATTTTGACGGTCCGGATCGGCGCGCATGCATGCATATTGTATGGCGGATGATTTGGTATGATCTTGTGAGTTGAGAAACTTGCGGCCGTCTGATCGTCGTGATGTTTATCATTGATTAGATTCGTTCTGTCATCCATTTGGATGCCAGTGATCTGACGGTAGGGATCGTTGGGTTCGTGCAGTTCTGAGGTTTGGGCTGAATTGGGCCACCTGCTGAACGGTCTTGATTATCAGAGAATTCAACGAAATTCTTTCTGCAATCTACCCCAATCACAAGAGCTGACGGGTGGGCTTGTGGGCCCGATTAAGCTCTCTACAGTTAGGTCTGTGGGCTTTTCCAGGACCTTTTTAAAGGCCAACCCTAATCCGGGCCCATCTGCACCCGATTCATGTCCATGCTACCGGCCGGGCCTATAATTTTGGCCCATGAAATGTGGTCTGGGCTTGGTCACGGACGGGCCCAGGCCCATATGAAGCCAATATAACCTCCACACAGATGGACTTGTGAGATCTTAGCCACTCATGAGGTGGACCCCAATATGTTTCACTGACATGGTAGAGGTTGCTTATACGCTGACTTTCAGTCAGTTTCAATGGGAAATCAAAGCTCTTCATATGGATAACACTTCTAAAAATCAGGAGCCTCAGTGTATTAACCCAAGTTCAAGAAGTGGTTTCCAATTCTAGTAATGATCTTGATTTGTTTCTTCTTAATACTATACATGTGGGGTCTATGGTTTGCTTTATTTGAGCCGTCTATCTGGTGGGCCATGCCATGAATGGACCATGACACAACAAAAAAGGAAACAATCAGGAAGATCCCATTCTCCTTCCAACAAATGGTAAACTGAAAATAGGCCAGGTTACTGTATATGCATTTAACATCCATTAATTGGACTGCTAGGATTGTCCAATTTGTTTGATTTCAGTATCATGGTCCATCCACAATATGGCCTACCAGATGGACGTGTTGGATTCGCCAACAACACTGCCATGTATATGGTTGTGAATTGCAATGAACCAGATGCACCCTCCCATTTTCTTAGAACTTTAGTTGCAACTCTGAAGCAATTTTCAATGTGCAGGCGGTCGATGGACATGTACAGCACTGTAAGGAACCCTCCCAACCTCAGTTTTCTAGCTCGCTCCTTGTCTTCTTCTATTCACAAGAGAGTCTCGAGTCCGGATGCTTCCTTGCATAAGCCCTTCATTTCCACAACATCGGCCAGAGCATCCCCATGGTCTCCATCTTATCCTTCATTCCAAAGATCGCAATCGAGGAGCTCAGCCCCAAGGCTTTCGTATCATGAACTAGAAGTATCCCATCAATGCTCTTATGCTCAAGCAGTCCTTAATGGTAATAACCAAACTCACATTTCCCATACCAATCCGTATAAATGAACTTACATGTCTGCTCTTATGTATGGATTATCCATATCAATACACACGGGGTCATGCGTTCGAATGTATGTTTTGTACATCTATGTGAACTAGCACGTATCATAAATCACTTACTAGTAGGGACACAAACTCAACAGCCTTTTCAAATTACCACTAATCATATGCATACAAACAAGTAAAAGCATGCGCATGATCTACACCATGTAAGGATCAATTGTATATATATGCACTTGGAAGTAATTCGTGAAATGGAGCGGGTGGAATTGTTCTATACAGAAATGATATTTTGGTTGTTTTCGGTAGTACTTGAAAGGAACAAAGTATTATTTTGAGGCAGAGAAGTGGAAAAGCTGGATATTTCACTCACTTGGGTTTCATTTTCAAAATTGAGTCACTACCCTGCTGAAATATTCATCAAAACTCGATATAGGGGTAGCTCCAAATTCTACCTAAGTAATGAGTGTTTTCCAACAACTGCAATGAGACATTTCCTCAATAAAACTCCATGGGATGAAGCTTTGGAAATATCCAATGATTTAGGACATCGAACCATTCATCTTCTTGCTTTCACATGTTCTGAAACGCTCATGTTATTTTATCTAGTGCTCCATGCTCAAATGACGTAGATAGGATTCAATAGTCTTTCATGTCCTCCTATGGATCGGCGCACATCCATTTGAATCCATCTTTGGCCTCCCCGCTAATTTTCCCTTTATTAGACCTTGATTATCTTACTTTCTTCATTTTACCAAAATCATTGAGGTTGGGTTGGGATGCACGGGTGAATTGGATTTTAAAGTTCAACTTAATAAAGAGGTAGTGACAAAATTCAATGTTAACGTTTCCGAGTATTCAAAATAAGTAGCCTCAAATTGAAATTGCATTTCTTTCAAGTCCAACTTGGAAGCTGCGTACTCACAATTTTGGAGCTCCGTCCGTTGATATGACGCTGTGGAAGAAAATCACAATTCCCCTATTTCTACTTTGTTAGACTTACAACTGCATTTCAGTTTGATGGTTCTTTCAAATGCACCATGGAGCTTTTGCATCGAATGCCAATCTTGACAGTGTATCAATCCAAAATTGCTACCTGAAGGTCTGGTGGTTGTACCAAAAAATTGTTTTTGCATCATGCTTCGAAGGGGTTTTACAAGATTATAAACGTATGTTGAGCGCCTCATGGCTTATGTCATAATAGATCTGAACCTATATAGAGTGGAATGGCGGAATAGGATTTATGTAGCTGAACCCATTTTGATTGGGATAGGGTTTAGATTATGATGATGATGATGATGATCAATTTGAAATTGCCTAGACACCCAAGTTCCTATCCGATACCAAGAATTCAAGAAGAAGATTAGATACATGAAAGATGATAATATAAGAGCTTTCAAATATTTTTCTTCATTCATTTAAGAAGGATTGGACAACATGAAGCAAGGATCGAAGAAGACTAGAAAAATTGCATTGCTACTGATAAATGCTTGAGAACAATTCCTATGAGAAGTGACTTCTAAATTAAAATGACACGGATCTAATGTGGGGTAACAACATTTAAAACAACGTGCAAATCCACACAAATGAAGTCATTGCATGCTTGCCTGGATGATGCATGTACACAGTGATGGGATAGAAATTTTATGGTCATCGACTCAATGGTGTGGAGAGTGTACTAAGGTGTGTGTATACATGAGGTGTTGTATGATCCTTGATACAAGGATGTGCATATTGTACTTTTTTTTTGCAGTTTTTACAAGTGGGCCCATGGTTCAGCTATCAAGAGCGTTGGATCCTTCCATGGATGTTCCATGCCCTACAAATGTCGTCAATAGATAAATCCTAACCTTTCAGCAATAGACAGTCAAGGAGAGAGACGCAGCAACGGTCCAAATTCAACTCAAAGAACGTCTAAAATTCAATCCATGGTGGGGCACAACATACCAATCTTCCAGATCACTGAACTATGGGTCCCACTTGTACAAACTTGAAGCCCAGGTGTACTATTAAAATCTTCAGGACATGGATCCTATAATTCCTTCATTAATACATTCAATTGAACCTCAGGAAAACATGTCAGCTTGCTTTCTCTTCTTTTCCCCTTTTACTAGATAATCTGAATAGACTCCAAATTTTGTTAGTGTTCGATGTTCCAATGGATTTTATGCTTCCTTGTGCATATGTATGCATCTTTGCAGGTTCATCCGTGTCCATTGTCCGTGTACGCCTGCGCGTGCTTGTGTGGGCATGTGCACTTTCATCGTTGGTCACTTAATAATGTCCTTTTCTCTACAGGAGTCAATATTCTATGTGGAGTAGGACTCCTTGCAACCCCTTATGCAATCAAAGAAGGTGGATGGATGGGGCTTTTGATACTTACGGGTTTTGGTGCTATCTCATGCTACACTGGGATTTTGCTGAAGTGGTGCTTAGAGAGCACTCCCGGGCTCCGAACTTATCCAGATATTGGGCAGGCTGCATTTGGAGTAGCAGGTCGCTTGACGATATCTGTAAGTCAATGAAAAGTAGCCTATGCATCTTAGTATTGCTCATGCAATTACAAATGTTCAAAGGGAATGATCCCATTCCACGGGTTCTTAGGATGCAAATTTGTTAAACTGGACACATGGATGGTCTGATTATTGAAGTACTAGGTTGACCATTCGATCCAACCTACCGTCCATGGGCCACCAAACGAAAATTACACCTACTGGACACTCATGACCACTCGATCAGTGGCTTGTAAAATGGATGGTCAGATCAGTTATAACAGTAAGTTCCAACAATTATTCTAGATATTCAATCTAGCAGACCCCACTGCAGATATCTTTTCTGTCAAGAATCGCTTTGATCCAACAATCATAATCATCCAAGCAGTGGATTGTAAAATCGACAGTTAGAACAGAAATGGCCATTTTTTATTGTTTAGGATCATGTGATGAGGGTGGTCAATGAAGAGTCAGCTGGACATTGTGGATGATCTAGATGAATGGTTTGGACTCTCCATGTGTACGTTACAACTCATTTGCCACTTGGGATCTTTCCTCTAACATGAATATATATATATATATATGACTATGCCATTGCACATTATCAATACCGTGTTGTTATAACGTAAGGCTGACTCATGAACTTTATTTCTTGCAGATAATTCTATACGTGGAACTCTATGTAAGTTCAAGACTTTCATCCTTATTTATTCATGGTTATTCCTCTGTTTCTTGTAAATGGTCAACAGCCTGAGATCATCGATCGGATGGGACCGAAAGATGTACCATGCTCCAAAAACCTCTAGAGTAGAGGATCCTAGTCTTCCATTCCTCAAGACTTTCTACCATTGAATCTGGCCGATGCTTTATTATTTCCTTCCTTAACCACATATTTACAGGTCACTGATAAGGGGTGAGGATTGTCTCAAAGGGAAGGTTTTTGGAGAATGGTCCATCTGCGTTAGGGCCCATCAGATTTACTGCCTGTGCAAACTCAAGGCGCAAGGCTTGGTGAAGATCATGTAGTTCATCTTTGATCATGGCCTTAAGAACAAAGTGTCCTTCTTTTGCAGATATGTTGTGTGGAGTACATCACTCTAATGAGTGATAACTTGTCGGCATTGTTCCCAAATGCACACTTGAATTTTGCTGGAGTTCATCTAAATCCTCACCAGTTCTTTGCTGTATTGGCAACCATACTTGTTCTTCCGACTGTTTGGCTTCGAAATCTAAGTTTCCTTTCATACCTTTCAGGTTTTCCATCCCTTTCAAAGATCTTACTTCCATGTCAATCACATTAGTTAATTTGGAGAGGCCACACATGCCAGCATGGTGTACATGTGGAAGATCCAATCCACTCATCAGGGCCAGTCCCACCTTATAGATGCACATTGCCCAAATATCAAGCTGGTTCATTCATCTCACCAATCACATGTGCAGGCTTAATGTGTACGAATCAGTGTTTTAAATTGTGTGTAGCGTATAGTGTGGCGTTTGGCCCTTTATAACGTGTAGCGTAAGCTATACAATCCTTAATATTTTTAATTGAAATAATAGAACATATGATAAGATTTACAAAATGCATAATTTCTATGAGTTCTTGACTATGAATCCGGATCATCAACCACTTATTTCCATGCAAAATCCCTCTCTTTGCCTTTAGACATCTCTAAGTATGACTTCTTTTTTATTTATTGAAACATCACAAATTCATTATATAGACCACAATTTGGATGGTCCGGATTGATCTAAGTGCTCTATCTATGACATGGACCACAATTTGGATGGTCCGGATTAGTATAATGTAGTGCCATGTGTTATAGGTATAAGTCATCACCATTTTAAAATAGGTGTTTAACTAACATAGAAAAAACACTTGAAAAAATGAGATTTCAGGTAACTTACGCTATGTACGCTACACACTATACTACGTTACATGCAGCGCAACTTATGCTACATACCCTGTAGCTTACGCTACCAGGGAATTACGCTACATGCATACGCTACAGCGCTACTGAAAACAATGGTACGAATGTAAAGTTCTTTTAACTATCCATATTCTTCTGTACATTAGTGCCCACCTGTTGAGAAGCCTGGTCTTAATTTCAGGTGGTGGGGAACCTAGGAGGTGGGGCCCACCTGATGAACGGTGACCACCGATGTGCCATGTTGGCATGTGTGAAACAATAGACTGTTCGATTTTAGCTAGAATTCATGACCTCCGTTTTTTTTTTTTTAACAGCTGGGGGAGTGATTGCGTCATTGCTGGTGGTGATTTGCTTGTTGTGGGTTGGGGTGGTCGATCAAGTGGGGTTCCATCCAGGTGGGACTCTTTTGGACCTTGCAAACCTTCCTGTTGCACTTGGGCTATATGGTTTTTGCTATGCTGGGCATGCTGTTTTTCCAAACATATACTCGTCTATGAAGAAGCCAGCGGATTTCTCCTCAGTTCTAATAGCCAGGTGCAAACTTACAAGTAATTTTTATAATAATTTTCATAACTTAAAATAATGGATGATAGACCAAGTAGCACTACATAGAAATGGTTGATCTGTGCACTCTGGCCATGGATCCAACTGTTCTCTTAGTGCTTGGTGGACTGCCCCTTCAATGAGTCATATACCCAAAAATGGCACCGACTGGAAGTTCATACCAATCCAATCATCACCCATCTTTTGACAATCAAGAAATTCTAATGCAACTGCCTGCCCGGAAGAAAAAAAGAAACGAAAAGAAAAAAAGAAGAAGAATAAGAAGGTTGATTGAATGGTTAGAAAGAGTCAATTACTGCAGTATTTTTTGTGCTGCTGATCCATTCATGAGGTGGCCCATAAGTTGATTGGTTCAGATTGGTTGTCACGCTGGATCCGTTCTCTATTCCAATTCATCATCATCATAATATTGTCACGATAGATGTAGCTCTGTTTTACTAAGATTGTTCTGATCATTATTTCTTTCAGTACAGTTTCGGTATATGTTGGCTTCTGTATTCTGGGGTAGCTGTAGCTGGATATTTGATGTTTGGTGAATCCATCAAGTCCCAGTTCACTCTAAACATGCCACATCGATTCCTGGCTTCTAAAACCGCTGCTTGGACAACGGTATGAGAGACCCATATCCTTTTTTTTTTTTTACTACATTCGTATTACTTGTGTGGATTCAGTTGACTCAGTAGGAAAGGCTTTCCATGAGCCAGACCAGCTTAAAGGACCAGTGAGCTGGGCTGCACGTTAAGACCATTTGGGTTGGACCTGAGATTAATTGAGGCCCAATAGATAAGGGCCCGTTTGGACGGACTTCGAAATGGCTGTTTGTAGGCAAACCCTCAATTCTGATCGAGAAATGAGGGTTTCGAGGCCTGTTTGGACACTTGAAATCGTTGATTTCAAAATCACCCGATGAAATGGGCACTGAAAAGCTCACCACTGAAAATGTTGGTTTTCCAGGAAAAAGTTTTTTTTTTTTGGTGAATAGTTGTGTCCAAACGGGCCCTGAATGGGCTGAGCTCAGGCGTTGGAGAGGTTTTAGTAAAGCTTATTTAACTCCATTGGGCTGGCTAGTAGACTACTGGCTGGGCGGGGCGGGGTGTGGCGGGGCTGATGCACCTCAAATCCTTGCCTATCACTGAGATTCAGAAACTAGTGACTGAACTCACCAAACTTGCCGACTCTGAATCAACTCTGGCGAATCACTTACTGAATCATGCATCAACTACAAGTGAATGATAAGATTCGATGTTCGATGAGTTTGTATGAACTTTTCATTGTTGTAGGTTGTGAACCCTCTCACGAAGTACGCCTTGACGATTACACCGGTCGCACTGAGTCTAGAGGAACTCGTGCCTTCACCACGTCTCAGATCTCATTTCATTTCGGTGCTCATCAGAACGGCTTTGGTTCTATCAACACTGTTGGTGGCACTCAAAATCCCATTCTTTGGTGAGAACTTCTTTCCACTTTGGGGTATCATGTGGTGTTTTGTTGTTCCTGTTTTTCCAGAGGTTTTCATGTGCCAATTTAGCATGTGTGTTAGGAATCTGGTGGACCACACACACACAAAGAATTTGATTGTTAAAAAAGAAAAATGGCCAATGTGGACGTGTGCCTGCCTTATGAGTCAACTGGCCAGATTTTTGCTTATGCTCATCTTCATGATGAGGGCCACTTTATGTGCCGCCCAGATGTCGCAAGTTTTGAGGTAGTGAAATCTCATACACATGAAAACGCGTGTGAGCAATTTCCATATAGGTAACGACTTTCCATTTCTCTTTCCTCTTGCTAAGCCTAGTTTTCTTAGGTTTTGGACGTGTCTCTCTTGTGGGTGTTGTCTACATCAGGGTAATACATGTAGAGAGAGGCTGATCCTCCTTGGTGAGTGATTATTTTTAGGATAGAAGAGTGGAAGAGAGAGAGGTAAGTCTTGTGCTATTTATTTCTCTTGTTTTAGTGAAGAGGAAAGTTCCAATGTGTTGTTGCCTTGTGGACGTAAGCATATTTTCGAATCTCTCATAAATCTCTTTTAACTCTTGTTTCTTGTTTTTCTCTTTGACTTATGGGTTTTGGTTTGAACCTTTTCTTTTGTGGTTTTGTTGTGCCAGTGTTTTTCTGCAACACCAATGGCTTGCCAGGTTGGCATTTGTACCTTGGGGCTAGCAAAGCTTGATCTAGTGGGATTTGGAATGTACAAGTATTATTTAGTCAGTGGGGCCCTGACAATAGGTTGGGCCTGTGGTGGGCTCAGGCCCAGGTCTTTTAACTGTTCCAGCTGTCCCTGTTCAAAATTTTGATTTTGCTTGGCCTGTGCCCATTGACAGCCCTAGTCAATGAAACATCAGATTGGAGAACATCCTGATTATGACAACCTTAGATTTAAAAAAAAAAAATGAAAATAATGAATGGGTCAATGCACAAAAATCCTCTAAATTAGAAGATCCTAGATGTCTAATCTTTGACCTTTTATTTTGGTTGTGTGGCCCGCTGCTACTTTTTCTTAACCATCTATTTTCTTGACACCTAAGGTTAAGATTCTCCTGTCTTGGGGATCTTTGGTGCATGCACCGATGAAAGTCACTCTCTTTATTAGAATACCATTAAGCAAAAATGGTTTTGGTTTCAGGTTTTGTCATGGCGCTGCTTGGATCTCTCCTTACCATGATCGTGGTATGTTTCTCGTCACATTGAGCCCTCTATGATATACCATCGATTCTTCAGTAATCCAGACCATTGGTCATTTTTGCTCCACCATGAATGGACCATGGGCCCAAAAATCTCCCAGATTCGAAGATCACACGAGACAATCATGGGACCTTTTTCCCAATGAATTTAGACCTTATCATATCTTTCTTCTTAACTGTCCTTCTGTAGAGCACAAATTGAAAAGTTAAGATTGCTCTATCCGAGTGACCTATAGCTATCCATCTATGGTGGACCAAAATAGAGGAATGGTCTGGATTATGGCCCATGGGCCCTACTTATCAGAATATAAAATCTGTGTCGATTGAAGATAGATGCGACCGATCCGTGATCGCAGAAATCCTGTCCCTAGAAGTTAAGCTTCTTATTGAATATTGTGGCAGGCACTTATTTTCCCATGTGCTAGCTATCTCAGCATCATGAGAGGAAGAGTAAGCAGGTTTCAGGTAAGAGACATCATTGCATCTGTTTAAAATAACCATGATCTATTCATACAAGTGGGCCCTTAGTTTATGATCCAGACCGTTGATTTGTTCAGAAATTCCATCCTTCAATCAGTTGCATACAAATAGATGGTTAAGAAAAATACAGAAATGATGTACAGCTGGTCGATGAGATCAACAGTCTGGGCCGGAGAGCTGTGGGTCCACTTGTGAGGATCGTGCTATACACATCCCAATGCATCCAGACCCTAGGATTACTCTTCCTTGTGATTTTGTTCATTGCCAATCATCATCTCTTTCCTCCTCCAGGCTGCTGTGTGCATTTTGATTATCATGGTGGGGACCACAAGCGCATGCATTGGCTCGTATTCAGCTATCAAGAGAATAGCTGACAATATGGCGTGATCTGGGCTGTCAATGATCAGAATGTGGGTTGACCGGGTCCAGATCTTAGCTCGTGGGCCCAGGCCGTCTGGATGGGCCTCTTAAAAATTGATTCGTTCAATCGGCCCATTGACAACCCTCTTGTGTAATGGCATGAAAAAAGAATCATAGTAAAAAAGACCAAATTTTCTCATACAAACCTAAATTCATGGATAATTTCTGATTTGGGCTCAATCACTTATTTCTTTTGTATTCTTTTTATGATATCGGACCATTGATATGTTACCAACGGTTATGATCATTCATTGTAATAGATGGTTTTTTAACAATGTAGTTGTGCACTTGGCCGGCTTGGAATGTGCTTGGTTATTTATTTGGGCCTAAGTTTTAGGGCCAGGCCTATCTGAAGCATACATCAGCAGGGTGGACCATGGCCCAAATACAAATGGTTTTCAAATTGGTCTGAGCTTGAAGTATGTTGGGCTAGACCTGGAAGCATGAATAGCTGACTCAGCTAATAGTTGTAGAAGCCAGTCATGGAATATACGCATCACGGACGAGTCTGACATGATTCATTCGAGTTGACTCGATGAGTTGACTCATACTTAGGTGAGTCCGAACCAATTTTGCACCACGAGTTTTAATTGAAAATAGGGGGTGATTTGGCCTAACTTGGTCGAGTCGCTTCTGACCTCACGACTCGATGAGTCACCGAATTTTAAAACTATGATAAGCAATTTTTTGGATTTTTTCCATAAGCTAACTGCCTTTTTGGCTATTGACTGAAAACCTCCTGCTTTTAAACTTTTTTTTTTTTTTTTCAAAACCTGCCTACTTATTTTTTATACATCCTGCAGTAGCTTACACTAACACATCCTTGACAGATGAATCTGTTAACTGCAGAAAAGTTAGTGTTGCCCCTCTTATCACTGCAAATATCACTGTTTTGCCCTGAGAAGGTTTCAACTTATCCCCATTGTTTCCTGTGATGTGGTTCCCTTGAGCTTCGGATATGCTTCATTTTTGGGATCTTATTGTAAATTGAGCTAGAAAAACAGATAGACAGTTTGGATATAAGATACGTGGGCCCACATGCTCAACACCACCTAGCTGGACGCCTTGGGTGTTGGAGACCTGGGCTATTCATTATCGGTGACTATTGAGTGTAAAAGAGTACCTATTCATGTGAACTCCACTCCGACCATTAGATTATACACAAAAACTCTTGCCTAGAGCCAAGCAAACAGACCTACCCATTATTTATGTGGGTCATACCAAGGGAAAAAGTGCGGAGGGTGAAAATTTCCCTTTATATTTTCCAACCGCGCGCGTTGTCCACCTGAATCATAGATAGTGCTGATAGTGCTGATCCTTGGGCCCTTAGCCTATCATAGCTGATGCACCACTAGTGGTCCAGATAGATTTTACATAAACATCGCAGTGGGACCCACTCAAGCTGCAACTCCTTAATTGCACCCTCCAACCAAATTTGAAAATTACCTTTTGAAACAAAACCGGCCACTCTTTTGAACATCCAACCTAAGCCCATCCCACTTTAAAAACAGGCCCTGATCCTACAGCCGAAGGCTGACCCATTGACAGCCCTAGTTTTAGGGCTGACGGTGCTAACAACAAGCGATTTTTGAGAAATAGTTTAAAAGTTAAATTTTGGCAGTCCATCGTCCAAAACGCAGACGACTTATGGGAAAGTGCCCTTTTTTGGGGGTACTGTTAAAATGCGCGACTTACATTCTCTCACCAGATTTTGTTGAATTCTACCATGATAATTAGGTTACATGCACATGCTTGTGTAAATAAAGGTGAATTAAGCGAAGTAAAGGCAAACTAAGGTTTTTTTTTTTTTTTTTTTTTTTTTTTTTTAAATTTTTTTTTTAAAGCATTTGTAGTTGATGTAAGAAATGCTAACATGAAACCTCTGACATTTTACTGTATGTTCCCCCGGTGATGATTCGCAGTGTCCTTGTTTTATAGTGAAAACAAAAAACAAAACACACTTCAAATGAACACTTATAAAATACATGAGGCCCACTTTGATGTTTGAGAGAAGTCCAACCCATTCACAAGTTTAGCCAGGTCATTTTACTTGGTGAACCGAAATATGAGTCAAATACAATGCTCAAGTGGGCCATAAGCCAATAAACAATGGATCGTTAAAGGCTTACCATCCAACATATTCATTTTGTGGGACCCACTTGTATATTGGATTGACCTTGATTTTTGGATCACACCCTAAAATGAGATGGCCAAACTGGTGGATGTTTTGGATTTGTCACACACATCACTAAAGTGGACCAGACCTAGATTCAAGGGTTGCATGATAACAATGGGAGGCTTTGTCACATCTCTAGCTACTGTCGGAGGTGGCTTTCACTGTGACCAACTTTGTATGCCAATTCAGGGCAAGCCGTTTTTGTACCAACAATGAAAAGAGAGTAGTTTTGAAGATGAGAAATTTTGCTTTTGATTTTTTTTTTTTTTTTTATAAATTTTATATCATCTAATAAATAAACCAACTTAATGTTTACACCCATCCATCTTAATATATGACCAGCACATGAGACATGATGGCCTGCTTTTAACCTTTTAATTGTTAAGATACAGTTACATAGTCTATGCTAATCCAACTTTACTGTTAAAAAGTAAAAAAAGATTGGACAATTATATAGTGAGATATTTTCACTTGCATTCCTACCGTAACAATAAGATGCTACAAAAATTCAAACTTACAAAATTATTACATGGGTCTTACCATAGAAAATTGAACCCCACCCATAAAAGAAAATTATGATTTTATTGTACGTACTTAATGAAATTAGTAGAATAACTTTCGAAATTTTCTCTCCCTTTTTTTTCTTTTTGGGTCAATGCTCTATTTTATAATGATCTCGGTGCTGAAATTTTATAAAATAATACCTTATTAGTATAATAGTTACATCTCAGTAACTTTTTAAATTAAATTTTCATTAAGCTAGCTCATTAATTAAGTTATTGTCAAAGGGGAACCTTCCATTAGTTTTCTCTGACTTTTATCAGTTTAAAATATGATTTTTCATCAAATGCAACAATGTCCACTAATTAATAACGTTGCTTAAAAAATTAAATAGGTATTTAGATATAAATATCACTAATTCAGTGTTATTATCAAGAAATTTTTAAAAAAGTAAAAAATTATTAATTTTCACTTGACACAGATTGCATACTAGCAGTGATGTGACTACCTATCAATGCTGTATGAGCCCCACCATAATGTATCCGTAAATCATTGACCACAATGCAAGAAACAGTGGTGATTAAATGTCCGCCATTAAAAACTTTCTAAAGCCCATTAAAAACGTCGAGGAATGGGGTTTCTCAAATGTACGATCTTTGTTGCGGCAGAGGAACCCCTCTTTAATAATTTCTTTTATGGAATTTATTTTCACCCATTGATTAGGTCACATAGACCCAGATGAAGAAAAAAGAAAACAAATTTGACCTTGATCCAAAACGTGGCCCTAAGAAGTTTTTAGCAGTGGGCATTCGATCACCACTGTTTCCCGCGGTGTGGTCCACCTGGGATTTTGATCATCTACCTCATTTTTGAGCCGTGCCCTAAAATGAGCTGGCAGAATGGATAGACAACATGGATAAAACACATATATCGTGGGGGGGAAGTCTACTGAATTTGGCTATGTCATCAACGTGGTGTGATTGGATGTCAAAAGTATGTAGGATTGGCTAATTTGCAGAGGTGAGCGTGGGTCTAGCAATGCTCTTTTAGGGCCTGTTTTCAACCAGATAATTAGGATCGATGATGGCAGAGACTTTCTAAGTATATATCATCTATACGAACCGCTTGGATCACCAAATTATGGAACTCAGAACTACCATTTGGGAGACTGAGCATGCTCTTTCCACTTTCTTGGTTTCCCCTTCAAAAGGTGGTTTTTGATCCGCCAGGTGGATTTTACCGCACCCTGCTCATCTACAACGTCCCATCTTTCAGTAATTAATGCCATTGATCTACAATGATCCACTAAAGATGTGAAATTCTATCAAATTCAAGCCTATTAATTGGCTTAGTCATATGTTGAAGTTCCTTGATATACATTGATACACCATCCTCTAATAACTTGAGCTTTTAGTGCAAGTGGTTATTTGATATTATATTGAAAGTTCATGTGTTCAAATTTCAAAAATGGTAAATATGCCTCCTTAATATATTCTCTCTCATCATTTTAGTTAATGACTTAAAGATGATGCTGCCTATAAGAAAAAAATAAGAAAAATAGATAAGTCATGTGGGTCGGGTGCATGTGTAAAAAAAAAAAAACGAAGTTGGATTCTCAAAACAGTTCTATTTATAAAAAGAATAATAAAAGAATTTTGTAAAAGTAAATTCAATTTTTTATTTGGATTGAGGAAAGTATATTGATCAAATGAAAATAGAAAAGATTGTATAATTAGTAATAAGAGTAACCACGAATCCATAAGTGGACTTAGAGGTTTCCCTTCATCTATGTCAATATGAACACGAACCACTAGCAACGTACCTACTAGCATGCAATGCATTGTAATAAAACTCTTGAATTTTTTCTAAGTTTTTCCAGAATAACACCTTTTTAATCATATTTACATCTAGATACCTATTTAGTTTTTCCTAAGCAAATCATTAATTGGTGGGAATTTTTGTAATTTTAGAAAAAAAAAAAAAAAACTACACAAGTTAAGAAAAAACCAACTGAAGTAACTTAATTAATGAGGTAACTTAATGAAAATTTAATTTAAAAAGTTATTGGATGTAAATACCATATGAATGTGGTACTATTTTGTAAAATTCCTTAAAACATACTTCGATATATACTCATTGTCTTATGAATATATATACAATTATTTCAAAACACCCCATATAAAATTTTAAGCAGACAAATAAATTTTCTAAATTTCGAAAATTTTAAAATTCAAACTGCCAAACACAATTTAAATTTAGGATTTAAAATCTAAGGTTAGAAATTAAACTTAGATCTATGCTCCTAAATGACTTGTTAACATTGTAGGTGGCATATATGTAAAACCACGCTTATATGATCATTATGGGAGGCACGCCTGCACAAAACAAATGAACAGTTGTGAGAAATAAACCAATGGTTTAAAAGTGTACGTGTGTGGCCCCTCTAATGATTGTGTTTACATAATTTCAAATACGATTAATTTAAACATTGGCCCAATATCTCTCATTGTTCTTGTTAGAGAACCGCAGAAGCACACAAAGACAAATCAAGCAAAGTACACATAATTGTATAACTAAGTCGTAACACAAACAATCCTAATTTTATGTGGAAAAATTCTTACGGAAAAAAACCATGGCACACAGCGACGAATATGCACTAAAAAAGAAGACATTATAAGAGATAAAGTGTTACCAATTCAAACAAGCCTCAAATCAACTTCACAAGCCCTAGTTTTGTCCTTAAAACCTTTATGAATGATTTAGAAAGCCCTATAACACATCTACTACTTCCAAATACCGAATACACCCGATATATAAAGTATCCCAACTGAAATAGGAAACAAATCATGCATTTACGCGCATGCGCTCGATGCGCCTTTGATGGAATCGACCACTTATCGAAAATCTATTGATGGCATGGAACTTACTTTGATGATATCAAGTAACAACACTAAAATATTCCAGCAACCGACATGAAATTTTTAGATTTTTCCGATGGCATCGAGTAACTGTCAATTGCTTTAACCTATATTCGAAGGCATCAACTGACCCTTTATTTATAGTTTTAAGACATCGACATCAGTTTCCTCATATGTGGCCACTTGAGTAATAGATTGGACTGAATTATGAGATCAATGCCGAAGATGTGGACCCATATAATAGATGGGTTGGATCATGGATGACAATCCCAAATCACAGTGGACACCACCCAGGTGGGATGTATGGTAATTAATAGACGATCCCATATGTGATGATGTGAATCTAATGTGATCATGTCCTATATGCGAATCCAATGCACGGCCAACCAAATGGACCGTCCATGACATGATGCCACTAGCTTGTAACATGGTCTGATTTTTTTTTTCCCTCGAACAAAGGAAATGTAATTGCCCTTCTGCCATGCACATGGGATGTAGGAGTACGGAGTAGCATTTGGTTTGTTGTCGCGTTATGGTGCCACATGACCATGTTTTACCCTTTTGACGTCTTTGCCCCTCCCTTTACTCCCGATGTCGTCAAAACGTACATGTGGCAATGGGCCGGGTTTCATCAGGCCCAGGCTCAACGATAGAGCCAGAAAATGTAGTTGGGCCAGGTCCACCCGGTCTAGAAATTGATAAAATCGTAATCCTACTAGAATGTTCCTAATCTGTCAGTTGATCAAGTGGCCGACATATGCACATTGAAATAGACTCTTAAAGGAATAAAACCAACGGTCTAGATTCAAGATGCATGCCGATGGCATATTCGTTGGACATAACACATGAATAGGGGTGTACACTCGAGTCAAACCGAGTCAGCTGGCCTCAGCTCGAATTTGGCTTGGCTCAGTCCTTGAGCCTGACTGGCCAGCTCGGCTCAATTTGGTCAGCAAATCAAGCCAATTTGAGCCGAGTTCGAGCCAAAGTGCAGGACACTTTCAATTTCTCACTGTATGTAAAACAACTACACGTATTTCATCAAACACCTTATAGGCAACATCAAAATTAAGAAAAAATGATATTTGTTTCATATACATACCTTCCTTGCCACCATTCGACACTTCGTTGAGTCATTTCATTAAGCACTTGGTGAGCAACATCAATATCAAAGTAATCAAGTCACCAAATTAGCTTGATCCGAGTTCAATTTGAGTTGGGGTTCGATCCGAGTCAATTTGACCTCGGGCAAGCTCGAATTTGGTTCGAAATTTTTTTCAAACTCAAAAAATCAGCTTAACTCGGCTCAAACTCAGCTTTGAACCAAGTTGAATCGAACTTTTTCAAGTTTGAGTCGAGGGAGCTAACTCGGTTCGTGTACACCCCTACACAGGGGTGCACACGGTTCGGTTTCGGTTTTGAAACTGGAACCGAGTGGCCAAGGATGTTGGTGAATGGGTCCTGCCAGCTGTCCATATGGACCGTTAATGTGAAGGGGGCCACCTTTAGTTCTCATCCCTTTTGGAACCGGATCCGAACCGTGTGCACCCCTGCCCCTACATGAACATGTGAAGTCAGGTCGGGGAGGCCGGATACCGCTAGAGTGACTTGAGCCCAAGGCCTGCCCGAAAATGAATCGGGCCATCCATTCCCAGTGGAGCCCACCAGGCGAGCCGTCGGTTTCATAGTACGTACGGGTATTTTTTACCGTTTAACTACTGTTAACCGTAGAACTCCATCACCTTTTCACATTAAAAGGGTGAAGGGCCCACCAATGCAGATCAGAAGATATGTGGGTCTCTTTCAAATGAAGAAAGTGATCCGTTGAAAAACACCTACGACACAAATCTCACTGTGGGTGTTTCTTATTTTCTGTGCAACTACGATCCAACGGCGGCGATGAGTGGGACATCTAAACAGTTAGTGCAAGTGGGATCCCTTGGATGTGATAGAATTCAACTTCGGCTGTGGATATGGCACATTTCTGACCGTTCATCCCATGGGCCAGCCATGGACTGGCGGTAATCCAAAAATCATATTGATCGGAATTTTCTGAGCCGTCCAATTAGAAGACTTCTCCCTTTTAATATGGATGGTTGTCAAGACTTTTCTAACCATCTTTTTCAATCCTCAAGATGTGATCCACTTGGATGGTCAGGTCACTCCAACGGTTCTGATTTCTCAACAGAGGCAGTGGGTCCTTTGTAAGGCCCACAAATGATGGCCCTTGCTGTGTTGGCCCATGAAACAAAAAATCCCGCAGAGTGGGAGATCTTGGCCATTGAATAGCTTGCCTTCTTTTTTGGTTGAACGTAGACCATTTTCTATGTTTCTTTCTTGACCATCTATTTATTATTGTTTTCTATTGAAGGGTTAGGATTTCTCCGATTATGGGAGATTTTAGTACATGGGCCTTCCATGGTAAAGCCTATCAAATGAACGGTTTGGATAGCCGAACCATAGGCCCTGGACGCTAGGATGTCTATATCGATGGGCTCTCTTAGTTAACCGGACGGGAAGTTTAGCCGGGAGCGGATTAGCTGTTACCCGGGTCTTTGCCGTCTGGGGCCCACCTTGATGAATGGATTGTATATCCACGCCACCTATCCGTT
This sequence comes from Magnolia officinalis, assembly GCA_021015155.1. Lineage (NCBI taxonomy): Eukaryota > Viridiplantae > Streptophyta > Magnoliopsida > Magnoliales > Magnoliaceae > Magnolia > Magnolia officinalis. Next base: position 90,208,510 of record JAJHSJ010000006.1, on the reverse strand, counting down.
TTTTCGGCTAATTTTAGAACGTTATCCCAAAACTTAAGCAGATCTAAATCTCTGGTGGGCCACACCACTGTAAAAATTGGTGAATGGCCATTAAAAGCTTTTTGTAGGCCACGAAAGTTTTGGATCAAGATCATCTTGATATTTTACCTTCATTGAAGTCTGTTTGACCTTATCAACGAGTTGGATGGAAAATAAACATTATGGATATGCTTAAGGTGGGCCTGGGAAGTTTTTAATGGTGGTTGTTCAATCACCACTTTTCCTGTGGTATGATCCACCTGAGATGTAGGTCTGCTTAATTTTTTGAACTCTTTTTCTAAAATGGGTTGGAAAAATGGAAGGACGGCGTGGATATACGGGTGGCCCCACGGACCCAATTCGCTCCCAGTTTAGTGAGAGCGTAAAAGACCTGAAGCTCTGTGGGTGCAACATGTTGTATATGTAAATCTACTCCGTCCATCAGGTGGGGAATGAGAATGATTGGAAAATCACTATACTTTTGAGTGGTGAGAGCTTTTCATATATATTCATTTACAGATGGTATAATGTAGTAATTACACATAAATGTTGATTATAAAATAAATGGAAAGAATTAGCTAAACAAGCTCCTATAATTGAGGGTCAATGGATGCACATATGGAAAGCCTTAAATTAAGGTAGAGGATCCTCAACACTACCCCGCAAGCAGAGCATTGGATTTGAACAGACGTGGAGCTCGGATCGAAAAAATTGAAAGAGAGGCCTAGACACACTTTTGGTGAAAATATCGGAAACCTGTAAGTGAGAGGGCACATACTGTGTGCGAAGTTTGCCAGCGACAACAAGTTCACGAAGAAAGTGGTAGTCTAACTTAACATGCTTGGCCCGCTTGTAAGAAACGGGGTTGACGCTTAAAAAAATGACACTTTTGTTGTCACATAATAGAAGAGGTCGCCGTGAAAGAGAGATTTTGAGGTCACGAAGGAGATGTGTGAACCAAAGAATTTCGGCGACAGTGAGAGCAAGTGCACGATACTCAGACTCACAGCTGGAACGATAAACAGTAGGTTGCTTCTTAGCACTCCAAGAAATTAAATTGTCGCCAAGGTAAATAGAATAACCAGAGGTAGAGCGACGAGTGTCAGGACATTCTGCCCAGTCGGCATTAGAGTAAGCAACTAAAGCACCAGGAGCAGTGAATGGATGAAAAGTGAAGCCAAAATGCAGTGTGCCCTTGACATAGCGAAGAATGCGCTTTACAGCAAGAAAGTGGTCTTTAGTCGGAAAGTGTAGAAATTAACTGACAGAGTTTACAGCGTGAGCAATATCGAGACACGTGATAGTCAAATACTCGAGAGCACCAACAAGAGATCTGTAAAGAGTGGGATCCGAAAACAGAGGACCATCAAAAGACAGGTGCTAGGAAACAACCATGGGGGTGTGAATAGGCTTGTTGTCAAGTAACTAAGCTCGCGTGAGAATGTCCCGCGCATATTTTAGCTGATTGATAAAAAGACCATCAGTGGTGGGTGTAGCTTCAAGACCAAGAAAGTAACTGAGAGAACTTAAATCCTTAGTAGCGAACTCAGAATTGAGCTTACAAGTAAAGTTGTCAAGAAGAGAGGAGTTGTTGGCTATAATAATGATGTCGTCAACATAAAGAAGCAAATAAATAATGTAAGACCGCCTGTGAAAGACAGAGTGATGTGTCTGCACGACTGCAATAAAAACCAAGGTGAATGAGAAAAGAGCTGAATCGCTGAAACCAGGCACGAGGGGCTTGTTTTAAGCCATAAAGAGCTTTCTTTAACTGACAAACATGATTAGGGAAGCGAGGGTCAGTGTACCCAGGAAGCTGTTCCATATAGACATATTCAGTAAGATGACCATTGAGAAACGCATTCTTGACATCAAGTTGGCGGAGATGCCATTTGTTAGTCACAGCAAGAGAGAGTACAACACGGACAATGGTAGCCTTGATGACAGGGCTAAAAGTGTCAGTGTAGTCAAGACCAGGTACCTATGTATAACCCTTGGCAACAAGGCGGGCTTTGAGACGCTCGATAGATCCATCGGGCAAGTATTTGGTCCAAAACACCCATTTGGACCCACAATGTTGGTGTTGGCAGGTCGAGGGACCAAAATCCAGGTACGATTATTTTGCAGGGCTTGAACTTATTCATTCATTGCGGCTAGCCAAGTAGCATTCTTAGCAGCATATTTGAATCTTTTAGGCTCAGTAGGTGCAAGGAGAGCAGAGAGAAGACCAGAGGACCCCAAGAGAGCAAGATTCAAAGGATGGTGAGGTTTGAAAATACCATCTATGACTAGTGTGACCATAGGATGAGAACCCAACGGAATAGCAGCAGCAGGAGCAGTGACCTTCTAAGCGGCAAATTTGGCAGCGTGGTAGACGGCGACTGTGGGTGGTGTTGGCACGGCCCTGTTCATGACTGAAAGACTTGTTGCTGGAGCAATTTTCGTGGCCATGTCTGTGGCGAGAAGAGTCACCCCCGCGATGAGAAGAGGTCCGGATAGCAGTGAACGCTGCATCTGAGGGCACAGAAGTCTCTAAGGGCTGTTTGGCCAGGCAGATCCCATGGTATTAGGAGGGATGGGATCGACAATATCCTGGGATAGGCATGACGAGCCAAATAGATCCGGTGAACTTGTCCGGGATATGAGCAATCCCATGGATCTTAAGACAATCCACTGACATCATCATCATTACCTTAAAATTGATCCTATCCCTTGGTTGGATGGATTGGAAGGTAAAATCCCAGGATATGCACGGCGTGCCAAACTTGTCCCGGTATATAAGCGATCTCATGGATCTTAAGACAATCCACTGACACCATCATCATTACTTTAAAATTGATCCCATCCCTCCTAATGCCATGGGATCTGCCCGGCCAAACAGGCCCTAAAGAGTTTTGAAAAAGTTCAAAACTCTCAGCTTTGGACACAAGATCCGGGAAGCAGGGGAGGGGTGTTTGTGCCATTTAGGCAGTCGAGAAATTGGAGAAATCGGGCCCTAGGCCACGAAGTAACCAGTGAACTTTGTCGGTTCCATCAATGGGGCGACCGATTGCGTGAAGCTGATTTCATAAGGCCTTGAAGGCACGAGTGTATGCAGTGACTAGACGGGTGTCGCGCTTCATCAATTGGAGGTCATCTTTGAGGCGAATTTCACGGGCCTTGGAGCAGTGGCTGAAGGTGTTCTCCAGGGCTGTCCAGACCTCGCGGGATGTGGAGAGGCCGACGTCTTCAACCATTGCTTCCTCTGTGAGGGAGGAGAGGATAAGGCTAAGGAGGCGCTGGTTGGTTGCTTTCCACGCTAGGTGTTTGTCATTTGGCGTTTAAGAGGTGGGAGGGTCGAATGTAGGTGGCGGCACAAGGGTGTCATCCACATGACCCAACAAACCTTGGCTCTTGAGAAGTGGAAGAAGTTGGCTCTTCCATAGGAGATAGTTAGAGGAGGAGAACTTGATGGTAACCATGTGGATCATGGTGTTAAAGGGAAGAAGGGTGGGAGAGGAATCAGAGGCCATTGAGGATCATGGAATGCTAATCCTGGAATGCTCTGATACCATGAGAATGTTTGGAAAACTACCACACTTTTGAGTGGTGAGAGCTTTTCATATATATTCATTTACAGATTGTATAATGTAGTAATTACACATAAATGTTGATTACAAAATAAATGGAAAGAATTAGCTAAACAAGCTCCTATAATTGAGGGTCAATGGATGCACATATGGAAGCCTTAGATTAAGGTAGAGGATCCCCCCCCCCCCTCCCCGCAAGCTGAGCGTCAGATTTGAACAGACGTGGAGCTTGGATCGAAAAAATTGAAAGAGAGGCCTAGGCACACTTTTGGTGAAGATATCGGCAACCTGTAAGTGAGATGGCACATACTATGTGTAAAATTTGCCAGCGACAACAAGTTCGCGAAGAAAGTGGTAGTCTAACTCAACATGCTTGGCCCGCTTGTGAGAAACAGGGTTGGAGCTCAAAAAAATGGCACTTTTATTGTCACATAATAGAAGAGGTCGCTGTGAAAGAGAAACTTTGAGATCACGAAGGAGATGTGTGAGCCAAAGAATTTCGGCGGCAGTGAGAGTAAGGGCACAATACTCAGACTCACAGCTGGAACGAGAAACAGTAGGTTGATTCTTGGCACTCCAGGAAATCAAATTGTTGCCAAGGTAAATAGAATAACCAGAGGTAGAGCGACGAGTGTCAGGACATCCTGCCAAGTTGTAGACACCCCACCCCGGCTAACCTTGATTTTGTTAAGACAATCCGAGAACCACGATCATATCCTAAACCTAACCCCAATCCTAATCTAAGCCATCAGGAATCATCATTCAATCCAGACCATGTCCAAAATCGACCTATTTCTCGAATCATTTTCGGGTAACCATCGAGCCGACTTCAAGCCAGTTAGAGCCAAATGTCCAAAAGGAACTTTGTTTCACTCTAAGGACCCAAAAAAGAACTCACCAGACGAATTTTGAGGAAAACCGTACCAAGGTGGTAATCGGATTACCGCCGGCGGTAGTCCAATTACCACTTCTTCCCAGAAAATGTGCACGAAGCCAGTCACATGAGTTCCAGACTCAACCAGGTCCGGGCGGTAGTCCGACTACTACCGCCGGCGGTTGCCGGATTATCGCCGGCGGTGATCGGAGTTCCGCCGCGTGCGGTCTGAGCAGGGACAGCTGTCCAGCGTCCAAAGTCAACTTTCCTATACATTTACCCTCTCCATCCTCACTATTTACCGTTTTACCAGCAATTTAGCCAATGGGAGCATGCCATGTGGCATCTCTCTCCTCTCCACCAATCACCATATGCCACATCAGCATTTGCCCTCCCCTATCCTCTATTTACCAAACAACCATTGGAAAGGGCTATAAATAGCCCTCTCCCCTTTCATTTTCAACACACATGGATGAGAGTGAGACATGGATGAGATTGAGAGAGGGAGAGAGTGAGAGAGAAAGAGTGAGAGAAAGAAAGAGAGAGAGAAAGAAAGAGAGAGAGAGTGGGAAGAGAGAGTGAAGGAAGGGAAGGAGCTCCCAAGCCTTCAAGCCCAAATTTTCCAGCCATCTCCCAGCCTTCACCTCATCCCCTTCCAACCCATAAGCTTGGCCCAGAATGATCATGGTTCAGTTCATGTCTTAGCCTACTCAAGAATCAGCCAAAGATCTATCATCCTACAAGCATTCATCATGACATCTACTCCCTTCTCACCCCCCTGCTCCTCTAGATCCCTAGTGGACGTATGCTCTGTGACTTGCCGTACATCGGATCCTGTCACATCAGAAATTCCTAGTGATCTAGTCCACTTTTCTTATCTCTTTGCATAAGCATCATCACATCCGTCCTCTAGACGCATTGTCGGACGTATGCTCTGTAGCCTGCCGAAATACTCGGATCTTGCTACATCAGAAATTCACGTGTGACTAGTCCCCTCATGACCATAGCATCATCATCATCCTTTGAGATTATTTTACCACACTAAGTCGAGACCGTACACTTGTATGGGCAGAGAGGGTGCCTAACACCTTCCCTCTTTGTAACCGAGGTCCCTTACCCGGAATCCCGTATCGTAGACCAGGAGTCAATCTAAGGTCGGAGAATCTTCGGATTTCTCCAACCTTACGTATTCCGTGGTTCTAGCCGACTGCGGGATTCTGAGATCATTCGGCTAGTGGCGACTCCAACAATCATAAGTCAGCTTAATCACCCCCAGCATCACCATAACACTCAACATTTTATAGCAACAACGCCAACAACGTGGACGCCGATTTTTCAGTGTCTACACAAGTCGACATCAGAGTAAGTAACTAAAGCACCAGGAGCAGCAGATGGATGAAAAGTGAGGCCAAAATGCAGTGTGCCCTTAATATAGCGAAGAACGCCCTTTACAGCAAGAAAGTGGTCTTCAGTCGAAGAGTGTAGAAATTGACTGACAGAGTTTACAGCGTGAGCAATATCGGGACGCATGATAGTCAAATACTGGAGTGCACCAACAAGAGATCTGTAAAGAGTTGGATCCGAAAGCAGAGGGCCATCAGAAGACAGGTGCTGGGAAACAACCATGTGGGTGTGAACAGGCTTGCCGTCAAGTAACTGAGCTCGCGTGAGAATGTCCCACGCATATTTCAGCTGACTGATAAAAAGACCATCAGTGGTGGATGTAGCTTCAAGACCAAGAAAGTAACTGAGAGAACCTAAATCCTTAGTAGCGAACTCAAAATTGAGCTTACAAGTAAAGTTGTCAAGAAGAGAGGAGTTGTTGCCTGTAATAATAATGTCATCAACATAAAGAAGCAAATAAATAATGTCAGACCGCCTGTGAAAGACAAAGAGTGATGTGTCTGCATGATTGCAATAAAAACCAAGGTGAATGAGGAAAGAGCTGAATCGCTGAAACTAGGCACGAGGGGCTTGTTTTAAGCCATAAAGAGCTTTCTTCAACTGACAAATATGATTAGGGAAACGAGGGTCAATGTACCCAGGAGACTGTTCCATATATAAATGTTCAGTAAGATGACCATTGAGAAATGCATTCTTGACATCAAGTTGGCGGAGAGGTCATTTGTTGGTCACGACAAGAGAGAGTACAACACGGACAGTGGTAGCCTTGATGACAGGACTAAAAGTGTCAGTGTAGTCAAGACCAGGTACCTATGTATAGCCCTTGGCAACAAGGCGGGCTTTGAGACGCTCGATAGATCCATCGGACAAGTATTTGGTCTGAAACACCCATTTGGAACCCACAATGTTGGTGTTGGCAGGTCGAGGGACTAAAATCCAGGTACGATTATTTTGCAGGGCTTGAACTTCTTCATCCATGGCGGCTAGCCAAGCAGGATTCTTAGTAGCATATTTGAATTCTTTAGGCTCAGTGGATACAAGGAGAGCAAAGAGAAGACCAGAGGACCCCAAGAGAGCAAGATTTGCCAGGTGGCGAGGTTTGAAAATACCATCTTTGGCTCATGAGCATATGATGAGAACCCAACGGAATAGCAGCAGTAAGAGCAGTGACCTTCCAAGCGGCAAATCTGGCAGCGTGGTAGACGGCGACTGTGGGTGTTGTTGGCACGGCCCTGTTCATGACTGAAAGACTCGTTGCTGGAGCAATTTTCGTGGCCACGTCTGTGGCGAGAAGAGTCACCCCCGCGATGAGAAGAGGTCGGGTAGCAGTGAACGCTGCATCTGAGGGCACCGGAGTCTCTAAGGGCCTGTTTGGCCAGGCAGATCCCATGGTATTAGGAGGGATGGGATCGACAATATCCTGGGATAGGCATGACGAGCCAAACAGATCCGGTGAACTTGTCCCGGGATATGAGCAATCCCATGGATCTTAAGACAATCCACTAACATCATCATCATTACCTTAAAATTGATCCTATCCCTTGGTTGGATGGATTGGAAGGTAAAATCCCGGGATATGCACGACGTGCCAAACAGACCCAGTGAACTTGTCCCGGTATACAAGCAATCTCATGGATCTTAAGACAATCCACTGACACCATCATCATTACTTTAAAATTGATCTCATCCCTCCTAATGCCATGGGATCTGCCCGGCCAAACAGGCCCTAAAGAGTTTTGAAAAAGTTCAAAACTCTCAGCTTTGGACACAAGATCCGGGAAGCAGGGGAGGGGTGTTTGTGCCATTTAGGCAGTAGAGAAACTGGAGAAATCGGGCCCTAGGCCACGAAGTAACCAGCGAACTTTGTTGGTTCCATCAACGGGGCGACCGATTGCGTGAAGCTGATCTCATAAGGCCTTGAAGGCACGAGTGTATGCAGTGACTAGATGGGTGCCGCGCTTCATCAATTGGAGGTCATCTTTGAGGCGAATTTCACGGGCCTTGGAGCAGTGGCTGAAGGTGTTCTCCAGGGCGGTCCAGACCTCGCGGGATGTGGAGAGGCTGACGTCTTCAACCATTGCTTCCTCTGTGAGGGAGGAGAGGATAAGGCTAAGGAGGCACTGGTTGGTTGCTTTCCACGCTAGGTGTTTGTCATTTGGCGTCTGAGAGGTGGGAGGGTCGAATGTAGGTGGCGGCACAAGGGTGTCATCCACATGACCCAACAAACCTTAGCTCTCGAGAAGTGGAAGAAGTTGGCTCTTCCATAGGAGATAGTTAGAGGAGGAGAACTTGATGGTAACCATGTGGATCATGGTGTTGAAGGGAAGAAGGGTGGGAGAGGAATCAGAGGCCATTGAGGATTGTGGAATGCTAATCCTGGAATGCTCTGATACCATGAGAATGTTTGGAAAACTACCACACTTTTGAGTGGTGAGAGCTTTTCATAAATATTCATTTACAGATTGTATAATGTAGTAATTACACATAAATGTTGATTACAAAATAAATGGAAAGAATTAGCTAAACAAGCTCCTATAATTGAGGGTCAATGGATGCACATATGGAAGGCCTTAGATTAAGGTAGAGGATCCACAACCCCCCGCGCAAGCTGAGCGTCAGATTTGAACAGACGTGGAGCTTGGATCGAAAAAATTCTAGGCACACTTTTGGTGAAGATATCGGCAACCTGTAAGTGAGATGGCACATACTATGTGCAAAATTTGCCAGCGACAACAAGTTCACGAAGAAAGTGGTAGTCTAACTCAACATGCTTGGCCCGCTTGTGAGAAACGGGGTTGGAGCTCAAAAAAATGGCACTTTTGTTGTCACATAATAGAAGAGGTCGCTATGAAAGAGAAACTTTGAGATCACGAAGGAGATGTGTGAGCCAAAGAATTTCGGCGGCAGTGAGAGTAAGGGCACAATACTCAGACTCACAGCTGGAACGAGAAACAGTAGGTTGATTCTTGGCACTCCAGGAAACCAAATTATTGCCAAGGTAAATAGAATAACCAGAGGTAGAGTGATGAGTGTCAGGACATCCTGCCAAGTCGACATCAGAGTAAGTAACTAAAGCACCAGGAGCAGCAGATGGATGAAAAGTGAGGCCAAAATGTAGTGTGCCCTTAATATAGCGAAGAACGCGCTTTACAGCAAGAAAGTGGTCTTCAGTCTGAGAGTGTAGAAATTGACTGACAGAGTTTACAACGTGAGCAATATCGGGACACGTGATAGTCAAATACTGGAGGGCACCAACAAGAGATCTGTAAAGAGTTGGATCCGAAAGCAGAGGGCCATCAGAAGACAGGTGCTGGGAAACAACCATGCGGGTGTGAACAGGCTTGCCATCAAGTAACTGAGCTCGTGTGAGAATGTCCCACGCATATTTTAGCTGACTGATAAAAAGACCATCAGTGGTGGGTGTAGCTTCAAGACCAAGAAAGTAACTGAGAGAACCTAAATCCTTAGTAGCGAACTCAGAATTGAGCTTACAAGTAAAGTTGTCAAGAAGAGAGGAGTTGTTGCCTGTAATAATGATGTCATCAACATAAAGAAGCAAATAAATAATGTCAGACCGCCTGTGAAAGACAAAGAGTGATGTGTCTACACGATTGCAATAAAAACCAAGGTGAATGAGGAAAGAGTTGAATCGCTGAAACTAAGCACGAGGGGCTTGTTTTAAGCCATAAAGAGCTTTCTTCAACTGACAAATATGATTAGGGAAACAAGGGTCAATGTACTCAGGAGACTGTTCCATATATAAATGTTCAGTAAGATGACCATTGAGAAATGCATTCTTGACATCAAGTTGGCGGAGAGGTCATTTGTTGGTCACGACAAGAGAGAGTACAACACGGACAGTGGTAGCCTTGATGACAGGGCTAAAAGTATCAGTGTAGTCAAGACCAGGTACCTATGTATAGCCCTTGCCAACAAGGCGGGCTTTGAGACGCTCGATAGATCCATCGGACAAGTATTTGGTCTGAAACACCCATTTGGAACCCACAATGTTGGTGTTGGCAGGTCGAAGGACCAAAATCCAAGTACGATTATTTTGTAGGGCTTGAACTTCTTCATCCATGGCGGCTAGCCAAGCAGGATTTTTAGTAGCAGATTTGAATCCTTTAGGCTCAGTGGATACAAGGAGAGCAAAGAGAAGACCAGAGGACCCCAAGAGAGCAAGATTTACCGGGTGGCGAGGTTTGAAAATACCATCTTTGGCTCATGAGCATAGGATGAGAACCCAACGGAATAGCAGCAGCAAGAGCAGTGACCTTTCAAGCGGCAAATTTGGCAGCGTGGTAGACGGCGACTGTGGGTGGTGTTGGCACCGCCCTGTCCGTGACTGAAAGACTCGCTGCTGGAGCCATTTGCGTGGCCACGTCTGTGGCGAAAAGAGTCACCCCCGCGATGAGAAGAGGTTCGAGTAGCAGTGAATGCTGCATCTGAGGGAGCCAGAGTCTCTAGAAATTTTTGAAAAAGTTCAAAACTCTCAGTTTTGGACACAAGATTCGGGAAGCAGGGGAGGGGTGTTTGTGTCATTTGGGCAGTAGAGAAACTGGAGAAATCGGGCCCTAGGCCACGAAGAAACCAGTGAACGTTGTCGGTTCCATCAACGGGGTGAGCGATTGCGTGAAGCTGATCGCATAAGGCCTTGAAGGCACGGGTGTATGCAGTGACTGGACGGGTGCCGCACTTCATCAATTGGAGGTCATCTTTGAGGCAAATTTCACGGGCCTTGGAGCGGTGGTTGAAGATGTTCTCCAAGGCGCTCCGGACCTCTCGGGATGTGGAGAGGCCGATGGCTTTCAGCCATTGCTTCCTCTGTGTGGGAGGAGAGGATAAGGCTAAGAAGGCATTGGTCGGTTGCTTTCCACGCCAGGTGTTTATCATTTGGCATCTGAGAGGTGGGAGAGTCGAATGGAGGTAGCGGCACAAGGGTGTCATCCACATGACCCAGCAAACCTTGACTCTCGAGAAGTGGAAGAAGTTGGATTTTCCATAAGAGATAGTTGGAGGAGAAAAGCTTGATGGTTAACCATGTGGATCATGGTGTTCATGGGAAGAAGGGTGAGAGAGGAATCAGAGGCCATTGGAGCTAGTGGGATGCTAATCCAAGTATGATCTGATACCATGAGACTGTTTGGAACCACACTTTTGAATGGTAATAGCTTTTCATATATATTCATTTACAATTGTATAATGTAGCAATTACAGGTAAATGTTGATTACAAAATAAATGGAAAGAATTAGTTGAACAAGCTCTTATAATTGAGGCAGAGGATCCTCAAACAGCAGGGAACTCTTATTTTAACCGTTCGTACAAAATATCAGACCTATAAATAGTTCCATAGGCCATACCAGTGGTAAAAATATTAATTGCTCCAAAAACCTATAAGTTTTTGCATGGTCGCCCGCATGAGTTCTGGATAAGGATGATTTTGGTATATTCACTTCACCATGGTGAGTTACACCTGATTAACAGGTTTGATGAAAGATACACACCATGGTGGCCCCACACACAAACCGATGGTTGGCATACCATTTCCATAGTTCCCTGTAGCGTGGCCCACCTCATTTGCTGATCTGGATTAATTTTTATTCCAACGCCTGGAATAGAGTATATAACCTTATGGACGGAGTGGATTTTGCATATTCCATGGTGGGCCCCACAGAACTAAGGTGATTGACAGGCTACGTAAAAGTGGTGTTGTGGAGGATTTCCTTTCTACCAAACCATCCAGTAGTACGACATTCCTTAATTTTTATTTGTTTTAACCGCTGGTGCGTTTTTCTTTAATAGTATATATCTAGGGCACCAATTGAAAGGGCCAAACTCGCCCATCCTTATATTGTTGAGATATTGTCCATCCACAGCTGAAGTCAACCGATCAACGGTCCAGATCATCTAAACATGGGCCATAATAGTACAATCAAAGGCCTTACTATACTAAATAGATCTTCCACCGTCGATCATATAAATCCTTGAAAAGGGTCGTCATTCAATGAGACATAATCTATCTAGAGTAGCTTCCATGATTCGGACGGTCTGTTTTGAGTTGATACAGGACATGTATATACTTTCTGAGTGCATGAGTATGAACGGTTTCACTCCGACAGAGTATCAAATGACTGCCGTTTCTATCGAAGCTTTCTGTCTCCAGTCAACCAAATCAAGGGACGTGGTTAGAGATGGAGAGATTTCATTCGCGGATCTTTGATGATATAATCAATCATAGAGGAACGCACGAGGTTTGCTAATTCCACACGCGTGTTGATGCCTGCCCATCCAAACGCAGTGACACGTGCCAATATGAAACACGTGTGCAAGATCCGAGCTTCCCATCTCATTATAAATAATGCTTAGATCCTCTGCCTCAAAAATTAGGCCGTCTCACTCATCATTTGAGCCACAATTCACCAAGTAAACTGGCCGTTGATCCAATATATTCTAGCTGTCCACTTGTTTTATATGCTTGGCCCACGTGAGGTGTGAATGGATTGATTTCTAGGCCGAAGACCTAAACAATAAAGCCCTCCTGACAGAAAGCTCAGATCTGACACGCGTGTTCTACGTTGGCACGTGTGCCTGCATGTGGAAGGCCAGCGCTCCCCACGCATGTAGAACTAGCAAACCCCAGCTAAACGTGGAGGAAGTAACATAGGAAGAACGTACAAGAAACCAATATTTCAATGGTCAATATCTTTTGAAACCTAACGTCATGGTGTGGGGCCCACTCAAATGTCCATGTCCATGCATTAAAACTACACCACCAACCACCCCAAGTCTAAAAAATCATACAGTGCCACGAGGCACCTTTGATAGTGAAAGAACACCGAATTCTTCCATTTTTATTTTTATTTTTTTTCTCTTTTTGTGGTGAAGGACTCACACGGTAAGGAGCCTTGAATTGAGACATACACTAAGTCTTGGTGTGTAGTCTTCTATACCGATCAATTGAAGCACGTGTTCACTGATCTGTACCGTCCCAATGGTGGGCCACATCTTAAATGGACGATAGTAAAAATGGCTTAAATCAGGAAAAACTAGTATTTGATCAAGGACAATGGAAAGATCCATTGGGTGAACTTACTGAGACTTGGTGTACAGCCCATCTAGTATGACCAATCAATACATACATCCATTGATCTGCTCCATCCAAATGATGCGCCACTTCTTAAACCAACCCATCATGTAAAACCTCATAGATTCGATCTATCAACCACTTAATTAGTGGTACATCAATTGGACGGTCTTGATATATAACTGGTGGATAGATACATTATCAATTAAATTTCAATCTATGGACTACACATCAGATTACATTAATTCCTAATAAATAATCAACATGGTTTTGTTTAGTTTATCCATTCAACGGTGGAAGATTCCCCAACGTAGACATCTGTATCCAGCCCACACTTGCAAGAATCGACCACACAGCTGGATCACATCACACGTGGTTGCATTGATCATGGTGGGCCACAACAGATTGCGTGAGAGTTAATATTTGAAATTGATCATGGCGAGCGGCGATTGGGACTGGTGGGCCACATCTAGGCCATGCGTATGATTCCAGCTTACTCATTGAAAAGGAAGTGACAAAAGGACTAGGATTGAGATTAGGACGTAAATGTCGTGTAGTTAAGAGTCATGTATTCAATGCCAGCTTAGCCCAGGAAAGAAAGTCACAGAAAGAGCTACAAGTGATGGGGTCACGACGATTTAAGAGCAGTTCACACAGTAACTTGATTTGTATTATTGTGCTGATAGGCTTGAAATTGAGTTCATTGGACTTTTATTTTCAACCCTTCATTCATTTCTCATTTGAATGTGGGCCATTTCAATCTATTCACGATTGGGTTTTTCTCCAATCCATTTGGATTTTAGAGGGTGCGAAAAAAAGAGGTTGAAAAAATGCGTAACTTTTGGTAGTGGTTTGTATTGGTTGGCTGCTTAGACTGAGTTGTCTGGTCTCGAGTTGAGTAGGAACTTGCCTGAGTCAAGGATGAATCGGGCTATCTTGATTGAGTCGACTTGACCAGGTGATTCATTTGGTTAAACTAGGTTGGGACCGACTCAGTCCGAGTTGACTCAGAATCATGTGCAGATGTGAATATTCTGATCTATCCATAATGAATGCAGTTTTGCTAACTAGCTTGTGTCAAAGCTTTGTAGCCTCAAGATAGACTTTATTTGAAGAGATCATGTGCCGACCTAAGGTGAGCCTGTGTAAAAAGAAGCTTTGTAGGCCCCACCAGATGTATGTTTTTATCGACACTATCTATCCATTCTCCAGCTCCTTTAAGGCATGAGCCTAAAAATGAGGCTGATCCAACTCCCAAGTCGAGTACACCACATGACCAGGGGGGATTTAATGCTCATCGTTGATAAGTTTTTGAGGGCCACGGAAGTTTTGGATCAAGCTTATATTTATATTTTCCCTTCATCCAGGTCCTTGTGACCTCATCAAACTGGTTGGATGGCAAATAAATTACATGACAGCCCAGGGAAGTTTTTAATGGTGTGCATTCAATCAACATCTTTCTTATAGTGTGGTCCACCTGTGATTGTGATTTGGATATGCCTGATTTTTAGGCCTATTACTTAAAATAAGCTGAAAAAAAAATGGATGGACAACATGGATAAAACACACATCATGGTGGGGCCTATAGAGCTTTGACAAAAGCTAGGTGGTTGGTGTTGGGTCCCTAGACAACTTTCGTTATGTTCCTGCTTATACCCTAGATTTAAGTTGGGTGTCTCTAATTTCTAATTCCACATTTTCTTTGTAGGTTTTGCATTTTAGTCAATTGCCTTAATTACATTAATTGGACGAATTTCAAAGGTAGGTTTTGAGATTTATTCAAGTCATGTTTGGTTGCGACGTACTTTTCTCGGCCCCACGTAAAAGTTGGATTGAGGGTGGTTGTGTCTTTCAAACCTAAGCTTTTCAGTAACCAAGGCAGTATTTTGGACCGTCCAACTTATAGTAGGACCTATTTATTATTAAGTGGGGTCCAATAACCCATCAGGTTGACCTAACCCATTTGTGTTCCTACTTTATCTTTTCTCTTTCGCTAGCTAGAAATGCTTTGGATAAGAGTATTTTTGTTGTACCAAATTTCATAAAATGTCATGATTTTTTATTTTTTTTTTCCAAATTAGACTGATTAATCGTGATATTCCATGATATTTGGTGCAACCAAACACACCCTAGCTAAACCAAAATGTGCACTTTTTTTAAAATCATATTCTTTTTAATGAAAGTTACAGAAATTTAAGTCATTTTTGGTAGACAGGGTTAAAAATGACTTCATCTGATCATTTTAGCAATAGTAATCATGCATCAGAGAATGTGTTTCTTTCGGACAAGAATTAAAAATAATCTTGATAACCATCCATCATAATCTCCTATACATAATTAATTATGATTAAAGTCATTTGGTGCAGTGTTTCTTTCGGATAAGAATTAAAAATAATCTTGATAACCATCCATCATAATCTCCTATACATAATTAATTATGATTAAAGTCATTTTGTTGCACCAAATACCATCATATTCATGAGTTATCAGTCTCAATCGGTGCAAAATTTCATGATATTTCATGAAATTTGGTGCAACCAAACACAACCTAACTAAATAAGATGTAGCCATGTTTAGGCGTCCACCAAATAAGTCATCTGGGATTTGTCATCCATCTAGACAGGACATGCTTAGCCTTAACACTTTCTCTTCCTAAACTACTATTATTAATTAGATTGAAACTTGCAGCCTTATTTATGCCCAAAGCAGCCTTAGTGGGTAAATTAGCCAACCTATTTGCGCCTAAAGTACCGAGACAGGTAGGGTTCGACTGAGTTTGAGTCAAATCGGAAGACTTGATTGAACCTTAAAACCATGTTATTAAACTTAAAACTATTGAAGTCGCCTCTTGGAAAACTAATATGAGCCCAATCCACTAGCAATGTGCATGGTGTTTGTGTAATTGTGTGTGTGTGTAGAAGGTAAAGGAGTAATTGCTTTGCTTTGAGAACAAGAGATTGGATTCAATAGTCGTTGAACAAGGAAGTGTTGTGGTCCATAGATCTCAATATCCTATTATATCACAACCATCGGAGATTCTAAGATAGATTTGTGGTTATCCCGGGATTAAAGGAATGGTCATCATGTGTGAGGGGATTGATTAAAGCAATGGTGAATAGTTTTCATCAAGAGCCGACTTGGTGTTTGGTATGCCTTTGCCCTACTCCCTAGATATAAGATCTTATTGAACCCAATGGACATCTGTATTGGTAGATCAAGATCAAGTCATTAGTCTGAGACCCATTTGCCTGGACTATTATAAGACTTGATGATCATAGAAAGTTGATTAATTTATAGATATGAGGACATGTAAGGGCCAAGATCTTAGTTATATGTAGAGTTGTACAACGAGTTGAGTCAAGTCGAGCTTTGCCCTGCTCGGCTCGGCTCGTTCCCATGACTACTTCAGCTCAAGCTTGGATTGGCTCAAACTTTGAGCTCAAAACACTTAGCTCGGCTTGACTATTTGAGCCGAGCAAGTTGTGTTGAGTTGAGGCGAGCTCGAGTTGAGTTGTCTATTTTTTTTTTTTCATTTTGAAAACTGAAAAGGTAAGTTAACTGAAAAGCCGACCCAACCCAGCCCCAGCCTGACCCCCAAACCTTTCAATTTTTAAATCAAAACTCTAAATTTTAATTTTGAATTTTAGAATTTTCTTATTGTCAAACAATTATATAAATTAAAAAAAATAAAAATAAAGATTAGATGTAGAGATACCTTGTTGTTAATATAGAGAGAGAGTCTAGTGGGTGTGAGCCATACGGCTGAAACGTTGAGTTAAGCAGGTGTGGCGGGGATTGAGTGGGGAGAAAGGGGAGAGAGAGAGAGAGAGAGAGAGAGGAGAGAGAGAGAGAGAGAGAGAGGAGCTCGGGCAAGCGCGACAGGTAGGGTTTATAAAGGGATAAAGTAAAGAATTGATAGGTAGGGCCTTTAGGGTGGTTATTATATATATATATATATATATATATATATATATATATATATATATATTCGAGCCGAGTTGAGCTCAAGTGAACCAAGCTTGGAATCGAGCTTCGAGCTTCGAGCTAAGCCAATTCGAGCTCCACTCTGCTTGACCTTGGCTCCACTACCAAAAAATCGAGCAAAGGCTACGGAGTATGGAAGCTTTTGGCTACGAATATAAACCGTAGCTAGTTTACTCCAGATTTAATCCGTAGCTAAAACCTCCTTAATCTGTATTTAAAACTTGCCTTCCACCCTGATCTTATTAGAGGTTGGTGGTGTTTGAGGGGCTCCATAGGGCCCATTGGAATATATGTGTTTTATCTAAGCCGTCCATAAATTTTGATATATAATTTCATTGGATGAGCCCAAAAAGTAGGTAGATTTAAGGTCTAAGTGGACCACACCATAAGAAATAATAAAAAATAAATTTGTATCGTTAATATTTTTTGTGGTCTGCTACAGCTTCGATCTGACTCATTTTTTTGGATCAACCCTTAAAATGAGTAGATACGTAACATACATCACGATGGGCCCCACAAGACCTAAAGCTACGCATATACAAGTGTCGTCCGTCACCCGCCTCCCCCCAATAGAGTCTTGCGCGCGCCCATCTCCCAACCCAAATCCCTCACATCTCCCTCGTGCGCCCGCCCCTCTCCCAAAACCCAAACTGAGCATTCTGGCGCCCGCGCCTCTCCTTCTCTCTCTCTTCCTCTTTCTCTCTCACGGCTGCTTTCGGATCTCTCCAGCTGCAGCAACCTGATAACCCATTAGGTATCTAGATCTGCTTTTGGATATATTTTCTGCACTTTGCAAGGTTTTTTAACTCGTTATGGTAGGGATTTACTAGATCTAGAACTAGGGTTTGGATTTCAGAAAATGCAAGTGAGAAGATGCTTTTTCTTTTTCCATTTTTCATCTGTGAATTTCTTGTGTATTTTGCAGGACTTTCTCCTCTCGTGAGCTGAGAGAGTAAAAAGACAGATCTGGATCTCATTCCACGATCTTGTTAAAGCAGACGCTTCCTCCTCTCCTTGAAGTTCTCAGCTCACTGTCCTTCTCCTCCCCTTGATTCCACAAGTAATTCTCGTTTCCCTTCTTTTGTCTTCTCATTTTTTTATTTAAAAATAAATTAGTCATTTGATTGAGATTTCCCTAAATTTTGTTAATTGAATTCATATGATTGTTTCTTACATTTTTTGGGACCAAACGATCAATCTCTCCACTTGATTTTCTTTCCTATGTTGCTGATGGCAATTGATTGACTCTGATTTGAATTTTGCATGTTCCGCCCATTCATGCTAATAGAGTCGAGGGTTTATTAATAGATTCTTTAGGTGGCTTTTTATGATGACATAATTTTACAATTTTTCCTGTTTGTAGGAAATTGTAAACGTGGACACCTGTTGCTTTTGTCATGTGTTGGTCGTGTGTTACTGTCAGTTTTACTTCATAGCTCCATGCTAGTGTATTCCAAGAGCAGGGGGTTTCATACTTTCCTTATGCTTGCCCTGTTCTTTTGTTGGAGAGCCTGGTTTTTTCGTCATGTCCTTACATTACATCGTATAGAGCATGTTCTACTATAGGTTCCTGTGCTCCCAAGCTTAAGTGTTTATTTCAGCTTTATAGATACAATGACAGGTGGTGTGTGCTCCAACTTTCTTTGAAAAAGCAAAAACATGAAGGAATTGTTAATGTGAAGCTTTCACTTGGTATCTGGGTTCAAGCCTAACTAAGCCTTCTAGAGTGCCATCTGTTCGAGGAGCTATACTTATGGAAGGGAATGCTGCCATCCAAATGTAATTTCTTAGTTTCCTTCTCCTGTGGAAATTTTCTTAACTATGAGGTCTTCTCCTTTGGATTTGATTGAGATCATTTTATACTTTTTGTACCTTTCTAATACCAAAAGTAGAAAAAAGGTGCCTGCATTAAAAACATAGGGTGTAAATCCTTTCTTTTTAAGAAAGTCTTTCTAATAATTAAGGAAGGTAAGTAGCAATTTGTGCAGGAAGGCTTTTTCTTTTTCTCATTTGTGGGACTCTTCTGCAATTCGAAATTATTTATATGCAAGAATAATTGTGAATATTTCAAAGTCTTGGTTGAGTTTGTGACTTGTAACTTTAGTTCTGATTAATAAGATATAAATTGGCTATCACTCTCAGCTGTTCAGGCAGTTTTGGTTGGGTTTGTGACTTTACTATGGTTCTGGTTAATAAGATATAAATTGGTTATCCCTCTCAGCAGTTCAGGCATTGATAGTTCCCAGTTTTATGAGCTTGTAAGAATTACAACCCAAGTGCAGTATGGCCATGTAATGATGGATGTTGTTTCTTTATTGTGGGCCCCTGTTTACATGCTACCACATTCACGGACATGTTTGATAATAGCAAAAGGGGTGGGTAGTTCAATTGCAAGAAGAGAATCATTGCATGTCAGTTGCTTTCCATTTGTATTCTAACACAGAATCCATGTTTACCTCCATTTGTACAACTTTTCTCATCTTTTCTTTTTTCCTTTTTTATTTTTTTTTTCTTTGGTAATTTACCTTGACTGTTTTTTCTGATAATCTTGTAATTTGAGAATTTAGAACAGCTAAAAGCCTTTCAAAAGTTAAAATCAGAAAAGGCTTTGGAGGGAAAGGAAGTGTAAGTAATAGAAGCATTGATTAGACATTGTGTTTTTGTCATTCTCTGTTTGCACTGTCTTGATAAGTAGAGCCTCTGAATTCTAGCAGAGCTTCTGATGAAAACATACAACCAAGGGTGCCCCTAGAATCTTGCTTGGCAAGCTTTTCAGCTCCAAAGGAAGTTCATGGTTTTTACAGCAGTGCCTCGAAGTCCAAGACTACAACAATCAAGTAAGCTTGGCGATATTCCTCACTTGTTCTATGTTTGCACATGCATTTATGCGTCAGAATACTTATAAGATGGTAACTTGGATAGTTACATCACAACAAGTATTTGCATAAGAAAATTTCCTTGTCTATTTATTCTTGTACTTTTATCTCATGGTATTGTGAAAATTGTTTCTTTAGTTTTTTTTAGTATGAGATTCGGTTTTCGAATGATAGCTTCATGAACATGGTAGATACAAATGTGGTACTTGCAGCCAGGGTTTGTTATTGTCTAAATAGATTCGATGCATGAGCAATTTGGTCTGCATCTTTCTCAAATAACACCAGGGAGAAAGAAGTTCACAACTAGGACTTTTTATTTGGGTGTTTGATTTCTTCCAAATCCAAAGTGGGATAAATCAACCCTTGATTTGGGCTGAAAATCAAGACATGGACAGTGTTACTGTTGTGCACATTGACATTTAGTTGCCTTCCCCAAATCAATACTGAAGCAAATGCCTATCTGTTTTCACTTGCTATTTGGTATATCCATACAGTAGTTCTAGTTTTGATTATATCATTGCTAGCTTATATTTTATGTGGCACTCTTAGGCAAGTTATGTAAATCTTTCTTGGATGGAAATCCTATTTGAACTTCTTTTCATGAGCAAGGGACAAGTTTTATGTATGGAGCAAGTGATGCTTTTTCAAAATCCATGATTACAGAAACATGAGTTATTGTCAAATGAAACTGTTTCTGGGCTGTTAATCAAATCAATAACAGTATTTTATGCACCAGAGTGCATTGATGTATATAAGGTTTTAAACTTCTATTCTTCAGTTCTTTGTCTCTTGACAACAAAATTTACTTGGCAAGGGATCTTAACAACACATACAATCCTAAATATGGACACTTAAGATGCTAATGTTGTGTTGAACCACACACATACATTCATTTGTATATGTGCGAATATGCATATTGAAAGAAGTAAATTTTTTTTTTAAAAAAAATGGATAATCAGAATATAATATTAGAAAGCGAGCAGAATACAGAAACAGGTCCATAACACAGCTCCAGTTCCACAAAACTATCTAATTTGGTAGTACCAAACTGCAGTAGGTAAGGGGACAGAATAGATGGTTCTATTTGGGGCTATTTATTTCCAGTCAGACCAATAGGTAAACTAAAATATCTGTTTTTTGTTTTATTGGTTACTAAAATATCCAGTTTATGGTAGAAACTAATCAAATGGTAGAAACTTGGCTTAGAGTCTCAGTTCCAATGATCTTGAGTCTTGACTCTTGGCCTTACTGGGATGTCATTCTCTAGTGAGTAGAGCTCATGATTTGATTGGCTCAAGGTGTTTCTATTTGATCGTCATTCTCCTTTTTTTAGGTAAATTATTTTGATGGATGTATTTTATACAGGTGCTGATGTTGGTGGATTTTTTGGCAACCCTGAGCCTGAATTGTTAGTTCACTGGTATCAGCTACGTGCTTACTATCCTTTCTTCAGAGGCCATGCCCATCATGACACTAGAAGGAGAGAACCTTGGCTGTTTGGGTAATATATTTATTTAGTTTAAAAGAATGTTCAAAATGGAAATTTATACTTTGCACTTATATTGCATTGTGCATATTAAATTGCTAGCCTCTGTACTTGTTCCTCATAGCCTCTTTCTTGATTTTATTTTTTTGATGTCTCTTTTAAAAAAAGTTGTTGTCATATATTAAAACAAATAAACATAAATAAATTCATGGCAATATTTTTCTATCTAAGACACTAATTCTATCTCTATGGTTCCTTTTTTGTTTATATGCATCCTGTGTTTTGCTAGCTTTAATGTGTAGATATGCATTCAAATTTTAATACTTGATTCCTATTCAGATAAAGTAGAGATCTAATTCCTTCAAATTTGTATATGCACCATATAGGCTAGATGGGATGTACAAATATACCAAGGTTTGGTTGGTTCACCAAATGTAGCCAATCATTATGCAGAAGTACAACTATACTAGGAGCGAACCTAGTAAGCAATTCATTCTAGATTAATAAACCCTTTATCTGTGGTGTAAACTGTTTACATCCTTAAATGAAGAAATGTCAGGGTTATTTGTATTTTCATACATATGTACATAGGCATGCACATTTATTCCCAAGTCTGCATGCTTGTAATGTGTAGTGAGTGGCATAGGCTACATAGTGTGTAGGGTAACTTTTAGATTTTTAATTACAATAATAGGAAAAATAGAGCAAATACTAAAAATAAAGATACTTCAGATTATTTCTTGTGCAAGTCCTATTCATCAATACTTCAGATTGTAATTATTCTTCACTCTACTTTCTACTTTTTTCTTTTCTTTTTCTTGTTTTTTCTTTTTTCTTTTTCTTTTCTTTTCTAGCTTACCGTATCTTGAAGAGAGTCTTCAGTTTCACTACTAGCTTCCACTCTTCAATAGACAAGTCGTCCCGATAATTTGATTTAAGTGTGTCAATAGATTTCCTCGAGATGTGGCTAATAAGCTCATCATCAATCTCAAAATGCCTGCCATATATCTTTTGTTGTTCTTCGGCGTTGGTGCTAGCAATCTTTATGGCCACCTTTTGGCCTTTCTTTGCTATATTAACCTGTTTGTGATTAATCTCAATGGAAGCTATTCGTCCAATATCGATAAAATCCCTTGAAGGAATACAGATTGGAGTACCGACCTTTGCAATCCTGTAATGCCCCGACTTTTCAAGACTCGAGTACACGACCCGTTTCCCAAAACCCGAGTGTTAACCTTAAAGGATGGTCAAATATATTTTTTCCTTCTTTTATCAGAGTAAACAGATGAGCATAGAATGGACAAGTAAGCATAAAAGAAATTTTCATTATCATTTGGAATATATAAGAGAGCGCCCATAATGACTTATACAAACCAATGTCTCCATTCTTACGAATACAAAATGAAATAACATTACATGAGAAATAAAGTAAATTGCAACAATCTTGAGCTGTGAAATCCTGTAGCAGCCCTTAGCAAATATAATCAGGCACCCTTGTTGACTATAGTCTGCTCCTTACCAATATGAATGTGAACATCATCAGGGCCACCTGTGCTACCTGTACGGTTATATATCTGATGGATGAGTGGCCAACTTAGTGTGAACTCCCCTCAAGATTACACACCGCCGCATTAGGTAAGAAATAGTATAAAACATCCAGACAACCAAAACAGAGTAAATGCAGTCTTATTAAGTGCATGGATGTATGGAATGCGTTCACGCCCCGGGGATGCTCATCCGTGCGGACAGTGGGCCGCCGCCCATGCAATCATCAAACCTGGGAACATCATCCAATCGGAAACAATACGTACCCCACGTACGATAGCAATAGATGCTGGTCTGTGCTATGTATGCATGATTAATTAAGTTATTATTAGTCCAATTACAACCAGCCATTTTAAATAAGCTCAAAGGTCACTACGGGGAGCACATGGCCCAGCATAGGCCGACGAGTCGGGCATAGTATCCCATGACTACCATCCCCGGCCCATGAGGCTACCACCTTAGGATGTTTAATGGAAACCCATCGACTAGTGGTCAATCATATTACAGTATGTGGGACTTACCATCATATGGTTGCACAGTATAAAACATCGAACCCATGTAGAGAAGATATCAAATAAAACCACGTAAGGCGAGTATCAAAATATGCCACATAGGGCGAATATCAAAACCATACGATAAAGACCATCCTTAAAAATCATTGGGCACAACAACCCTGGATGGTAGGCCCACATCAATGATCCATCTAGACCACCACTCAATAACCACCGAGTCGAAGATCCATTACGATCACAACTAGTCAAGTTACATCCCAAGTATGGGTGTACATTCATATGTGGGAATTTTCTGCTAATGTACCAGTTTAAGTTCCGTAAGCAATCCACAAATAATCCACAAGCATGAACAATTATACAGGAATATCATAAAGCATGTAAGATAGCAATTCAATTTCCACCAACTAACACATGTGATTATAAAGGAAGATATCAGTTATGAATTTAAATAAAAACTATAACTTAAGCTAATGAGAAGATGGAAAGCTCAAGGGGAAGAATCATCGCCTTATAGTTGGATCGCCTACCAGTGTCGCAAAGTGCTTGCGCCTTTAGAATTGAATCCTAACATAATTCATGAACTTGTACCGTTAGATCCAAGTTCTAAGCACTACCTAGGTTTCTATTTATACCAAGTTAGGTTACACGGGAACACCCGAGTAATGGAAAGTACGGGGTGTTACAAATCCCTTCGAGGACATCAACACCCAAGATAATTGGATTTTTTTTGTTAAAATGCAGTTCAGCATAATCTTTAGAACACAGGGGAAGGCTGCATCTTCTGCAGCTTCCTTCTTCTTTTTTTCCTTAAGATTGTCAATATAAGCCTTGAACTAATCAAACAAGTGATAGATAATATCGCTTGGAAACCTCTATAATATAAATTAATTTAGAGAAAGAGAATTATAGATCAAAGGGGGAGATGATCAAAACCTTTTGTGTTAGCACAGACAATTCCAACGCTTATGCTCAAGCAAAGTGTGAACAGTCCAAGGAATATAAAATTCAAAGGATGACTCTGCCGATATGGATACAAGGGGCACAACACTGCACATTGGAGAGTATGAGGTATGTTAATTACTTGCTGATTGGATGTTAGAAGACATTCCATGAAGGTGAAATTAATTTAGCATGCAGAACATTAGACAAAATATTTGGATTTTTCTTAAAATATGTAAATTATCTGGGAAGCCTGACCTGCATCCATATGGATGGGACATGAGGCTGGATGAAACAAATGTTTACCTAAGCAGGTAAGCTCCTCATAAGCTCCTCATATCTATGTTGTAATTATAGTTATCTATAATAATAATAATTTGTTCATTATAGTGCATTCACAATAGTTATCATTGTGGTTACAGTTATTCATTATGTGACAGGTTTTCAGGTGAGATGAACGAGTTTCAAAACAAAACAGTTTGCGGTTTTGAGAAGCGATTCGTAGGATGTATGTGTATTTCAGGGGTCATCTGCACCTTGGAAGCATACAATGGAAGGTAAGGAAAACCCTCGAGTTCCCTTCTTTGAATCATGAAAAGGTATTTGTGTTGAATCCCATGCATTTGTGTTAAATCCCATGCATTGGCAATATTAGGCATGCTCATGAGCAGGACATGCATAATTTTCTAAAAATTGATGGAGCAGACCCGGATGTGCGTCGGAGCTATCCGGATGTTGAGCGGGGGCCCTGGAAGGTGGGAACTGCTGTTATGACCATGATGAAGTTGTTCATTTCCTATGGACAACATGGAGGGGTCTGGCCATTTGGACTTGTCATGTTTATGTATTTACTCGAAATTAATGAAGCAGACCCGGATGTGCGCTTGAGCTATCCGAATGAGCGGGGGTCCCTAGAAGGTGGGAACCGCTGTTATGACCATGATGAAGCTGTTCATTTCCTATGGACAACATTGGAGGGGCCATTTGGACAGGTCGTGTTTATTTATTTGCTCGAAATTAATGGAGCAGACCCGGATGTGCGTCGAAGCTATCCAGATGAGAGGGGGTCCCTAGAAGGTGGGAACCGCTGTTATGACTATGATGAATCTGTCCATTTTCTATGAACATCATTGGAGGGGCCTGGCCATTTGGACAGGCCGTGTTTATTCTGTATTTGCAGGTACCACACCCTTAACCTAAACCACACCCTAAACCTATAACCTAAACCTATTCTCAATTCCCTAAAGTTAAACCTAAAACCTAAATGTATTCTCAATTACCTAAACCTATACTTATAACCTAAACCTATTCTCAAATCTCAAAACCTATAACCTAAACCTTAACCTTAACCTATAACCCAACCTAAACCTATACTTATAACCTAAACCTATTCTCAAATCCCAAAACCCATAACTTAAACCTAAACTTTAACCTAAGCCTATAACCTATAACCTAAACCTAAATCAAAACCAAAACCTAAACCTAAAACTTAAATGTATTCTCAAATCCCTAAACCTAAACCTACACCTAATCCTAATCTCAACTCCCTAACCTAAACTTGAAAACCCAAACTTAAACCCGATCCCGAACCCGAACCCGATTTCCTAATCCTAAACCTTAACCAATTCTCAATTCTCCAAAACTATAACCTATAACATATAACCTATAACCTAAACCTATTCTCAAATCACAAAACCCATAACCTAAACCTAAACCTATAACCTATAACCTAAACCCGAACCCGAACCCGAATCTCTAAACCTTAACCTAAACATATAACCTATAACCTATAACTAAGCCTATACATAAACCTAAACCTAAACCTAAACCTAAACCTAAACCTATAACTTAAACCTAACCTATAACCTATAACCGAACCCTATAACTTTAACCTAAACCTAAACCTAAACCTAAACCTTAACCTATACTTATAACCTAAACCTTTCTCAAATCTCAAATCCCAAAACCTATAACCTAAACCTAAACCTTAACCTTAACCCATAAACTATACTTATAACCTAAACCTATTCTCAAATCCCAAAACCTATAACCTAAACCTAAACCTTAACCTATAACCCAACCAAACCTATACTTATAACCTAAACCTATTCTCAAATCCCAAAACCCAAAACCTAAACCTATAACCCATAACCTAAACCAAAACCTATAACCTAAACCCTAACCTAAACCCTATAACCTTAACCTAAACCTAAACCTAAACTTATACTTATAACCTAAACCTATTCTCAAATCCCAAAACCCATAACCTAAACCTATAACCTATAACCTTAACCTAAACCTAAACCTAAACCTATACTTATAACCTAAACCTATTCTTAAATCCCAAAACCCATAACCTAAACCTATAACCTATAACCTAAACCAAAACCTAAACCTAAATGTATTCTCAAATCCCTAAACCTAAACCTACACCTATTCCTAATCTCAACTCTCTAACCTAAACCTAAACCTAAACTTAAAAATCCAAACTTAAACCCGATCCTGAACCTGATTTTCTAAACCAAAACCTTAACCAATTCTCAATTCCCAAAAACTATAACCTATAACTTAAACCTATAACTCAAATCTTAACCTATAAACTAAACCTATAACCTATAACTTAAAACCTAAACCCAAACCTAAATCCGATCCCGAACCCGAACCCGATTTCCTAAACCTAAACCTTAACCTATAACCTATACTTATAACCTTAACCTAAACCTATTCTCAAATCCCAAAACCTATACCTATAACCTAAACCTTAACCTATAACCCAACCTAAACCTTAACCTATAACCTATACTTATAACCTTAACCTAAACCTATTCTCAAATCCCAAAACATACCTATAACCTAAACCTAAACCTTAACCTATAACCCAACCTAAACCTATACTTATAACCTAAACCTATACTCAAATCCCAAAACCCATAACCTAAACCCATAACCTATAACCTAAACCAAAACCTATAACCTAAACCCGAACCCGAATCCCTAAACCTTAACTTAAACATATAACCTATAACCTATAACCTAAGCCTATACCTAAACCTATAACCTAAACCTAAACCTAAACCTATAACTTAAACCTAAACCTATAACCTATAACCTAAACCTCAACCTTAACCTAAACCTATAACCTAAACTTAAACCTAAATCTATTCTCAAATCCCAAAACCTATAACCTAAACCTAAACCTTAACCTATAACCCAACCTAAACCTATACTTATAACCTAAGATTCAAAAGGGAATTGGCTTGATACGCACTTAAAAGATGATAAGGTAAATGCCAGTTTTTCATTTCCTCTTTCTTATTGTAATTATTATGAACTAGAATTAGGAGAGGTCAACCCCTATTTTTAACAGTCATGCCCCGAAAATGGAGCCCCAATTCCATCACATGATTGTGTGTTGTGTTCACAAGCATGTCATAGTATGAATATAACATTCAATCTGTTAAATGTATGCACTACAATATAGTTGTTTGTTTATTTATTTATTATTTTTAGATGTTTAACTCGGAGGTCATGATATTGATTTTCCATGTGGTGTGGGTGTGAGTGTGAGTTTGTGTAAAAAAAAAAAAAACATTTTCATCCTTCATTCCAATTGGATTATTTTGAATACATTTTACTGGAGATGGACAAATATCTTTCATGTTAAAATCATCATTGCAAGTTGTTGGCTTCAACTTGGGTTCTCTTCTAGAAAGATGAGTGCAAAATAAGTTTCACCGACTCCTTTGCCTATGGACTTTTGGCAGTGGACACAATTTCATGCCCATGTATAAATATGTTGGAATATATATCTACATGCTACATGAAAGGAAGAACCTCTCTCTACATATATCTAATCTTTTATAAAATCTACCTCTCATTTGTAGGGATATGAAGATATCAAGTGAAGAGGAATGCCAAAGCTGCAAACATTTATCCCAACGTCCAATTTAGGTTGGTTTCTCAATTTTTTTATTTTTTGTTTTTGTTTTTGTTTCATGCAAGCATTCGACATTCCATGTTAGGCGTCACTTAAGGTGGTCCCCACATTGTAAGGATTTTATTAGACTTTTGGCATGCAACTAGATGATTAATAGCATGACTTGGTTGTAACTTGGAACCAAATCTTATTGTAGATGATGCAAATCTGACCGTATTTGCACCTTTGGTCCACTTTGAACCATCTTGATAGTTTTGGAAGAAGTGGGCATCACACATGTCGAAGGAAATGAACACAGAGAACTTTAAATTAAGAGCAATGTGACATTCAAAACTCTTCTTGCTGAATTTTCTTTATAACTTGCAGAAAATGAAGAAATGATCACTCTTAATATTTGGATGTTGAAATGCTTCATATTCTAGTTAATATAAACATCAATTTCTTTAGGATTAGGACTTGTCTCCATCTTCCTCCAATGGCTCAACTGCTTTATGAAACTTAGTTAATAAAGCAAGATTAGAAGGTACAATAGAGACAAGTATCCCTAGTGAAGAGAGGTCGACGTCGACCATGGCAATTAGTCTGATGATTCGCATCCTTCACCCTAGATTTGACAATCATTGTGTATCAATAGACTCTGTTATCTTCAAAGTAGAATGCTCATTCTTGAGCTGGTAAAATCATGCCGTGAGGACCATGGAAGAGGTACAAAGAGGGAATTAGAAAAGTGAAGGTACTTTTGTTATTAGGAAAGACTCTAGCAAACCAAAATGGTAAAAACCTGTGTTGTATCTACATAAGGTTCACAATTTAAGGGATGTGGTTTGCATGGTGTCCATGACAACAAGTAACTTGGTGGTGTTAGGATGTGGATTGCGTGGCTATTGGAAATATTTCACAAAATAATAATGAAAATGGAAAGATAAAAAATAAAATTAATTAACACTAGGCTGAAGTTTTGGAAGTAAGAATACATTGGGTAGAATAGTGATAGCGTAAGGCGTAGGTGCGGAACCAGCTGTCCATTCCATTTCAAGCAACTTTCGGGCCGCTAGTGTCAGCTATACATGTTTCTCTAGGTTCTCAACTATCCTATTTCTATATTTTCTTTGCATTTAGTTTTCATCCTTCTTCAATTGACTGATTCTTTGTTTTTATGTTGCAGTCCTCTAATGGTTGTTCACCCTCGAATAATTACAGAAGACGCGCAGGAGAAGTTATTGGTATAGTTGTCGGATGTGCAGGTGGACTACTGATACTCGCATTCATTTTCTATCTATGGTGGATGAAGGATGCACCTGGGTGCACACAGACTCACCAAGATTTGTATTTTCAGCATTATTGTAATTATAATTATATTTGATTGAATGAATGATTGTAATTGAATGAATGAATGATTATGCAGGTGGTAATTGAATGAATGAATGATTATAACACGGATATTGACCGTAGCTATAGGTCTATGACTACGGATTAAATCCATAGCCTTTGTTTTGTAAATGTACAAAATAGCTACAGATATTGATCGTAGCCGATAATCTGACAGTTGTAGCTATTGTTAATTTTGGTATATTGCAACAGGCTTTTAGCTACAAATAATATCCGTAGCTGTTTATGCTTATCGCTACAGATATAATTGCTACGGATTATATCTGTAGCTATTGTAACCTATAATTACGGATTAAATCCGTAGCTATAGGTTCCAGACCTATTGTTATGGCACCTACGACTACGGTCGTGCCACGGATTAGCTACGGACTAAATCCATAGCCATAGGTCTATGGCTACGGATTTTATTCGTAGCATTTGCCCGTTTTTCTGGTAGTGCTCATTTTCAAACGAGCTAAGTCATATGAAGCTTCGATCACCCCGAGTTGTTGTTCAAGCTTAGTAAAATCGAGCTAGATCGAGCCAAGCCAAGCGAGCTTTTCCAAGCAACTCGACTCATGTACAACTCTAGTTGTATGGCTTTGGTTCTTTTTAAGAAACTACCTCATGACCAATAAAAATAGGTATGGTTGGGTACATTCATCAGGGTCCATTGACTTACATGAGCTAATAAGGGATCTAATGGTCTTTTAGTGTGAACGCATGATTTGTGCCCACGAGTCTCTTTTAGGCTCTCGCTTTTATGGTTGTTACAAGTGAGTTGTGGTATTGACTCAGGAATATAATGTGGTTGGTTTAGAGTCGTCACTAGCAATTTACTCAAAATTTCATAGTCAGCTAGACCTTGCAGAATTATAGAACCAAGAAGCTCTACAATGAAGTGACTCCTGCAACTAGTCTGTCGACTAAAGATTCCAAATAATGGACCTCAGAGAAGGAATAGGTTAAGCACCCTCTTCCACCTGCATGAATACACGATCTCTAGTTTGTGGGATACATGGGATTTTGGGAGATTCAAAGCTCTAGAGTAGTTTTATTATCTAGTCAGTTACAAATAAGATATAGACCCAACTAGGAAGCTTAACTTGGTAATAGCAATGGAGCCATGTTGTTTGCATCATCCGGTACTTTATTGACATGAAACAAAAAGAAAGGGCTTGGTAATCCTAGGTTTCTGATGTAACATGATCCTAGCAAACAAGTCATAAAGCACATGCTAAAGGGTTGCATGGAAGAATAGTAAGAGAAATGAGATGTTGCAAATAATTATCGAGGAAGTAAATAAAACATAAATGCACCACGTGAGATGATTAGCAAACGAAGATTTGAGAGAGGGGAGAAGAAACTAGACACTCTTCATTGAAGAGATGGTCCAATATCTTTAACCCATACCCTACTTACAAGATCTAGAACTTTAAGATAACTTGTGTTGGTTGGATGCTAGCTTTGAATGGGTTGGATTTATCGACCTAGTTATGATCTCGAGTTTGGATGAGTTGCCTAGATGAATGGGATGAATGGCTTGGGTAAATTGGGTTTGACTAGATAGGTCCGATGAGTGGCTTGAATTAACTAGACTAGGTTGGATGGCCAAGTTAGATTGGGTTAGACGGGTTGGATGGGTTAGATTGAATAGATTGGATGGTCTTGTTGGTTAGGATTGCTTAGGTTGGCTAAGTTGGAAGGTTTTGATTGTTAAAATACGTTGGATGCGTTAAATGGATGGTTTGGACTGGTTAGATGGATAGGGTGAGTGGATTGGATGGATGGCTTGGGTTAAGCCAAGGGGCTAGGGCTATCTTGCCCTTAGTCAATGGTTAAGAGTCTAGGATTAAAGGTGGATGGTTAAGAGACTTGGGGTAAGTCAAAGTTAAGAGACTTGGAATTTCGCTAATGCTAGGTTAGAGGCTGGGGCTAAGGTGAATGGTAAAGAATAAGATGAGAGTTCTCTCCTCTCTCCTTCTTTGGTGTAGCAAAGAATGAGAGGGAAAATCCCTTTTTACAGTTAGAGGTAGCATCAAAGGTGTGGTTTATGAGCACATGAGTGGTAAAGATGCCATGTAAGGTCTTTGATTGGTTGAAAGGGGTTTGATGTCACATGGCATTCTCTCATTAGCCTATGGAGTGGTAGAGGGTGTAATTAAGAGGTTTGAAGCATTTTTTTGGAAGACAAAAGTTAGCTTTGTTGGACATAGGCCAGTGGGGCCCATCACTAGTAGGTGGTCCCATGAGTTTAGGCCTCTTCCGTTAACAGATAGATTTCAAATTCAAGTTTGAATTTAGATTTTAAAAGAGGAGATAGGGATAAGACCAAATAATTTCTTATGATCTCATCCAAACTCATAAATAGGATAAGGCTATCTGGTGAAAAGATATCGAGGAATGACGTGATTTATAGTAATTTGTCTGTTTAACTTATCCTTGGGACAATCTGAGTCATAGATCGGCCATCTATACTGTAAAATCAGAGGGGTGATTAAACCCATATGCTCCAATAGTGGATAGGCGGGCCGCTGGATCTGGACCGTTCATCTTTGACTTTGTAAAGGTTTCATATCGTGTAGACCGTCAGATCTTGAGGGCTCACACTTCCGCACTTCCTATCAAGCTTTAGTGGAATGAACCTTCATCAGCTCTCCTTCTCCGTCACCTAACCTGCCTGATAGAGCTTCAGATGTGTCAACTAGTGAGTGGCACTTAAACTGCCAACTGTCATATGTCACAACTCCAGGCAACCGCAGGCTCTTATATAGGTCTCATTTAAGTTCCAAGTCGTCCGGTTTAGGTTAAAATGGATTCTATGGGATTTTGGGTGGGGATTCGAGCTTAGACTTGGACTTGATTCTGGGTTTGATTTTTTATTTGGTTTTGAATTAGGTTTGGACGTGGTTCTGGACTAGATTTAGGCTTAATTATGCATGCGGTTGATGGATATGAGAATTGTATGTCATGCACAATTCGGGCTTGGTTCTGGGGTCGATAGATATGGGACTTGTAAGTCATGCACTTGGTTACCCCACATAGTGTGGGGTGTCTACACCTAGGAATAAGCCCGTCAGATCAATGGTTTGTAGCAAAAGGTCTGTTGATCCGACGGGTAAGATAATCAGATGAGAACAATTTCTGCAATGGACATCAAGATGGGCCCACCATCTGGCCACGTGGCATACTTAGATCTGTACCCTTCATCTAATGGGTTCCACCATTGATTGATTGTTGACAAAAAAAAAAAAAAAAAACTTTTTTGGACAATCCTAACCATCTACTCAGAGATGCCTTTGTAACCCACTAATAAATGGATAGGATCATCTTAACAATTTTTTATCGCCCATTCACTATCGGGCCTTTCCAATAAATGGTTTGGATCTCATCTAGTTAAGCCACACATGGGATAAAAGATGTGGAAGTATTGGGACTTCAGTCCATCAGAGTGCCGACCATAGTCCATTCCTTTAGCCGTTCATTTGCAAGTCCCACTGATCAGATGGCCAGAAGTCCCTAGCTAATGTGATTTCTCACATTTGAATAATCTATGGTGGGCCAACAGTGAGTGGTACAGATTACTGTGGGCCCCTCCAAAATGTATCCAATGAATAGGTTTACTGTACAAGTATTTACACTGAAAAGTCATTCATAATCTGCTAAAAATCATTCACCTACTTAGACACATCTGTGTGGGCTCGTCATATCATGTCTATGTTATCCAAACTAAGCATTACACGATCTCATGATTATGTCTATTGTATGGGTAAAATCAAGTTAATTTAATGCTTGAGGCACAAAGTTACCAAAATATTCGAACAAATGCTAAGCAAAACTTTAGGGTTAAGGAGGATGAGCGGGTAGAGAGAGTTAATGTCCAAGTTGAAAAACCTGGGATTAGGATTGTCGGCGAATCTATAAATCTTGATTACAGACTTCGACCTTACACGCCGACCTTTGGTACTAACCTCGACCTCGATCTTAGTTACCGACCTCGACATCAGATACTAACTTTGACCTCAGATGTCACGCCCCGAAATCCAGGTACAGAGTGTGCACCCTTAGACCTGAGTTTCAGTTCGTAACTCGTACAAAAAGTGTACTAATTTAATTCCTTAATCAGTTTAATCAGAGATGATAATTATATTCAGTCTAAGTTCCACCATAATCTCAATCATACATATATAACACTTAGCACCAATCAACCAAATATATATAAATCTTGACAACCCTTAAAATAAAATAAACCTTAAAAATCATTCATTTATTATATCATCGTACTATAATTATGTTTATTCTATACTAACATTGTTTCAATGAAATAAAAGTAAATAATTTCTTAAAATCTCAAAATCAATACCGATATACATTTTACGTTTATCAAACTATGCTAGCAAGCAATCAGAAATGGTCTAATGCCGCCACTTCATCTTCAGATAAATATGGCTATGTTTCACATGGATCATGTTCAGGTACGATGCATCCTTCCGGTTCTTGCGCTACATCATCTACTAATGGCTCCTCTGTATGATTTTTCCATCAATAAAAAGGTAAGTTGGTCAGGCTTAGTGAAATAACCCAGCATGGTTCATAATCATAGCAATTAAAATAACTTAAAAATGGATGTACAATGATATGAATGCAAATGATGTATGAATGCATCAGATGGGATGATCATCCATCTGCTTGGGTTGGAGGTCGTCAACCCGCAGTCATCCATTGGGTAGACTTCCACCTTTCGGTAGGCTTGGGCATAGCCCGCATCTGGTAACGTTCTACCAGGATTGACATTTCTTCCATAGAGGACCCCTAGGATCGACCATGTATTATGTAAATGTAATGAATGATGGATAGTGTATGAATGTATCATTTGCATATTTGTCATAGTTGTCTGGATCAGAATATTCACATATGAATTTAGCCTACAATTATCATAACAAAATACTCAAATCAGTATATCAATTAATCAAATAATTACAAACAATTTATTTTAATTTTAATGAATTACGAGACAAGTTGGGTTACTCACCTGAGTCTGATAGTGTAGAATCTATAAGGTAAATGAGTTAGTTTGAATTCAAAGATCTTATCAGTTATATCAGTACATTATTATTCATTTAATTATTTTACATGGTGGGGCCCACCTTGATATACATCCTAAGTGGCCAAACCATAAATGATCAAATAATTAAAATTATATGTTTATTTAAATTTAATTATCAAGATTTGGGTTTTCTTTTTAAGATCCTGAAATTGAATGTCAAATAATTAATCGGGGTGGCCCACCAGATGATTGGATCATTCAGATTTTTAAGGTATTACCATGTTTTGCCTCTACACATTAAATAGATGGTGTGGATCTAACCACACATACACTGATGACTCATCTCGACCTCCTACGCCAAGTGATACCAACATTTGTGCAAAAATCTAAGACTTCTTTATTAAACACTTTCAGATCTGACTAATGTGGCCTATCTGATGGTCAGATTTATCTGAAAATTATGGCCCTTATATATATTGGCCTTAGGGATCATATGATCTGTACAGATCTATCATAGCACAATCAGATTCCATCCATTCAATATATTCCAAAAAATATTACTAACCAGATCTGAAATCATAAAAACATCACTTTATTAAAATTGATTCTACACACCTATACAATGATAGTATGGATAATCCACACCATCCATTGTATAGATCAAGAAGAAATTAATAGCATAATAAAAAATTAAGAAGATCTAACAATTAGAACTTACCTGATCGAGCCTTCTTAAAATCTCTTCTCCCTTATTCTGAGCTTCCTATTTTTTTTTCTATTAAGCAAAACCTTCCTATCTATTTTTTTTTTTTTTTTAAAGAAACTTCTCTTGATAAGATAGGATGAGCATAACCTCCCTTATGCTGAATTTGAATTTTTTTATGACATTTGATAAAAAAAAAAATTTATTATTACTACTCCAAGAATCAATCCCTAAACTTCTTTCTCAACTAAGAATGTCTCTACCAACTCAACTATTGACTTGTTTTTATTTTTTATTTAAAAATAAAATCTTTAAATATATATATATATATATATATATATATATAATATAATATATATATATATATATTTTAATGCACCAAAATTTAGGGTTGTTAAATCGGATATCGATCTCGACCACGGAATAAAAATATTCAGAGAGAATCTTTTAACGTATAAAGATGGAATCGATCCACGATATTATAGTAAAAAATCACGTCGATTGAAGCAAAATCATAAATATTCTTGTAATTAGATTTCGACTCCAATACGGGTCCCTCTAGCATATCCAATAAATCTGATCAAATATGCAGATTGTCTATAAAAACCTATAACTTCGGCATAAGAAAAAGGTATGCACAATTATAATTTCAACATCAGATGGTCCCCAACCACAACCGGCATTCCCAGTGTCTCCTTATTCTCCATTAATTTGCAAATACCTAGTGGCTTGCAGAAAGTGATATAGGATTGACTAAATTCGAAAGCAATGAACAACCACTCAAAAACCTCCAATTTCACTCAATAGCCCACATAATGGTTAGATCAGATTGATTTTTTTTTTTTTTTTTTGCCATGTTTAAGGCGTCCCTACTTGACAAGTGGACAAGTTGGATGTCGTAGAAACACCACAGTGGGCCCTAGTAAGGACAGACCAACCTCCCTATCAAATTGCGGACCCCTGCCACCCGGCCCGTGGCTGATGGTCTATGCTCTGTGGCCCCACCATGATGTATGTGTTTCATCCATTCCGTTCATCCATTTTGACGGATCATTTTATGGCTTGATCCCAAAAATTAGAGGGATATAAATCTCAGGAGGACCACACCACAGGAAACAATACTGATTTGACATCCACCATTAAAATCCTCCTAAGGCCCAATGTACTGTTTATTTGACACTCAATCAATTGATTAGGTCATACAGACCCTAATGAAGGGAAAAAACAAAGATCAGCTTGATCCAAAACTTTTATGGCCCCCAAAAGTTTTTAATAGTCGACATTCATTCAACACTGTTCCCTGTAATGTGGTCCACTTGAGATTGATATATACCACATTTTTTGTCTTATACCATAAAATTATCTATAAAAATATATGGACGGCATGGATGAAACACATACATAATGGTGGGGCCCACAGAGCACCGACCACCATCCATTGGTTGGTGGCAGGGGGAGTAGCCAATCCTATATTAATTTTAGGATAGTTGCTTGTTGAATTAGGACCATTGGATATCTTTACTTCTAGCGATCTAATAAATATCCACCAATTCATTACTTAGATAATAAAATGATAATAAATTTTGGTTATTATACATCTAAAGGACGGCCCATAATTCGGATAGTGTGGGTCAGGTCCATCCACGAGGTGCTCGATTAGCGCAGTAGGCACACCACCTACATCTTTAAGAGATGGTACTCCAAATAAAACGTGAAAGTAAGACAAAAGATAGTTATTATTATTATTATTATTATTATTATTATTTTGTTATTGAATATTCAATTAAAATATGTTACTGTTACACAAGCACTATAAAATATCGAAGTTTCAAAATAAAATGAATTAAATAATCTTATTCTTTTATTTATAAATGATGTTTGTTAAAAGATTATTTTTGTCCAAAGGGCATTTTCATCCTTTACAAAAAAAAAAAAAAAAAAAAGAATGAATTCCGCACTTTTTTACTATAAAATTTACTTAATGAAATAATTTAAAGAAAATATTTTTTAAAAAGTATCAAATTGAAAATTGTGTAAAAATCAGTAGTATTATATAATACTTCCTTGTTTAATAAGAAGGGTTATGATACTCGGTAGTCGTATGGCTCATGATACGCAAGCATTCAAAAATTGTACTTCTGGGATTGGCCTGCATATCTCTGTGAGCCTACTCTCTCTGAGTTCTGATCCCAAAATCAGATTCTTTGAACAATCCTAACCACTGATTCGAGGACACTTGTTTCTGGAAATATGTCATTTGATTTTTATTTATTTTTCATTTTGGACCGTCCAATCAAATACGTAGATTGCCTGTAAAAACCTATAAATACACATTCAACCATAAGAAAAAGGTATGCACAATTATAACTTCGGCATGGAATGGTCTCCAACCACAACCGCACCCCCGATGTCTCCTTATTCTCCATTAATTTACAAATACATAGTGGCTCGCAAAAGGTGGGATATGGTTGACTAAATTAGAAAGCAATGGACAACCACTCAAAAACCTTCAATTTCACTTAATAGCCCACATAATGGTTAGATCAGGTTGAATTTCTTTTTTAGCATTTTTGAGGTGTCCCCACTGGACAAGTGGACAAGTTGGATGCCATATAAACACCACCGTGGTCCCCAGGCACTGTACTTCTATAATGAGATTATTCTACCAAGACAGACCAACCTCCCTATGGAGTTGGCTACTTCCCCGCCACCAGCCCGGTGGCTGATGGTCTGTGCTATGTGCTCCCTACCATGATGTATGTTTCGTCCACTTTTACAAATCATTTTATGGCTTGATCCCAAAAATTAGAGGGATATAAATCTCAGGTGGACCACACTACAGGAAAACAATAGTGATTGGATATTCACCATTAAAATCCTCCTAAGGCCCAATGTACTGTTTATTTGACATACAATCTGTTGATTAGGTCATACAGACCCTAATGAAGGGGAAAAACAAAGATCAGCTTGATCCAAAACTTTTATGGCCCCCAAAATTTTTTTAATCGTCGACATTCATTCAACATTGTTTCCTGTAATGTGGTCCACTAGAGATTGCGATATACCTCATTTTTGTTCTTATACCATAAAATTATCTATAAAAATATATGGACGGCATGGATGAAACACATACATAATGGTGGGGCCCACAGAGCACCGACCACCATCTAATGGTTGGTGGCAGGGGGAGTAGCTAATCTGTTCCCTCAAATGGCAAATGTACAAACTTATTCATATTCCATTTATTCCCAATCCACCCTCATTCATTATTTTTTTATTTTTTTTTTCTAAAAAACCGGAACATTTTGGGCAAAGGAGAAATCTACGGTAGCACCGAGCACATGTATTTAAATTAGACATGTGAAACAGTGGGCCATCATACCACCAAAACATTCTGTGGGTCCCACCATGGATGAGTAAGTTGCGCAGCACACCAACAACGCAGTGAGCCTAGATCCAATCTCTAGCCTCACCCACAAACAATAAACAAGAAGAAATATAAACTAGAAACAGATCAAAGCAATCCAAAACAAACCACAAGACAAGATATACGTGGAAAAACCCCAATCTAAGGTAAAAAAACCACGGATGGAAACTTCCACTATGAAGAACGAAGATTACAAGGCAATATACTAACCTCTCCCTTGGAAGTACAGAGAAAATTCCTTGCCCACACCTTAGAAATATTTTTCAATATTCACCTTAACCCTAGAATAGCCCTAGGGACCCCAATTTATAGTTTTGGTAACTTCCCTTTCGCATCCCAGTTGCGAAAGGACTTACAACACGAAATCCGTGAAACTCATTTCCACATCTCAGTTGCGAAAGGACTTGCGACACGAAATCTGCGAAACTCCTTTCTGTATTCCAGTTGCGAAAGGACTTGCGACACGAAATCCGCGCAACCTCGACTGGTAGTGGGCGGCCCCAGATGTGGCTTCACTTCTCAACAATCTTTCACTTGGAGACACATTGCCATAAACATTTATCTTCTTCATCCGGAGTGCACCACCTCCCCGTCTTCAAGCCTGAAGACCAATCAAAGCTGAACAGAGCTTCAGCTTCTCCCTTGTGACCCCCTTAGTCAGCATATCCGCAGGATTCTCACTTGTATGAATCTTCTCCAGAGTAATCGATCCATCTTCCAGTAACGAACATATGAAGTGATATCTGATGGCAATATACTTGGTCCTTAAATGAAAGGCTGAATTCTTAGCCAAGTGTATTGCACTCTGACTGTCACTGTACAGCTTGCAATCTGCTTGCTTCTTACCCAACTCTTCCATAAAACCTTGCATCCACACCATCTCCTTGCATGCTTCTGTAGTCGCAACATATTCTGCTTCTGTCGTATTGATAGATACTATCTTCTGTAACTGAGAGACCCAACTGACTGCAGCATTCCCAGAGTAAAGACATAACCTGTAGTACTTCTTCTGCTGTCGATATCTCCTGCCAAATCTGAATCCACGTAGCCTTGTAGCTTGATTTTCGATCCACCATAACATAGCCCTACATCCTTAGTACCTACCAGGTATCTAAGAATCCACTTCACAGCTTCCCAATGTTCCTTCCCGGGATTGTTCATGAACCTGCTAACAACTCCCACTGCTTGAGCAATGTCTGGCCTCGTGCTCACCATAGCATACATGAGACTCCCTATAGCTGACGCGTATGGGACTTTAGCCATGTAATCTCGTTCCTCCTGGGTCTTTGCCCCTTGCTCCTTAGATAGCTTGAAGTGGTTGGCTTGAGATCTGAGATGTCCTTCATGCTTGAACCGGCCACAAGCATATCATCAACGTACAAAATAAGGATGATGTACGACGTATCAAACTTCTTCAAATAACAACAGTGGTCTACATGACATCTCCTAAAATCGTTTCCCGACATGAAACTGTCGAACTTCTTGTACCACTACCTCGGGGCCTACTTCAGGCCATATAAACTCTTCTTCAGTCTGCACACCTTGTTCTCCTTTCCTAGTGCCATGTATCCTATCGGCTGATGTATATATATCTCTTCTTCAAGGTCCCCATGAAGAAAGGCTGTCTTAACATCTAGCTGCTCTAGATGTAAGTCCTCTGTAGCCACTATACTTAAGACCATACGAATCGTAGACATTTTCACTACTGGTGAAAATATTTCAGTGAAATCGATACCTGCCTTTTGTTGAAACCCTTTCACAACCAATCTAGCCTTGTACCGTTTCGAACCATCGTGCTCCTCCTTCAATCTGTAAACCCACTTGTTATGAAGGGCTTTCTTACCCTTTGGTAGAGTGACTAGCTCCCATATACGATTAAACTCAAGACAGTCCATCTCCTCATCCATGGCCTGCTCCCACTTAACCTGTGTATCTGACTAGAATGCCTCTTCAAAACACTCTGGTTCACCATTATTTGTCAGTAGTAGATAATATAAGGAGGGTGAGTATCAGATCGTGGGTCTCCTCTCCCGAGTGGACCTCTTCAATACCGATGTCTGTGGCCCTACCTCATAATACTCTCGTGCATGATCATCCTGTGGCGCTGTAACACCCGTGTCCGGTAACTCTTCTAACTCTACAAATTCTTTCTCCTCAGCCTTGTTTTCATGCACACTGTCCTTATGCATCACTTTTTCATTGAAGACTACGTCCTTGCTTCTGATGATTTTTTTTCTACATCCCAAAACCTGTAGCCAAATTCATGCTGCCCGTAGCCTATAAACGTGCACCTCCTGGACTTCACATCCAGCTTGTTTCTGTGCTCTGCATTAATGTGAACGTATGAAGTGCAACCGAACACTCTGAGATGTGCTAGGTTCACTTCTTTCCCAATCCACGTTTCTTCTAGTAGCCCACCATCCAATGGTGCTGAGGGACTTCTATTGATAAGATATGCGGCAGTATTTACAGCATCCACCCAAAAAGTCTTGGACAACCCTGTATGTAACCTCATGCTCCTGGTGCGCTCAAGGATGGTCCTGTTAATGTGCTCAGCCACACCATTCTGTTGTGGTGTCCCTGGAATCATTTTTTGATGTTTGATTCCATTTACTGCACAATACTCATCAAACCTCTTATCAAAACACTCTCCCCCATTATCAGATCTGAGACATTTTACTGTTTTACCTGTCTCATTTTCTACCATGACTTTTCACTTCTTAAATACATCAAATACATCAAATTTATGCTTTAAGAAATAGACCAACGGTTTTCTACTAGCATCATCAATAAAGGAAACAAAATAACGTGAGCCACCAAGAGATGATACCTGTGCTGGTCCCCACACATCAGTGTGTACAAGCTCCAACAGATGCGTCTTTGGAGCACGTCCTGTCTTCTTGAAACTTACCCTCTTCTGCTTACCATACACGCAGTCCTCACAAAATTCTAAGTCAATAGACTTTAGCCCTGGTAGCTTCCCTTTAGACAATAGCACTTTCATTCCCTTTTCACTCATATGTCCTAACCTCTGATGCCATAACTGCCCATTTACTTCAGTTAATACGACTGCGAGTGAACAATACGATCCTGAAGTCATGTACAAAGTACCTTCCTTCTTGCCTCGAGATATCACCAAGGCACCTTTTGTGATCTTACAGGAATCATTGGTGAATGTCGTCACATAACCGGTATCGGCCAACTGCCCCACTGAAATCAAGTTACGTTTCAAACTCGGTACATGTCTAACATCCTTCAATTTTAAAGTTGTTCCATCTTTTTGACTTATCTGAACATCTCCCTTTCCAACAATACTGCACGGCTCATCATCACCCAGGTATACTCTCCCAAAGTCACCTGACACATAGTTACGCAGAACTCCCTTGCATGAAGTGGATGAAACGAAGCACCTGAGTCTATAACCCAAGACTCATTCTTCGCATCAAGAGACAAGATGAACGCCTCTGTGTCACTCTCCTTAGATAGATTCACTGAATCCTTCCCACATTGAGAGTTTCTTCTTGTTTCTTAAGCGCCCTGCAATCACGTTTCATATGCCCCTTCTTGCCACAATGTCAATAACCGTCTTTGTCTTTCGGTCCCTTGGACTTCTTCCTCGACTTAGAACGCCCGTGTTTATTGCCTTCTTTGTTCAGCGATCTTTCTCTTCCTTCAACGTTTAGAGCATTCCCTGAATCCCTTGAAACTCCTGATGCCTTTCTTCTAGATTCTTCGCTGAGAATTAGACCGACCACATCATCAAATTTCAGCT
This sequence comes from Magnolia officinalis, assembly GCA_021015155.1. Lineage (NCBI taxonomy): Eukaryota > Viridiplantae > Streptophyta > Magnoliopsida > Magnoliales > Magnoliaceae > Magnolia > Magnolia officinalis. Next base: position 90,165,964 of record JAJHSJ010000006.1, on the reverse strand, counting down.
TTGTCGACCCTGAAGAATTGCTCACAGCAATCACCAAACCATCTCATCTGTCTGGCAAACTGGATAAGATCAATAACGCTCTGACCTCATCCTCAAAACAATGTCAACGGATCCAACTAGCTCGTGACTATATTAAACTCGTTTAGATGTTCAGTCATGCTCCCACCATCTGACATATTCATGTTGAATAGCTGTTTCATAAGATGAACCTTGTTGGATGCTGAAGGTTTTTCATACATGGTGGCTAGGGCTTCCATTAATTCTTTTTTTGTTTTTACCTTTAATATATTGAAGGCGACGCTCTTAGACAAAGAGAGTCGGATCGTTCCTAAAGCCTTCCTATTCAGTAAAAACCATTCATCATCTGTCATCTTCTCTGGTTTCTTCTCTTTTCCTCCTAGAGGAATATAGAGGTCCTTCTGATACAGATAATCTTCCATCTGCATCTTTCAGAAGGCAAAGTTTGAATCATCAAACTTCTCAATTCTAGTTTTCTCATCTTCTGTCATCGCTCCCAATAGAACTAAACCAATTGCTCTGATACCAGTTGTTGCGCAGCACACCAACAACGCAGTGAGCCTAGATCCAATCTCAGGCATCACCCACAAACGATAAACAGAAAGAAATATAAACTAGAAATAGATCAAAGTAATCCAAAACAAACCACAAGACAAGATATACGTGGAAAAACCTTAATCTAAGGTAAAAAAACCATAGATGCAAACTTCCACTATGAAGAACGAAGATTACAAGGCAATATACTAACCTCTCTCTTGGAAGTATAGAGAAAATTCCATTGCCCACACCTTAAAAATATTTTCCAATATTCACCTTAACCCTAGAATAGCCGTAGGGACCCCAATTTATAGTTTTAGCAACTTCCCTTTCGCATCCCAGTTGCGAAAGGACTTGCGACACGAAATCCGCGAAACTCCTTTCCACATCCCAGTTGTGAAAGGACTTGCGATACGAAATCCGCGAAACTCCTTTCTATATCCCAGTTGCGAAAGGACTTACGACACGAAATCCGCGCAACCTCGACTGGTAGTGGGCGGCCCCGGATGTGGCTCCACTTCTCAACAGAGTAGATATCTGCATATTTCATGGATTGAACAATAATAGCCTTCCAATTGGTGGACATTTTCCTTTTCAATGATGGCTGCTCTGATTTCTTAAAGAATGCCCAATTTGCAATATCTTTTCTATCTTGACTGATCCACCGTGGGCCCACCCAATAAACAGTCTGGATGATGGGTTGCTGTGCCACGTGTCCAATTGGAGTACAGCACATCACATTGAGTATATTAGGTGCCGGCAGGTTAGGTTAACCTTGGAACACATCCACTTTTAAATTAGGGAACTCCAAAAAAAAATGCATCAATTTTCAACTGCCCCATTGTAAGCCACATCATATTATTTAATCGGTGAGAACTTCTAGCACGGCTCATCCCAAGTTCAGACCCACACATTGATCGGTCCGGATCATAGATTATGGTGCAACAGGTCCCATTTCCATGGTAGCTCACAATAAAGTGCTTGGTGCAAGATGCACCAATATATAATTAAACTAATTCAATTTATTTAAAGTAATTTAATAAAATACTACCTGATTTTTATAAATTTTACATTAAGGTGCTTTCTTTAATATATTTTCATTAAGTGGAGTAAGTTTTGTTCAGCTACTTTTCATTTGATTTTACTAACGGTCACTAGATTTGATAAAGATTTTTTTCATAAATGATGAAAGTGCCATTACCTCTCTTATTCATAATAAATGATGAAACTGGCTCTCTCTCTCTCTCTCTCTCTCTCTCTCTCCTCTCTCTCTCTCTCTCTCTCTCTCTCTCTCTCTCTCTCTCTCTCTCTCTAACAGTTAAGGAAGAGATTCTATCCTTCCTTTGCAGACTCTGTTGGATTCTACACAAATTTTTCGCACAACTGTGAAAGGGCGGGATTTGTTTTCGATTTCGTTTATGATTCTTTCTGGTTTTGTTTCGGATTCTTCCTAAAACTATATATATGAGTGTAAACGGGATTAGGAGGTATTATTCTAAGGGATTTTAAGGGTTTTAAAAGGGTTTTAGGGTTATTAAAGGGTGTAGCAAGGGTGAGATTCGAGGTTGTTCGAATCGGGTAAGTCCTCTATCTTTGTAATTTCTATTCTCATAGTGAAGATCTGTCGTTTTGTGCCATGATTTTTTTCCGCAAGGGTTCTCTACGTTAAATCTGTGTGTTCTCTTATGTGTGTTTGGTGTTATTAGATTGCTATCCTAGATCTAGATCTGTGTGATTCCGCAGGCCAAAATCCCAACAGACTCTTGGGAGTTTCAATCCAAGGACTTGGGTTTGACTTTCCATAGATGGGGTGTGTGGGAAAAAAAAAAAAGTGTAACGTACCAAAATTTTATTATTTTAAATTTCTAAAAAATTTTGAAAATTTTTAAGAGATAGGAGAGCAGATCTAATATAAAGCCTTTTGTTTATAAAGCATTATACAAAGCCATCGTCCTATGCTGTCAGATGTCATGGCATGGTTCTCCTTTTAACCACTATACATAGGCATGTTTGTCGTTTTGAATTATTGGCGCGAGTAGCTGCATGACTAAGCAAAAGATGACTCGTGTCAAAGAAATCGCTCTAGAGTCCATTTTGATGTGTGTGTGACATCCAATCCGTCTATCATTTGGGAATGTCATGCTTGATGGGAAAAATAATGGGATTGCAACACTTAAGTGGGCCACAATAGGAGAAAAAGTGAGGATAGGGATGCCTGATTGAAATCCTCGAATGATTTATTGTGATGTTTAGATGTACATCTAACTCATTCATGAGTTGAATACCATTAGGATTATAGGAATTCAAAATATGAGCTTAATTCAAAGCTTCTATGGGCTCCAAAAAGGTTCAGATGATAGGCATCCAATTGTTACTCTTCTTTTTTTTAATGTGGTGTGGCCCACTTGAGTATTGGCTTGGGCTGATTTTTAACCCGCACTATAAGATGAGCTAGCACTAATGATGAACAAATTGTAGACGCCACCTTGCACATTTCACCACAGCCCTAACCTTTGTTACATGGGTTCCTTACAAATTATGATTCATTTCTGCTATGGCTAGGTATTTACTAAGGATACCCATTGTGGTGAAATCCCACTGTGGTGTGAGTTCGTCTATGAAAAAAAAGAAAGAAAAGTATCTACCCAAGTTACCTTCTCTAACGTGAGAGAAATGATTTAATATGCATGAAATCCATGTTAGCATTGTCCATCAAATATCCCCTCTTTAATTTGTTCTTGATCCCAAAACTCAGGCTAGTTCATTACTCATGTGGGTCACCCAAATTTTTTTTATACCTAAAAACTCAAAGTTTCCCTGGTATCGCCCACTTGAGTTCTAGAATACAATGATTTTTGGCTAAGTCTTTCATATTAATGAGACTCATCACATGAACAGATTGGACTGCATATAAATGTCATAGTGAGCCTTATACAAAATTAAGGGTGGGTGTTGCATCCCAACTATTTCTTATTTTGTGACTTACCTAAGTGTTGGATTCCCATTATTTTTGAGTTCAACCGTGCGCTAAAATGAGGTTACATACCCAATGTCCAGAGCACATCTCATGAAATTTCCACCCTCATGACTCTCGGCAAACTTGGTGTATTTCATGCAAGGTTTCAATGGATGGGTTTTTATTTGAACTTTGGAGATGCATATAACACATTTTAAACAAGCATTTAGAAATCATACACATGCCATGCCACATCATATTAAAGTGACCAACTTGTAGAATTCACTGTTGCCAAGTTCAAATCCCAATATAAAATTGGTTGATTTATCCTATATTTAATTTTAGGATAGTTGCTTGTTGAATTAGGATCATTGGATATCTTCACTTCTAGCAATCTAATAAATGTCCACCAATTCATTACTTAGATAATAAAATGATAATAAATTTTGGTTATTAATACATCTAAAGGACAGCTCATAATTCGGATAGTGTAGGTCAGGTCCATCCACGAGGTGCTCGATTAGCGCAGTAGGCACACCACCTACATCTTTAAGAGATGGTACTCCAAATAAAGCGTGAAAGTAAGATAAAAGGTAATTATTATTATTATTATTATTATTATTATTATTATTATTATTATTTTGTTATTGAATATTCAATTAAAATATGTTAGTGTTACGCAAGCACTATAAAATATCAAAGTTTCAAAATAAAGTGAATTAAATAATTTTATTCTTTTATTTATAAATGATGTTTGTTAAAAGATTATTTTTGTCCAAACGGCATTTTCATCCTTTACCAATAAAAAAAAGTAAATAAATAAAGGAATTCTGCACTTTTTTACTATAAAACTTACTTAATGAAATAGTTTAAAGAAAATATTTTTAAAAAGTATCAAATTGAAAATTGTGTAAAGATCAGTAGTATTATATAACATTTTCTTTGTTTAATAAGAAGGGTTATGATACTCGGTAGTCGTATGGCTCATGATACGCAAGCATTCAAAAATTGTACTTCTGGCCTGCATATCTCTGCGAGCCTACTGTCTCTGAGTTCTGATCCCAAAATCAGATTCTTTGAACAATCCTAACCACTGATTCGTGGACACTTGTTTCTGGAAATATGTCATTTGATTTTTATTTGTTTTTCATTTTGGACCGTCCAATATATATATATATATATATATATATATATATATAATCCGATTGCTGGATAATCTAATGAGAACAGCTTTTGGTTCATGATACATCATAGCTGGGAACCGTAATTTGGACAGTTTAATTTACTTACTGATATTCCACCTGTGCAATTTCTAAGTGCCTGCGTATTATCTATCATACTCTGCCAGAGTATTAATGCTTTCTCATTTAATAACGTAATTTAAACAACTGAACTAACTCTCTTCCAGTTTTAACCCAACCCCACAAAACATAAAGAGAATATAAAAACATGTTCCCAGAAAAGACGAATTTTAAGTGTATACGCGCGCGTGTGATGGAAGGGAAGCTTTGTACACATATTACAATTTCGCAAATGTGTTTGAGATCCATGACGTTCATCAGGTCAGCCTCATTGTGATACATTCCCTTCCCAAAAGTTTATGCCATTCAAACTATCAGGTATCGCAGAAAAATAATTTTAATATGGTCAGTTTCTATCGGCCATCCATGTACTTTTTACATGTGGTGCAAGCAAACCAGACCGCGGTACCCGACAGATAAAAGGATTGGATCTTTCTAACGTGTGCCTCGTTACCACGTGTGAGAGGATAATTTCCTCAAAAGGAAGTGATCTAGGATAGCTGGAAGAAGCCGATTGGGGTAAAGCTATATCTGCACGGACGCGGATTTCCTGCGAAAGCCTTTCGCAGGAAGTTCCTGCGCTGAAAACTTGGGTGGGGCCAACGTGATGTTTTTGAGAAATCCACTCCGTTCATCCGTTTTCTGAGATATTTTTAAGATATGAGGATAAAAATGAACCGTATCTAATACTCAAGTGAGCCTAAAATTTGAGTATTGAATGTATATAGTTGAAATATTCGTGGGGCAACAGAAGTTTTGAATCAGACTAATATTTGTGTTTTAAGTTCATCCCAGTAGGAATGACGTTATTAACGGTATAGATGGCATGTAAACATCACTTTCTACCCCCAGGTAGTTTTCAACGGTAATAATTTTCTTACCCACCTTTTCCTCTATTGCGGCCCACTTGAGTCTTGGATCCTTCTTAATTTTAGCCTCAAGTCTAAAATGTTCTCAGAAAACAGATTTACGGTGTGGATTTCTCAAAAACATTACGTTGGGCCCCACCCAAGTTTTCAGCTTTCGCAGGAAATCCGCGTCCTATCTGACTCTCCACGTGGCGGAAATTACCAATCTAGGCTGTCAATCCATGTCGTGGACTTTCATGCATATCGCGCACGGATTTATTTATTTGTTTATTTTTAAAAACATACCTATCTTAAAATCTAAGCCATCAATTTTCGTTGCACATTTCACGTATGAATCTATACCGCTAAACAATTTTGTTTCGTATCGTCAGTTTTTTTTATCGAGTTATTGAATATATTGCGCAATCCAATTACTGTAGTTTTTGAAATATTTCCAATCCACGGTATGTACGGTCCTGATTCAAACATATACCTTCCACGTGTACAGAAATTGATATAGCTCTAACATATTTCCATATTACCGGATCTAGATTTCAGTACCAGACCGGAATCCGACGGCACCTGTTTTACGCAGCGCGTAGAACGGGAGCGGATTGCGTGTGACCCCGGGCACAGAGATATCTCTGTGGCCGGGGCTGTGTGGGACCCATAGATATGCTCGTGATAAATCTAATCCATCCATCTGTTTTGAAAGACCACAATCGCTTAGTATTATAAAAATAAGTCAGATCCAAAAGTCATGTAGGCCATACCACAAGAAAACTCGGGGAGTGAATATCTGACGGTGAAAGAAGCTTTGTATAAGGATGATATTTGTTCCTACATTTTTTTCTGAGTGGTAATAATTATATGAACCGTTTGGATGCCATATAAGGCATATAAACATCATGGTCAGTTCCAGGAAGGTTTCAACTGCCGAAGTTGTTGTTCCCACTGTTTTTTTTGGTATGGCCCACCTGAGTTTTGAATCTGGCTGCATTTTATAGTCCTTTTCTATTGTGGTCCTTAAAAAAATATTGACGGAGTGGATTTGTCATCCACATCTCTGTGGACTCCACACAGCCCGTCACATAGATATCTCTATGCAATCGGCTCCCGCGTAGAACACCCAAGCTTGTGGCCTGTGGGGCTCCTATCTAAAATCCGCTCCGTCCATCAGTTTATATAATTCATTATAGGGTCTTGGGAAAAAAATCTAGTTAAATAACTCAGGTGGGCTACATCACAGGGAGCGATGGATATAGATGCCAACCATAGGTTTGTATTGAAACCTCCCTCGCACTGACCGTGATGTTTATATGGCATCCAACCCGACAATAAGGTGTTTCCCACCACGAAACTTCAAGCCTGATCCAAAACATGTGGGTCCCAATAAGGGCCTTCAGTACCTACTGTATCCTGTGGTGTGGCCCACATGGGTCTTATATCTGCCTAATTTTTGGGTTTTTAACCCATCATGATCCGGAGAAACTGATAGACGGAGTGGATTTCAAATGGATATCTGGTGGACCCCACAGCCTTTGTAGTTTGAGGAAATTCTTGCAAAAACTCGCTTCAGGTTCTGGGTTTCCACATCGGAGATTTTCGACGGGCTAATATTTTGTACGTACAGTCAAAGTAATGGTCCCCACCTGATAGACGGAGTGGATTAACATTTAAACATGGTGGGCCCACATCACTTAGTTGTGCCTACCCTTGAGAGGAAAAGGATAGAAGAGAAAACAGTTCAGAACATGAGATATTTCAGGACTTCAAACCAAACCCAGCATCGTTCGAACTTCTCTGTCTCTCGTTCAAACCTCTCTCTCTCATGGCTTCTCTTCTTCTTCTTCTTCCTCTCCTTCTCTTCTTTCACTCTCCTCTGTCTTACTCAAATCCCATCATTCTACCCCTAAAAACCCAAAAAATCCCATCTTCGTCTATACCAAAACCCCCCAACAAGCTCTTCTTCCACCACAACGTGTCTCTCACCATCTCCCTTTCCGTCGGTACACCTCCTCAGCCCGTCACCCTCGTTCTCGACACTGGCAGCGAGCTCTCCTGGCTCCGATGCTGGAAATCCCCAAAATACCCCTCTTTCTCCCCCCTCGCCTCCTCTTCCTACTCTACCCTTCCCTGCTCCTCCTCCACCTGCAAGACCCGAACCCGCGATTTCCCAATCCCCCCTTCCTGCGACTCCAAGAATCTCTGTCACGTGTCCCTCTCCTACGCCGACGCGTCATCCACCGAAGGCAGCCTCGCCATGGACACCTTCCGGATCGGCGACTCAACCCGACCCGGGACGATTTTCGGCTGCATGGACACGGATTTCAGCAGCTCGCCTCAGGAAGACTCGCAAAATACCGGCTTGCTGGGCATGAACAGAGGCTCTCTGTCCTTCATTTCCCAGCAGGGTTTTCCGAAATTCTCCTACTGCATATCGGGTCGCGACTCGTCCGGCGTGTTGGTGCTCGGCGACTCGGGCATCCCGTCGTTGACTCCGCTCAACTACACTCCTCTGATACAGATACCGATTCCGCTCCCGTATTTCGACCGAGTAGCGTACTCTGTCCAGCTGGAAGGGATTCGGGTCTCCAACAAGCTGCTGCCGCTGCCCAAGTCGGTATACGAGCCCGACCACACCGGGGCGGGTCAGACCATGGTCGACTCCGGGACCCAGTTCACCTTCCTTCTCGGGCCGGTCTACACGGCGCTGAAGAACGAGTTCGCGAATCAGACGAGCCGGGTTCTTCGGGTCTTGAACGAACCGGGTTTTGTGTTCCAAGGAGCAATGGATTTATGCTTTAAAATTCCGGTAGCGGAACGCGTGCCGGATTTGCCGGTGGTGGTTCTGATGTTTCGGGGGGCCGAAATATCGGTATCGGGCGAACGGTTGCTGTATCGGGTTGAAGGGGAGATGAGAGGCGTTGATGCGGTTTGGTGCTTCGCGTTTGGGAATTCGGATCTAGTGCCGATGGAGGCGTACGTTATCGGGCACCACCAGCAGCGGGATATGTGGGTGGAGTACGATTTGCAGGAGTCCCGCGTCGGGTTTGGGCCCGCAAAGTGTGAGGTGGCGGCCCAGAAGATGGGGGTGGGGGTGTAGGATGTGGGCCCACTGGAGATGCAGATGGTTTTGACACTTCTTTTCTCGGAAGAGAGGCTGTGGTAAAAGGTGTTCAGTGTCCTGCGGACTACCGAGAGGTAGGCTGTCTTGAGACGTGTCACGTGGGTGGGAAGATGCGGGCCCGAAACCATGACATGATCAGACCAGTTGCGAGTTCTATGCGATTGGTTGAGGTGATTCGCACAATGAGATATCGAGGAGTTATTCACGTCTTACGTGACACTGTGGCGCACATGTATGAGATCCAGACCACTCATTAGGTGGATCCATCTTCAACATGCGGTGGGTGGGAAACAAATATTAGGTGGGCTGCAAGAGTAGGCTGTGAATATTGACTGTTGGCTATTCTTTTCTTGACCGTCCATTTTACTCACAAACGTGTCTCACCTAATGAGTGGATCCGCTTTATTATTAGGCTACGGCGTTTTCCACGACGTCCATCACCTGATGAGTAGCCTGGATTTCGCACGATGGTGTTATGTTGGCATGTGTACCGCGAATGGTTTTCCTAATTGTCCTCGCGCGAATTGCCCCAGTTTCTCTGTCGGAGAAGATTTGACTTTTACCGACGCGCAGCTCGCACGTGTAGCAGATGGAGGCTTGCAATCGTGGGATTTTTTTTGCTTTTTTGTGAGTCTTCTCTGACTTTTTAGTTTGGGTAGTCTGTGGTGTGTGCATCGATTGGTGTTTCCATCTGCTTTAAATATATCAAGTATCAACGGCTGATTTCGGTGCGCGTCGCCAGCATTGGCAAGATCCAGACCGATCGTTAGGAATCCATCTCGAATGGGCTATACATCCAAATCGTACTGACCGAATAATCGTAGCCGTTCTGCGGGTGGATAGAAAGAAAATGGACGGTCATAACAAGTGGAAAAGAAAAGTCCTCCAATCCGGAAGGGCTGGGATTGTCCAATGCGTGTGGATTTTGTAATATGGTGCAGTCAGGGGTAGGGTCAAATGATCGGTTCGGATCTTGTTCACCTCCCCAGAAATCAAAGCAAAAGGATATAAGAAATGGGATTTTCTCAACTCTCTAATAATGCATGCTAAGGTCCAAAAAAAACAAAGTGCATTGGATTGGATGGATGGTTAGGAATGCCCGCATTGATCATATTTTAGTCCACGGCGTCTTCAATCGGTGGCCCATCTCCTGGACGGTCCAGATTGATGAGGAAGTCCACAGATTGTGGAATTATCGCTGTCGAAATTTTGAGGATGCTTTGATTGGTTCGAATTATTGAAGATGGTCAATTCAAGGGGCCCTCAGTGATTGGATGGTTCAGATTGATCAGTTAGTTTGCTCGTGCTTTTCATTAGTGCCGTGTTAAAGAACCGTGTCGGTAGGTGGCTATGTAGACGTACTCGCCCAAAATAAATCTGGTCCATTCAGCAGGTGGGCCAAGCAGTTGGGACGGTTGAGAGAACTTCAGCCCGGTATTTATCTTTTGATTTGTGGCCTATCTGACAAGTTGATGAATCTGATTTCAGGGAAGAGCATCTACATAGTGGTTACCCTACTAATGAATGGATTGGATATGGTACCGTAACTCTTCAGATGAATGGTTGGATACCGTACTCACGTGCCATATGTGTGGCTTGCACATGAGCTGCCCTGTACCCGCACGTGGGATATAAAAGCTCTACATAAAGCCCCCCGTCATTCTCTCTTTTCCCTACTTGGATAATAGGATTCTTTGACTGTGTTCCTCATCAGATGGGCCCACCGCAGAGATATGTTGACGCTAGACTCAGGTCGATCTACGCGTGACAGTGAGCCGTAAAAAACATCCACCGTCCAAATTCGACAAACACATGGTGAGCCATTTGATGAGGTACAAGCGTATCACCATGGTGTATATATGTGCCTTACATCCATGCAGTTTATCCGTTTTGAAAGCTCATTTGATGAAATGATCCAAAAAATGAAGTAAATCCAGATCTCAGGTGGACCACACCTCAGGAAACAATGTTGATTGACCATTAAAAACTTTTTGTGGGCCAAGATCAAGCTGATATTTGTGCGGTCCTTTCTTCTGAGGTCTTTGTGAATTTATCAGTAGGTTGGATGGAAAATAAAAATTCTGGTCAGCCCAAGAACTTTTTAATGATGTGTATTTGATCACCACCATTATTTCTTGTTGTGCAGTCCACCTAAGTTTGGATCAGCTTCACTTTTGGGATCACATGAGCCATCAAAGCAAATGGACCATCCACAGCTGCATACATCACGATGTACACTGCTCGAGAGAACACGGCATGTAAATAAATGCTAGTCGGGAACATGTATTAGATGGTTATCTTTGTCAGCAACATGCAGTCCAATCAAATTTGTTATTACGTACAACAAGGGCGACACGACATAAGTGAAATACCCGGTGGCTGGTGGGTGATGCTTTGTGGCCCCATCATGATGTATGGGTTTAATCCATTCCGTTCATCCATTTTTATGGATCATTTTAGGGCTTGATCTAAAAAATGAGAGGATATAAATCCCAGATGGAACACATCACAGGAAAACAGCAGTGATTGGATATCTACCATTAAAATCCTCCCCGGGCCCACTGTACTGTTTATTTGACATATAATCTATCGATTAGGTCATACAGTCCAGATGAAAAGAAAACACAAAGATCAGCTTGATCCAAAACTTATGTGGCCCCCCAAAAGTTTTTAATGGTCCACGTTCATTCAACACTGTTTCCTGTAACGTGGTGGACTTGAGATTGGGATATACCTAATTTTTGGTCTTATACCATATAATGATATCAAAAAATAGATGGACGGCATGGATGAAACAAATACATCATGGTGGGGCCCACAGATCACCGACCATCAGCCATTGGCGGGTGGCAGGGCAGTAGCCAATCCGTTTCCTAAAATATCTACACAAGCACTGACAGAAATAGAACACCTGTATGCAGTGGGAGCTGCTATTCAGGCCGGGCCCACCTTCAATGAGTCCTCGAAATTCAGGCGATTCAGATAGATTACGTGCATTGAATATGGACTGTTGGGTTTCCCTTACGTAACCATCAAAGACCGTCTGCCCCATGTGGATGAGTGGAGCCTAAAATTGCCTGGACGATGCTCTAAGTCCTCGCTTCATGCATTTTAAGCCGTCCATTTATACATTGCTGATGCAATGACTAAGATACTCTGATATTAGAGGATATTTCATTCATTGGTATTTACGTTGTGGTCCATCAAATGAACGATTTTAATCCGTATAACTAGGTTGGTCTGGTCCAAGCTTACTCAAGTCTAGCCCACTATGATCTGGGCTTGGGCTGAGCCAAAAAGCCTGGTGTCGACCCTCTTCGATCTGGGCTTCGTCAGGGCGGACGTCCTGCAGGTCGGACCTGGGCTGATGATGAATGGGACTGGGCACGGTCTGGCCTGATTCTCGTTTTAACTCACAGGATGAGCCCACCTAGCCCACGAATATCACAGAGTGAACTATGATCTACTTCTATTGTGGGGCCCAAGTGAACCTATCTACCATCCTAGGCTCCACGTGTCCCAAAAATGACCGTCGTGGGACGATCTCTAGCATAAGAACAAGGGCATGCGAAATGGATTTCTAGAGAAAATTGTCAGACCATCCATTTTCAGGTGTTTACTTGAATGGCAGTGATCATCCGATTATCGGGGCTCGGTGATTTTCTACCGTTGACCTAGAGCGACCAGGGCAGCCTGTGGTGCTTCTTTCTGGGCTTGGGCTGGAATACTAGGCCCCGTGGCTGGGACCATCCTGCACCACATCTATAAATGGGTTGGGCTCGGGCTGTATTAATGAGCCCATCATCCCGACCGTTTATGGATTTAAAGGCATTCTTGTCAAATTTCATAATAGACACACTTAATGGACGGTCCAGATCTTGCAAAAAAGTAGGTGACCAGGCTCAATCTTGGCCTTCTCATAATCATAACAGACCTTCTCATAATCATAACAGACCGGGTTGGGCCCATTTGCTTTGGTCCATAGCAGGCCCAGAGTCTGCTCACCACTTCGAGCCCACCATGTGATGATCCAGACCATTCATCTAGAAATGCCATGGATAGTTCATGTGAAAAAGGTCCACCCTGCTTAGCATAAACGGTTACGATCTATGGTTAGTAAAATCGCTTCAATGCTGACCATGTGCTATGACAGCTTTCAAATGAAAGGTATGGATCATCACGTGGTGGGCCAGAAAAGAGCCAGCGGATTGGAACGGACCGTTTCTATATATGTCCTCACAACATAGTTCATGCAGGAAGAATCTCACTAACTGTAGTTGCCAGGGATCTTTCACACGTGTGCCGCATGTGTAGTGTTAGGAGAACGTGCTAATAACTTGCAGTTCCGTACAATTCCCTCTGAAGGTGCACGTGGCAAGCATGTGGTTATCGGTACCGTTGATCTCCTGGGTCACCACGAGGATGGTTGTACAGACCAAAAATCAAAGAATTGGACAACTGGGCCCGTTCAGTAGTGATCTTTGACAGTTCAACATTGACTGTTACGGCTGCTCTAATCATTCCCATGACTAAAACGGCTCATTACCCTTGATTTTTTTTTACATGGGCCATCCACGTGATGACCCACTAGACAGCAGGGCATGTAGTTACACTAAGTCGGTTAGATTGTGGCAAGCATAGATTAGATATTTGTCATGTTGGTATGATCACAATATTCCGAGATTTCATTGAATGATAGGTCCATATCAGAGATGGGACCAGAAAAAATATGTTTTTAAGTGTTTGGCCCATCTCGGGCAGCAACTTGTACCCACGTCAATACAGGGCGGGTGAGTATTTAATCCATGTCCTGACGTAAGTCAGGGTACCAAAATTGAATTAGTTGAGCAATCTTTATCCTCTATATTTTTCGATAGTGTATGGTGTTGGACCCACCATGATATTGTTTGGTTTGAAATTCGGTTGTGCATATGTGTGTATGGTATTAAGCATGTTAGAGCATTTTACAACTCATTTCGAATAGAACGTTTTTAACCCCAAGTACCAAAATAAATAGAAAAACCACGGGCAATCGCTTATGATGAAAAGCTGAAGTAATTCAATTTCTATCCAGTCACTTGTATGCATAATCAAACGATTTGCAAATTACAAGGTTCATCTTTCTAATGTTTTTTTTTTTTTTTTTTTAATGCTTTTCAAATGAAATGACATTTTCTTACCATGATAATATAGATGATATGATATGTACAACGTGCGAGTAAAATGAATTCAATCGTATTAATTAAAATGATAATAAAAACTTAATAAAGATATCCCTCTACCAACGTTGGTGGTATAAATGGTGAGACCTTATATTTAAACTAAGGGAATTATACTACTGAAAGTAAAAGTAAATGTCTTCACTACGATCTAGTGCTTGGCGTAGATAAAAAATAAATAAATTATACTACTTCCATTCTAAGCCAATCCAACATAGTAATATAGACAGGTGAGATTACACTACTTTCTAACTTAAGATCAATCCAGTGTTGTATTATAGATTTGATTTGATGTGTTAGATTGGTGACGGGTTAGAGATCTTAAATCTTCTTTTTATTTATAGAATCTCGAGAACAATTGTAAGGAAAGATATTCATAGTCACTTTTTTTGTCCTCTAATATAGAAAGAACTACGGGCCATATACAATTGTGGCATATCAAACTATACCATATGTGCTAATCGTTTATTATGAGTTGGTCATTGCTTGCACGCATGCCCCATTGCCTTTACATGAAGGAGAGTTTCTCTTATGCTACCATGTGTAGTGATAGCTATCTACTTCTTCACACAAATATGAATGACGTGCTGTGATATTAAGCCAACTTAGTGCAATTAATACTTCGCTTATATTCAAACATGAGAATCATGCAGCACGTCATGGTTGGTTGGCCAAATCCATTACTAGTTGTCACTGCTAGTTCAAAATACAACTTTAGTTATGATGCCTTTTGTAGTGAATAGAGGGTATTGGATATGCGACATGTATATATATCATTGTTGTATGTAGTTAGACTAACCATTTTTAGGTCACTCATGATTTTATGAATTCTAATCTCATCTGATAGTTAGAGTAGTTGAAAAAAATCTTCATTCTATCACTCGTTGGATCTTGTACCATCTGAGTCATGAGTCATTATATTCACAAACAAGTGTTTATTTTTATATTCATGTTGTTCATCCATTTTGAAGAAGATCTAAGGCTGATTTGGACTACACCATAGAAAATACAAATATCAGCTTTATTCAAAACTTTTGTGGTCCACAAAAAGTTTTTAACTACCATTCATCACTATTTCTACTGATATCATGAAATTTGAATCTTTCCGAGGTTTAAGATCATGTTCTAAAATGAGTTGTAAATACATGATGTACCAAATAATATCAAGATGGTCCCACATGGTAAGGGTTACACCCACTAAGCTAGCACAAAGGACTGCCATTTGAGGCCCTACATTTTGACAGGCCAAAAACAAGACATGGCATGCATGTTTGATTTCTAGACCATTCATCAAGAGGGGGCCAGGGTGAATGTTCTTAAGCACAAAAATTCGGCTGGTCCACTCAATAAGTGAGCCAGGTGTATAATTAGAAAATCCATACCAGATAAGAAAAAGATATATCTGCAGTAGTCAACGTTCAATCCATACCTGTGGGCCACCTAAATGATTAGGTGGCCATTTTTATATCAAAATCATATGCCAAGGGGCCCACATGACAGGCTTGCCGGACGACCCAGATGCGGATCTGGTGGTGTTGCCCACACCACCTGGAGTGGTGGCATTGTGATGTGTTGGGTGTTGTGGGGGCCACCAGGATTTGTGTGTTTTATATTCATACCGTCCATCTATTTTTTGAGTTAATTTTAGGAACGGTTAGATTTTCCAAATTAAGTGTAAATGTCCCGGAAATAATCAATTATTACAAGTTCACCTGTTTGAAATTATGATGGTATTTATGCTTCGAAAAAGGATAAAAAATGACTGACATAAATTTGTGGGCCTCATTGTCATGTATACGACACATCCGCATCATCCATCCATTTCACCGAAACATTTTGATACATGAGCCGAAGAATGAGGAAAATCTAACATTCAAGTGGCCCACACTAAAGTAAATAGTGGGCCCAAGAAATTTTTAATGGTGAATGTTTGAATCTATTTTTACCATGGTGTGGTCCACTTGAACTTTGAATCTATCTCAATTTTTGGCTCATGACCTAAATTCATTAGGCACACTGTATGAACGGTGTAAATAATCTACATACTTCACAGTGAGCCTCACATATATTTGGCAGCATCTGCGGTTTTAACATTAGAAAAAGTAAGAGTCAAATCAACTATAAAAAACAGTGTGTTAATTACAAAGAAAAATAGTTATTGCCCACTTGCATTGCATTTACCTTTACTCTAAAAAAAAATCAAACATGCCGTTACCTCAGGAGCCCCGAAAAGAAAAGAAGATTGGAAGGTTAAGTGGACTATGATTATATCATAGTGAGCAATGGTGATTGAATGCCCACCATTAAAAACTTTCAAGGGCCACAAAAATTTTGAATCAAGCTGGTATTTTTTCTATCTTCATCGATATCTGTGTGAGCTTATCATATGGAAAATAAACATTACAGTGGGGCATGGGAAGGTTTCAACGGTGGGTGTAATCATCCCACCATTTCCTATGGTGTTGTCCACTTGACCTTATGATCTGATTCATTTTTGGTTTAGTACCCTCAAACGAACCATAAAAACGTATGGACGGCTTGGATATAAAACGCATAAATCAATTTGGACACCGCCAAACACATCACCACAACACACCTAGTGTTGGCAACAACTAATCCGCGACGCGTGTGTTTAACCATGAAGACGGGTGGTTCAGCTCCAGCTACTCGCGAGTGTAGGATTGTGTCCTGATAGCAGGGCAGAACAGCAAACATGTGAAATCTGGACCGTTTCTCTGGTGGCAAGTTTTCCATGTTCGAAAATAGGCCCATCATCTTATTAAGTGGGCCACAGTCTTATATCGAGCATGTATCACCGATCAATTTTCTTTTAACGGCTCATTCTTTCATACGATGAGGTCCACCTGATGAGAAGACTCTCTAGATCATCACTCTAAAGGGATCACACATGACTGCATCTCCTGATCAACGGTCAGATCTCAATTGTATGCAGGCCTGGCACGTTCGCTCGATGCTAATCACACGCGCGCGAGTAGAACGTACGAAACGTACCTTTAATTCCGACACGGATGCACCGCTCTGTAAGGGATAAGACAAAATAGAAAATTGAGGAAAAGAAAAACAACTCCTGAAGCTATTCGCGCGTGGAGAGATTGAAGAGGGGATTCGCAAAACACTTTCCAGCTTTTCACTCGTACGAAGAATCTCTGTCACTCATCCGATGGTTAGAGCCGTTTAGATTCTCTATCTCAAAAATTAGGAACGTTAAGGATTCAGAACTTGGGTGGGCCACAATGTATCGCTGATAGGTCCCTTCTAACTGTCCATTTTTCATACACGTGTATCCTATCTGACAAGCCCGAGTTTTGGATCAGGAAACTTTCACCATGGTGTTATTGGTGTCTCATGATGAGCAGATTTTCAGTCACACACGTGTGCCGAGTTGGCAATGTGCGCCGGATATTCCATCGCGCGAATCGTTTAGTATTTATAATACCAAAAGTGGAATTAGCTAATGCAAGGGCGCGTATTTTCACGGTACGCATGGTTTTCAATTGTAGAAAGTGAGGAAAACCAATTTATGATCGGGACCACTGATTTATTGAGATCCATGTTGGATTGAGAATTACTCACAAATATATCCCAATCAATCTTTTATATTTTGATATGGACCGTTGATGTATTTATCTTCTTAGCCGTTTATTTTTAGGCCAAAAATGAAGGGAAATGGTACTATAAGGTCGACCTCATGGTTCCCATGAGGTCCAGCTGTGTGGGTCCCACCGTGATGTGTGTCGAAAATCAACACCTTGCATTTGATGGGTGTCATTTAGGTTATTTGATATCCCAAAAATCAGTATTATACGGAACTCAGGTGGGCCATACCATCTAAAACCATGTGAAGACATTCTTAAAACATATAAAAGAACTTGGTGGGGCGCACATGAGTTTTGGATGCAGATGAAAATTTTTCTGATCCCTCATCCAATTGGGACACACACAATGAATGGTTTGGATGCATGAACCACATCTCTATGGGCCCAATAAATGATTATGAATGTTTTAATGAGAAGGTAACCACTCTCAACTGTTGTATGTGGTGTGGTCCACCAAAGTAATGTATTGACTTTATTTTTAAGACCATGTCCCACCATGGAATGGTGCATCTGATTGATGGAGTAGATATTTGACATACATCACAGTGGGGCCACAAAGCTCGACCTCATGGGAAGTTCCCATGAGGTCGACCTCATAGTACCATTTCCCAAAATGAAAATATGTGTACCTTGATAGTAGATAAACTAAGTAAGTGGTAATAGATATTTCAATGGTCTGGATTACTGAAAAATCGGACACGTGCACACGTGCAGATATGCGGTGCACGTATCGTGGAAAGGGAGCAGATTAGGTGCGGCCCGGCATCACCCAAGACTGTACGACCCTTACCTTGAGGCCAACTTTGATATATGTATTTTATATCCACTCCGTCCAAACGTTTTTTCCTATCATTTAATAGCATTATACTTAAAATGAAACAGATCCAAATCTCAGGTGGACCATTCCATGCGAAAAAGTGTTGATTGAACATTAAAATATTTTTGTGGTCCTTTAGAGTATTTTATAAATATAAAATTTATTTTTATACCCTTAAAAGGTATATTTGACCTTACCAACCGGTTGGATGGAAAATCAAATTTATGAAAACATTACAATGGGCCTTACGAAGCTTTTAATGGTGGAGAGTTTAGTCACCAACGTTTCCTATGGTATGGTCCACTTGAGATTTTTATATGCTTAATATTTCTATGATGATATAAATTTAAAAACGGATGGACAGAACGGATACAGAATAGATACATCAAGGTGGGCCCCACGATAAGGGACGCACCAGCTTTGGTATGGCCGGGGCCGTACCTAATCCGCTCCCCTCGTGTAACGCCCAAGGGAAAAAAGACAGAAGTCCAGCCCCTTTCCCGTTCGTTTCCTTTTCTCCTCCGCGTCTCTTCTTCTCTCTTCCAAAACACGCGTCTCTCTCTCTCTCTCTCTCTCTCTCTCTCTCTCAAAACCCTCTCTTTCTCGGAAGATCAGACGCCAACCGACGGTTGATCTCTCTCCTCTTCCATTTCGTAAGTTTTCTCTCTCCTCATTTTCCTCTTCGAATTTCATGATCTTTCAACGATTATAGGTTTTGATATCGCGATCATCGAATGATCTCTTGAAAATCTCTCATCTGTTGATCTTTCAACGGTTATTCGTGAAACGATTTCGTAGGATGTAGATATTCTTCGTGATCTATCGAGATCTCGAATTAGGGCAAATTAGGTCTGTAATTCTTCTCGAATGCAGTTGCTTGATTGTGTTTTTTTCGTATAATCGGATCCAATTAGGGTTGAAAGGTCACACATTTCTATATGTAGTGGTAAGATGTCGGCCATTGTTCTGTTTCAGCGGTTTTATGTTCTGCAATGCCGTCGTTTTGTAGGAACATGTGCTTTTGACCACAGCATTTCTCGTTAGGGCTTTGCCAGTCCTGCATGTATGCATGCTTTTCGGACTGATCCAAGCTGTTTGTCAGGTGGGCCTCAGTGGGCTTGTTCTCTGGCTCTAGAATTAAGCCGGTTTGGTCATCAGGGGACTGCATGGGTAGAAATGTCCAACAATCCAGGTTCTGGGCACGCATGTGGCACAGCTGATGAGTGGACCAGCTGGGTTTTGGGCAAAGGGCACAAATGGTGGGGTCCGCCTGATGAATTTTTTGGATCTCGCACGTGTGCCTGCATGGCTGCATGTTGGATAGTGAATCTCAACTAGCACTTTGGGGCTGTTACTGTTACAAATTACAATGGTAGCTGTAATGTTTTTAAGAACCATGGGCAGGAGACTAGTATGGAATTTGTTTTGTAAGTAGATCAGCTTCTTTGGGGAGTTTTTCAATGCACTGAAACCTACCAACATGGAAATAGCATAACCTGTTTCTCTTGTGATGCTTTTTTCTCTTTTCAACATTTTCTTCTCATTTCTCCCAAAATGTAATATAGATTACGAAGCCTACTGTGATGGAAATGGGTCTCTATTTTAGGTCTCTTTCATTGCTAGGGTACATTCATTGTGAATGCAAATGGAGTGCATAGGGGAGATCTGTTACAAGACTCACAACTTGATATTGGTATGGAGTGTTGTTGGAGGATCATGGAATTGACCATATATAACAGCCAAATTTACAAGTTTATCATCTTTTATATTTGTCTACGATCGTATAATAGCCAATTATATACTGGGACATAGAACTGGTTATATGGTTTCTCAAGAGAGGAAAAAAAGGTTGGACAAATTTTAGTGCATTGTTTTCCTTTAGAGTAGAACCTGGTAACAAATTTAAATTTAAACTTATGTTATGTGCAATTAGGAAAAAAATAAAATGAAGTGTAGGAAACATCATGTACTTGCACTTGAACGCGTGGAGTGTCTGGATCCATCACCGGTAACTTTGCCCTCTCAAAGAATAATATTAGGAAAACCCTGTTGGCAGCTGTCTATGGTTAGAGGATTTGCAAATTTGATTGGGAACTGTGCAATTCAACATAGATTTCTATATTGAACTATGTAAACATGGTGTGCCAGCTTTTGAACATCCTTTCAGCTGGTTAGAATATGTTTAGGTTTCATTGCAGGTGATTATGAGCTCAGTACTTTGGCCTTTAGCTTTGTAAGTCTTAGACAGACACCTGCTCCAATGTAGGACACAGTTATGAGGTGTGGGCCACAGGAACCATAAAAAATCGACATGCTGACACATGCAAATGTGAAAGTATATCTTGATATAAAATTTACTTCACGAAAGCGTAAGATACAGAAAAATTATCTACATGCCAAATTTACATAATGGCTGTATAAATAATTTGGAATACAAGAAAAAGATGTAAGTTCTTCTAATAGTTGCGTCAATGCACGCCCAATATGGCAAATTGGAGTATCCTTGTTACATGGGAGCTAAATGGTGTCTCTTATAAATGGTAGCTTAATGGTCTCTTATGGGTGCTTTGCTTATATACGGAAGTGTATTTTATTAGTTTAAACAACCTCCGATTGACATGGTAGACTAGTAGCTTGTGCTTTCTTCTGACATATGCTTGGAAAGAATTCAAACTTTAACGACCTCACTATTCTATTCATGTCAAGGTATTTCATAACGGTAACAGTGGTTATAATGGCCACCACCATTACCATTACCTGTAAGGCTGTAACGGGCCATTATGGACCAATTTTTCTGCTACAGCCTTTAGAGCCCCGCAATGTGTAATTGTTACTGGAATGAGTCGGCCAAAGCGGTGTAAGTTGTTTTTAAAGTAAATAGTCCTGTAGTGGATTGGGATTCTCGGATAAATTAATTTGAAATACAAGACTGTAATTTTTCTCTTTTGCTTTGATTGTAATTCCTTGTGTTTTTTCAGCACGTTTCTAATAAATCAAGCAGTAACTCTTCTAAAAAAGAAGTTGTAACTGTTACCACCATTACTGTTACTTAATAGCCATTACAGCCATTACATAACTGTTTTTAATATCTTGATTCATGTACTACAGATATTTATAACGTAATGGAAACAACCAACATTGTATTTGATTGAGGAAAATAAGGAGACAAACATGGAAATTGTTTTTCTTTATACATTTTTTCCTTTGATGCTCTAGAGGTTTCACAGTTCTGTTATGGACGATTTCTGACGTTCTTTGGACTATTTGACTGTCTTACAGTAGAGGGTTTCTCTTCAAACATCTACAATCATGAGTTTCGTCTTTCGAGGGACTAGAGCAGATCTTGAAAGCGGGCTTCCCGGGTTTATTCCGGAAAGGCGTTCAGTGGTATGTCTCTGACATATTTGAGTTTATTTAAATTTTGTGGGTCAATACTGGCTATTTAGTATGACTCTCTTTTACCTAAGTCTAATTATCTCTATCCCGGTTGTTATGCTAATTCTTCCATGTTCAGCGAATGCATGCTGGAGGTCGGCCAGTCAATACCAACTCGTTGGCCTTTCTTGTCACAGGTGTTGTTTTTGTCAATTGTTCCTGTTGCTTTTGACTGATGACCAGAAATTGATTGAACAGAAAGTTATTAGTTTTAAATTGTGCGCATTTCTCTTATCCTTACACTTCTAATCCTTGGGCTACTTGTTCCAGCAGTTCTTCTACTGTTCATGATATTAAACTCGCATCAGATGTCACCAAATTTTCTGGTATTTTTTAAAAAAATGCTAAATAGGTTATTTTGAAGGATTAATATTTTGTTTGATCATTATATTAATGAATGTTTTCTGGTGCAAGCGATTGAAGGTTTCTTTTTCCATGTTTGCTTCATGTTTGTAGCTCTGGCTAGTTTTGGGTGTCTTTTTAATGGCTACTAGCCTTAGGATGTATGCAACTTGTCAACAACTTCAAGCACAGGCCCAAGCCCATGCTGCAGCTGCCAGTGGCCTGCTTGGTCACACCGAATTTCGGCTTCATATGCCTCCTTCCATTGCATTTGCAACAAGAGGGCGACTGCATGGCCTCAGACTCCAGCTTGCTCTTCTTGACCGTGAATTTGATGACCTAGGTAGGTGGTGTATTTACTGCTGGAGGATATTTTAGATGAGAGGTATTATTAAGGTGCTGATTCATCAGGATATGTGTATTCATTGGGGACCTGATGCGCCAGGTCAATACAAGTGGGGCCAATGTTTTGCTGATCCAGACAATTAATCCAATGGGAATTACCATGGAAAGGGATCCCGGAAATTCTCTCAGGGTGAAAGATCCCAATCCTTGATCATTCGCCCACAAATAAGCACAGTACAACAACCATATGGAAAAAAAAAAAAAAAAAGAGGCTATATTGCATGGCTAGTATTTCCAAATATATGAGATTTTTGGGCATTCCCCATCTGGGGCAGGGATAGTCTGATCAATAGTCTAGATCAAGGACTTGTTGCATACGGACACTTTAAATCCTCTGTAGATGAATATGATATAGATTTTGTTTGCTAGGCAGTGAAAATGTGGTGTTCTTCATATCTAAAATCATGCGACATGATTTTATACAAGTTTGTTTATCTTGGTTGTTATGGAAAGAGATGTCAGTTTGCAGGTTTTAATTCTTTCATTCATTTCGTTGCAGACTATGATGCGTTAAGAGCACTTGATTCGGATAATAATCCTAGTGCTCCTTCAATGAGTGATTTAAAGTGTCCATATGCAGACTTGTTGCATATGGACACTTTAAATCCTCTGTAGATGAATATGATATAGATTTTGTTTGCTAGGCAGTGAAAATGTGGTGTTCTTCATATCTAAAATCACGCTACATGATTTTATACAAGTTTGTTTATCTTGGTTGCTATGGAAAGAGATGTCAGTTTGCAGGTTTTAATTCTTTCATTCATGTTGTTGCAGACTATGATGCGTTAAGAGCACTTGATTCGGATAATAATCCTAGTGCTCCTTCAATGAGTGAGGAAGAGATTAATGCTCTGCCTGTTCACAAATACAAAGTTCAGTCTCACCATGCATCTCCGTCTGGCCCACAAAGGCAAGTTAGAAGATCTTGTTCCATTATTTGTCAGCCTGCTTGCAAGAATGTCTGTCTGGCTTTGCATCCCTTTTTTATGATGGTGAACTGGCAAAAGCTCAGGGACATGCATTTTCTTTGTCAGCCTAAAAGCTTGGCTTTCTCTTTTTTTCCTTTTTAATTATCTTTTTACAAGTCTTGGAACTGATTTTCACCTTAATATATAATAAAAAAGAACTTCTAATTCTCAAAGCAATTTTAATTTTTTAATAATTAATTGTTCCTTTCATTTCATTGCATTTTGTTAGCTTGTTGGTAGAAGAGTGAAATCCATTAACCAATTTTCTTGCAATACGGTATGTGGTGAGATCGGTTCTGTGCTGGGGATTTGTTTCCTTCACCTTCTTTGTTTCATTCTAAACAACTGTTATTGATGACAAATCAACCTGTCAAAATTAACTAGGGACAACAATTCCCTGTTCTCTCAGTGACAAAACTGAAGAAAATTGAAATATGCATATTTTCATGTAGTTTCTTTGGGCACGTCACACATGACACTTCTTTCTTGGTTACTTAACACCCTTTTCGATATACATTTGCATTTAAGGCATGTCCTATTCTTTCCTATTTTTTGTGGCATCTGATGTGGGGACATTCGAGAACTTTCACAAGAGTTTTTACGGAAGTCTCTAAATGTGATTAGAGTCATCATCAAGCTTGAAGTACCACAACACTCTCTCTTAATAATTCCTATATGGAAGTTGTCAATTATCAAAGACTTGGAGTTGGATGGAATCATATGAGTACCAGCTGGCATAAAATTGAAAAATGTTTACGCAACACTCCATCATGTTGGTTTACTGAATTTTAATGGTAGGAGGAAAGTTAGAAACACGACTCAAACAAACTGGCTTTCGGCATTTTGTGTAATGACAAAGTTGAGGTTGTTTTTGACTATGACAGACCATTTAGAATCACAACTACATTCACAGTTGAGCTATCATCTCTTTTCAGTTAGTTTCAAGCTTTTTGACGAGGTTGCTTAGGACCCTCTGGACTGAGGGTGCTGCTCAATGTCTTATGTGGGTGAAGGTGAACCCTACCTGTTTTTTAAATCAAAGTACAAGATAATGAAGAACAAAAAATAAAATAAAATCCTCCTTGTAGATTGGTTGGTTGCATCTCATGTATCCACAGAGAAATAATTTTGACTGTAGACAAGCTTGCAATTGTTGAGGCCAGCCCGATTAAAAGTTTGCCAAGCTGAGGCTGGCCTTTATTCAGTTTTCACACTTATGTTAGGGTCACAGGATTGTGATGTTGAGTAAGGCAGCAAGTTGCGGAATGTTTTCCATGCCATCATGAAAGCTCCTGTTTCAAATCCTGAATAAGTTAGCGCAATTGCTGGAATAGACATACTGCCACTTGTAAACCCAGTTGTTGGAAAAGTTAAGTTACCCCAAATAGATCTTTCCAAAATAATAATAATAATAATAATAATAAAGGAAAAAAAGTTGGAGAACAGTTGGAGAATGCCACAATGACGACAACAACGGCAATGGTTCTATTTTCTCTCTTGTTTTTGTTTGATTTGGAATAGAAGTCTCAAATGAACATTTTGGTTACATTCTAGAGGTTTTGATAACTTCTAAGAGGTAATTAGTGTAATCTTGGTTTTGTTAGCAGTGAAGGCTCATTGCTGCAGCAGGCATCATCTTCTGCAACCATGACTGAGGTATATTCTTCTTCACTTCTTGTTTTAACTCTTCATAGATGGTTTCACTAACTGCATCTTAAATATAAGCTACTTGTCACTTCTTCTTCCTTTTTTTTTTCCGTTTGTCCCACATGATTAATCTGTTTCAGTAGAGGCTTATAAGTTTGAAATAGCACTAGTTTAGCTAGCACTTGGGTGTAGCACCAAATGGTGGTTGGTGGCACCTTTTGTGTTTGGAGCAGCTCAGAAGCAAAACCTGCATTAAGCAGACTTCCATTTTCCCGCTTTTTGGTGCTGAATCACAAGTGAGACGTGGGAAGGTTCAAGGTCGTTTACATATCTCACTTGCGCTTTTGTTTCCCTAATAAACCTGGAACCCAAGTATACTCTTGGTCTGTCTGTTAAACTATAATAATAGTTCATGAAGTTCCTGATCAATGTTGTCAAATCGCATATGCCATCGTATGTGACTGGCATATGCTATTCGCATACTTACGCATGTGATCACATATTGACTTGGCTTTATTTATTATTATTTTTTAAATATGTAAAAATTGAAAAAAAAAATCTAAAAAATTAGTAAAAACTATGCCTAATTACTACAAGTGATTGGATTGGATTCTTTTACCTATTTCATTGTAGTTTGAATGTTTGAGACTATTAGACCATCTATAAAATAAGTTATGTATTTAATTACTCATATTATATTTACATAAAATTTAACAAAACAAACGACATGTTACGTAAAGAGAATTAATTATTAAAAACCTTCAAACATAGAAATTTTATTCTTAAATGATAACTTGAACAACTTATAAATTACAAGTTACAACCTAATTTACTATTTACACCCCCCCCCCCCCCCCCCCCCCCCCCCCCCCCCCAAAAAAAAAAAAAAAAAAAAAAAAAACACTACTTGCAAAGTATGCCATCGCATACCATCTTGGTTTGCATATGCCATGATGCGATCGTTCTAAAAAAAATGCCATATACAATCACACTTGACAACACTGTTCGTGATTTCCATCTTACATTTATGATGGGGTTACTTAGTTCATATCTTATTTATCATCTGTCTTGTGTGTAATGGTGATTCGAGTCCCTTTACCCTGTTCTATTTGCATGTTCAAAATTTTACGTCATCATGGCTGATCAAGAATCTTCTACATTCTCTAAATGCTGTGATTCTAATTGTGTCACGCAGATAATGCTCATGTGCATTTTATTTTATGATTGATTTTGTTGTCATAGTTGGTGGCCTTTACTGTTATTCAGACGATTCATCGTGTGATTAAATAAGTTGGGACGGTATTAATGCAACAGGCAATTATGTAACTTTTTCTGTCTTTTGCACTTTTTTATTAGTTTTGATACCTTGCTTCCTTTTTTTTTTTTTCTTTTTTTCTTTTTTTTTTTTTCTATCAAATGAATAGTTATAATAGAATGCGGTTCATGTGATAAGGATGTTATCAATTGTTAATACTTAGAGATTGATAAAATAAAAGATTGGCCTTAGAATTAAAATTAGTGAGGGATTTTTTATTTCTTTAATGCATTATCACTTTTTTATGTTAGTGACTTTTTGCAAGGAGCTTAGCTTCAAGATCATTATTTCTTCAGGCAAGCAGTATTGGCAGACAAAAAGCCATATCGAGTTACAAGTTTTCTGTTAATACCTGCCCATAATAAAAATAAATTTTCTGGATCCTCAAGGTAAGATGTCCTTAAGAAACTATGAAACTGTCTGGATTCTTCTCAACACTGACGAGGACAATTTTCATCAAGAATAATGACTTTTCTTAACATCAGTTTCTTTAATATTGGAAAACAGTTGTGATCTGTTCTATCTAGTCAAGCCCCTAGCTCAATCAGGTGATTATTTTTTACTGTGCCATGGCCTGATGTTGCGGTTTGCTCACAGCTTACCTACCAAAAGGAAATTTTGAAAACGATGAAAGGTTGAACTAACATTTAAGTGTTGATTGAGTGCTTATGCTGGGCTTGGCTCCTGGACCATACATGAGCCTCCTCATGCAGTTCTTTCTAAGAAACATGAAACCCTAATATAAAAAAGCAATGTAATCTGTTCTGTTCTATTTTGTTGGAATCAACCCCCTAGTTTAATCAGGTGGTTCTTTTGTGTTGTAGCCTGATGTTGTGCTTTGCTCACAGCTTACATACCAAGAGAAAATTTTGAAAATGACGAAAGGCTTAATTAACATTTAAATGTTGATCGAACGCTTGCTCTGGGGCTTGACTCCTGAACTGTATGTGAGCCACCTTGTGTGGCTCTTTCTAAGAAGATGGAGCCCCCTCTCTAGAAGTTGAGGAATGGAAGTTCCTGGGCTGATTTTTTGTCCAGTACTCCAGTCTTTCTATTTGGCAATCTCCTTAGCTCATAGAGTCTTGGATCCCATTTATCATATCGCAGTTCCTGGGGCCCTCTTCGGATTGTCTTTTACATGGTTGGTAGGTAAAAAGAAGGTGCTTGCAATTAGCCCAAGGAGTAGGCATATGATTATTCCTAATGGTTGCATTCTTTGCCTAATGGACGTGGAGATGGTGGGCCATTCATTCATGCGCTGTCCCTTTGCGTTGGAGATCTGGTGGAAATTCTTCTAGTTGTCTGGTGTGGGATGGGTTGTGCCATCTTCGATTGGGGCTTTCTTCCATGTTTAGCAGGGGGTGGAAACAGATGCAAAAGGAGGTTTTCTTTATATTGCAGCTATCTTTCCTAGCCACTCTTCAAGCAATTTGGCTTGAATGGGTGGAAATTCTTGTAGTTGTTTGGTGTGGAATGAGTTGTGCCATTTTCGATTGGGGATTTCTTCCATGTTTTGCAAGGGGTAGAAACAAATGCAAAAGGAGGTTTTCTTTATATTGTAGCTATATTTCCTAGCCCCTCTCTGGGCAATTTGGCTTGAATGGAATTGAAGGCTATTCTAGGATGAGTTTTGTTCACTGGGATTGGTCTTTCTGAGGGCCAAACAGGCACCAATGCTCAAGGTTTTCACATAGAGTGCCGTTGAGTTGTTTTGGGGCTCTTCTTTGTTGCATTAATAGGATGATGGTTCATCATCCTCTTCGTATGTGTGCTTTTCTCCTCTAATAAAATTTACTTAAATGTAGTTCTATTAGTAGTTATAAAGGCAGAAAACCCACTGTTAGTCTCTTTTCTTGCAACCAAAGATAGAATCCCAGATCTTGTCATCCATAAAAAAAAGTCCTGGACCTCATTATTTATATAAAGGATTCCCAGACGTCATCCAGGAAAAGGAAAATACTGTTATGGTCACAAAATCAATGAGATTCCTAGCTTTCTTGTTCAAAGGCCTTCCACAGTCAGCTGGCCAGTTGGACCTCAGAGGGGCTATACAAGGAAAGATGCTGCTCTTCCATTTGTTCTGAGATCACAACTACTCAGTGTACTCGTCCTTGGTGGTGTTTCTGCTGGATTTAATTAAGTGTCGGGTTCCTTCTCTGAGTCGATTATCCTCCCAGTGGAAGTTCTGCTCCAAATCTATTTATTGCCAACGATTTTAAAAGAACAGCCTTCCCTCTTAGAAAAGAATCTATTGCATTTGCATTTCTTTTTTATCCTCCCAATGTCCCGCACAAGACAGTCGTCAAACTGACTTGAAATGGATAGAGAGTTCAATGCCACGGCATGCTTGTGGAGAGAAATGGCATGATCTACCCTTCTTTTTTCTGGCTACTAGATGGAGACCTGGGGTTGAATCCAGGATCTACACTTCAGAAGGAAAAATGATAGTAATCTTTTTCTAGAAAGCATATCTCACATCCGTATTAAGATGAATCACATGTTCTGTGCAAGCTCAGATGGGAAGGTTTGATTGGTGTTTAAAAGGCAGAGACATGATGTAACACTGTTCCCATCAACAACTTGCGAAGAAGAGGAGTGCATATTGCCAACATAATGCAGGGGCATTTTCACACCCGGCTTGAGTGGGGTGGCCTGTGGGAATAATGGGATGCAGGGACACACTCGGGGTGGGCAGCCCGTGTGAGGTGAGACCCATGTGATGTAGGGCCCACAAGGGGGGGGGGGGGTGGTTCGGCTGACGGCTAGTTGTCTTGCATCAAAGTGGTATTAGTGTGGGAGGTCTTGTGTTTGAGACTCCTCACCGTGGGTGATTAATGCAGGGTCATTTTTACACCGAGCTCGAGTGGGGTGGCCTGTATTGTGCCCCCGTGTGAGGAGAGACCCATGTGACGTGGGGCTCACGAGGGGGTTCGGCCGAGGACCTAACCCATAGGAAGTGGGGCCTGGGCTATGAGATAAAAGGATTGATTCACCATGCTCTATCAGTTTGAACTTTTAGAGCAAGTGGTTAGTTGTCCTACATCAGAGTGGTATCAGAGTGGGATGCCTTGTGTTCGAGACTTCTCATCAGGGGTGATTAACGCAAGGGCATTTGAACACTCGTGTGAGGCGAGACCCATGTGATGTGGGGCCCACGAGGGGGGTTCGGCAAGGTATTAGTTCGAGCTTTTAGACCAAGTGGTTAGTTGTCTTGCATCACTACATCTGTTTCCTTCGCGTGTAGAATGAGGATTGCCCAATTGCTAGGAAGTTGTGGGAAGACTTCTTCGGATGCTTTAGGGTGATGTGGTGATCCCCATTCTATCAAGTCTTTTATCTCCTCGTGGAGTGGAGCTGTGGGGAAGAAGGCAGAATAGTCGATAGGGGTCTTCCTTTTTTGCTAATTCCCTTTTGGCTGTAATTCTTTTGCCCCTTTTTCAATAAAATCATGACTGTTCCAACAAAAAAAAGAAGGTGAGGGAGGCGACACATCGAACGACACACCTCATATTTTCCTTCTTTCAGCTAAGAATTTGGTAAGAACTGGTCATTCATATTTTAATTTTTTTTTCTTTACAATTGCATGCTGTGTAATTTATGCATTCAATGTAGGAGCATATTTAAATTTATAATAAATATTAGACATTATTATTTGCGGATCAAGAGTACCCTGAATGCTAACGGTTTTGAATAGAAACAAAACTACTCTATAAGGTTAAATTCATCTGTTGTTTTGGAATTTTTTTTTAAAAAAAGGTCAGAAACATGAGAGATCTCTCTAATTGGCAAACGATTAAAGGGGGGAAAAAAATTAGTGCCTTTCTAATAGGACAATGAATCATTTCCACTGTTGTTGTTCTTTTAATATCTTAAGGTCTTCTCTATTGCTTTTATACTTTCCATGGTCTCATGAGCACTTGTGTCACCAGTTTGATACATCTCCAAGTGTTTTTTAAAATAAAATTTTCCCTTTTAAGTGTCACTCTTATCTGTTTAACTTTTTTGTTAAGCAGAAAAAACAACCAGATGGAGCTACAAAAGCCCCAGAAGACGAACTGACATGCAGCGTCTGCTTGGAGCAAGTCAGCGTGGGAGAACTTATACGTAGCTTGCCATGCTTGCATCAGGTCACTGCTTTTCCTTGCATGATTTATGATACGTATGATGAGGAAATGTGGTTTTGGTTGAGCAATCGCTTGGCTCCGCAAACTGCTCATGCAGGACATTACAATTTGGTGATCTGACTTGTTCATTTGATGGGCCCTGTGGGGTGTGTAGGATGTCCCTGAATATCTCCATGTTCCTAATCATCCAATTGGGCCTTAAATATTGGCGATTGGTCATAGTTGACCACACTCTGGATGGCTAAGATCATCTGGTTGTGGAGATATTAGGTGATGGTCCATCCCATTGTGGGCCACGGGATAAATGATCTATATTACTGAAAGGTGAGCTCCTATTTACCATCCCCCTGTCCATGGTGGGACCCATCATATCAACAGTCTGGAACACCGACCATGGCCTCCACCTGTGTCAAATTAGCAGCATTAGCAACCTGCACATGAGGCACTGAGACAGATTCCTCTATTTCGTTTTATCTTAGCTTTTGTCAGTACCCTTCCTGAGTGCGGACCCATGCTTCGGCAATCCAAACTGTTTGATTTGATGGGCCTGACGTAGATGGGAATGCCCTGGAAATGTCCCAGATAGAAAGGTGGTCTTTCCTTGAATGTGGACCCAGTTTTTAATAAAAAACTGTTCATAAGTTAGGCCACATCATGGGATGGTCATGCCCCTACATTTCCCATCCATATGATGTTAGGCCCCCAATTTCTCTCTTGCAAACAGATAATGTCAGCCAAACCCGCTGCATTTATTTGGAAGTTGTCAGCTGGGTTAGGATCATCTGATGGGGAGACCCGTCGGTGTATCTCCGATCCAGAAGCCCCATGGTTCGGGTTCAGCAAAGGATGAATAAACAACTATTACCTTGCAAGATATTGCATGGGAAAGTTTACCTTATTTACAGCCAATTGAACAGTCTGCTAATGTGTTTTTTCAGTTTCACGCCAATTGCATAGATCCATGGCTGCGGCAACAGGGCACATGCCCCGTCTGTAAATTTAGAGCAGGCTCAGGGTGGCAAGAAAGCGGGGAGAGCGGAATGGCGAGTTCTTTCATCGTCTAGGCACCCATTCCACACCCAATGCCCTGTGTTTCACTAAACGATCTGCCCTGTGGTCCCTTCGAATTGTAACCATGATTGGTTCAGCCCTGTATTTAATCAATACATACACGTAGATCGTTGTCACTGGCTAGTTTGACATGTATATCCAGGAGTTGTGTTGAGTATCTAAAAACTTATTGACTGAAGAAGAAATAGATTTTTCTATACCGAGTAAAACCCACATTTGGTGTGGCATTGTAGAGAATGTGGCATTGTAGAGAATGGGCTTTCAACCCCCCCCCCCCCCCCCCCCCCCCCCCCCAGCTGTAGCTTGAATGAGACGATTTCAACTGAATGTATCGGTGAGAATTTCAGATGCCATGCGTTTCTTTCCATATGCCTTGTATGTGCTGGTGTTTGTGCGGTATGGTGATCTTTGCTTTCTAATCACTGTCTGTTTTAAGGCCCACCGATACAACAGTTTTGACTCTCTTCTTCCCGCGGAACTCTGCAACTCATCCTATCAATTGTGGGGGCGTAGACATGGAATGTAGTCGGGTGATGCAGGCTGTTCATTTTGTGTCCTGACATGTTTGAGAGTATACATCTTTCATATCGCCTCCAACCCAAGTCCTTCTTAGCCGACTGCTACTCCTTGGACAATCAGATTGAGTGGATCATGGAATGTAAAAGGAACTTACAGGACTGGGAGGTTGACAAGTTTTCGGGACTCCTTCAGCGCGTAAGTTCGAGTATGCCAGACATCCTCAGTCTGGACAAATTAATCTGGAAGGTGGACAAATCCAGCATCTTCTCAGTCAAATCCTTTGCTGCATGAAGAATACTCACGGTGGATAATTTGAGAAAAAGGGGTATGTAAATCGTCAACATTTGCCTTTGCTGCATGAAGAATGAAGAAAACATTGACCACCTGTTGCTCTTCTGCCCGTTCATCTCTGAAATTTGGTCAGAATTCCTCAAATGCTTCAACTTGAAGTGGTGTTTCCCTGGCTCGGATTCTCTCCTCATCAAAGCTTGGCATGGGGTCAGTTTGGGCAAGCAGAAAACGAGGATCTGGCACATGGTGATCATAGCTATTTGGTGGTCGGTTTGGGAAGAAAGAAACAACATGTGTTTTAGGGACATCTCAAATCCCGTATTGGCGATTGCCAGTAAAGCCAAGCGACAGTCTATGTTGTTGGTTGTCAGGAAGTAGATTTTCTTTATCTCGGGCCCTAATGGTTTGTTTGCTTGCTCGGCAACCCCCATTTGCTCCCGTTTATGCCTCCATCTTTTCTTCCTCTCATCCTTTCTTTTATATATATATTCAGTAATCTTTCAAAAAAAAAAAATGTTTGAGAGTATGCGGTTGGTGCACTTGTTGCATCATATGGGATGGATGGCCAGTGCTCGATGCTTGAAGCATTAAAGAGTTTCTCGACATATTCCAGCTGTTAACGTTTTATGACCGTCATGCGCCTGGTTGCTATTGAGGAGGTCTCTATGAACTCTACACAGTTTGCAGAATTTTTCTGTTACCCACCAAAGGGATGGTCCTCTTATCGGTGAGGTCCACCAATCATGGGTTTTATAGAGTTCGAAGGGTTTGCTTAGCGGCAATCTCGTTTGTATTGGATTGTAAGCCTGACAGACGAAGTGCATGATTCACAACTTGAACCAATTGTTCCCACTCAATGTTCAAATCAGGCCGTAAGGATTGTCCGACTGCCCCCATTTTTCTGATATGGGCGATGGCCATTATTGGATGACTGCCTATTGATTGGCCCCTGTGTCACACACGTGCCAAGTTCACATGAGATCAACGTGAGTCTTGAGTATTGAGGTAAGCTCGGTTTGCGGTTGCCCAAAAGCCAAAAAAGAAGAAGAATGTTTTAAGCAATCATGTTTTAATCAATCAAGTTCAGTCATGGATTCATAGCGTAGTTTCCGTTAGGAATGCATGCATGGGCCCCACCTTGAAGTCTCAAACACAAACAATCAACTTGCTAACATGGTGCATGTGTTGTGAATCTGAGGCATCCATAGGGAGGGACATTCATGGGATGGTCTCTTGAGGGGAATGTAAATTAGCTGAAGACTGGCCTGGCCTATTTGCAAGGTGGATCACCAATGTGGTTAAATCACAACATTTGCTACAGGCCGGTTCCTCTATAAGTCTTTGCATCTTAATATGTTAAAATAATGATATGGAAAATATTCAAAATTAAAATATAAAAAATATATATGAAACCTCATACTTGTTCACGGTATAACGCAACTGGCACCGAATATGATTTTTTGTTTGAACAAGGAATGGATTCAATAGCTTTCTTTGACATACATAGTTCCCGTCTCTTGGCAGAATCTTTCAATCCAATAGGTTTTTAGCGCACTATCTTCTATCTTCTGGATACAGTGGCCTAGCATATGGTTCTGACAATGTGCATATGTTGCCTGAAACCAACACCAATACCACTGCTCCTTCACATATCCTGAGGGAAGAAGAGAAGAAGAGATTTCAGAGAGAGATTAAGGAAGAGAGTTCTGTTGCTTGAAATCTTAAGACACAACAACCCCTTTGTTTATAAACAAAATGAGAGAAAAGAGAGAGACCTAATACCACTTCAACTACAAGTAGTTTGGGTGCGCTTGGATTTGAAGGGATATATTTTAATTTTTAGCAAAAGCAAGCGTTTGAAGGCTTAAAAGAAAGTGACCCACTCGATTATATACTTGGTTTGCGTGTGAATATCATGCACACCCGGTTAACTGGTTTCCGCCTAGGTCGGTCCCATCCGAGTTTATGAAGTATAGTATAATATAGATTCTTTTCAAGAGGCTATATAAATAAGAGTATTATAAGCACTCCAAATTCCTTCTTCCTACCCCATGTGAGATTGCCTTTTCCACTTGAAAAAGTGAAATAAAATACTTTGCTTTTAGACTCTTTTTCTTTTCTTTTTTTAAATTATTATTATTATTATATATAAAAACCCTCCGGTAGAATATGCTTATTGTACAACCTATGAACGTGAAGCACCTGTCTAAAAGTTATTCACCTGCCTAATTGCCTATTTGTACTGTGCTCACCCATCCAATCATTAGGTGGGTCACACCATAGAAAATAATAGATGATCCCCTGAAAACTTTCAAATTTGAGTGCTGGCCCACATGGTGGTTGGATTTGCCTGATGTTTTGGTGCGTTTGGTGGGGCAACCCTATGGAGGCCCCACGTGCAACCCTTGTAGAATGAGCTCATTCTACCAGCAGTTGCAGAGGAACACTAACTAACTAGAGTGCATGAAAAAGGAAAAATAAAAATAAATAAATAAATAAATAATCATTGAAGAATTACAGGGTCTTCATTTGCATATCGTTCTGTTTGCTGATGCATGATGCCGCTTATGGGGGACATACTTTTATCATCCAAACTACTTATATGGTGGGCGTCACCAGGGATGGAAGACTCCCACGTGTGCCACTTTGGTACGTGGGATGGCATGCACTTGTACAAGCTTAGCTCTTCTTTTCAATATAACTCCTGCTACGAGCCCCAGCCCAGATGATTATGTCCCATGTCCATGCTTGGGCCTGGCCATCCACTTTTGTGCAAGATCCAGCCGTCCGTTTAGTGGACCTCACATGCATGATTATTACACAAACGCCCTTAAACCCATATGTGGGCTGGGCCCATCCATGATTCAGCTTTACCAAAGAGAACTTGTATATAGCCAAATGCCTGCCCGATTAATAAACAGATTTTAATTCTAGTTCTGGGCCCAGTATCGGCCCAAAGAAAGTCTGGGCCGAAGCCCAAAAAGCCCAGTGCGGCCCATTGACAGCCGTGTTGAGCTTCGCTCCAATTCATCGATTTACTAGAAAAAGTAAAGGGACAGATATTATTCGATGATCCAAACCGTTGATCTGGCAAGAATCATGGTCGATAGTGGTTGAGGTTGAAATTCATCAAGATCAGAATATCTTAAATTTTACATGAATGGCCCACAAAGGTTAATGAGGCTGTCCAAATGCAAAGAAAAAGAGTTTAAGGATTATCAATATGAACGGCTTGGATCATTGAAATACCACCTTTAGCTGAAAACTCCTGTGGTAGTTGGTGATCCTTTGGACCTTAGGCATTGGCATAGTTGTACGTCGATCCAGACCGTGCAGATTGCTGACCCAGTTGTTGATGGAGTATAATTCAAAAGTTTATTCTTACCGTTGGAATTCGGACCACTCACTATTTTACTTTTAGCCATTCATTCAATGGCCATCAATTGGATGGTTAGGAACTTATGATTGCATTAGATGCATGTTCTACCCATGATACTCGGGTCGGGTCGTATGCATAGCCTTACATGAGTGCCACGTGAGAGGAAGATGAATCACCACCATTTTAAAAAGGACACTAGGGATACTGGCGTGGTGGCCACGGCTAACCAAGTGGCCCCCATCGTTAGAACTTTCATGAGATCCACACCGTTCATCAGGTACGCAACCACATATTATCTTCAAGACTTAGACATTTGACGATCTAAAATTCAGGTAGGCCACACCATAGGAAGCAATTCAGATGGGCCGCTCACCATTAGTTTTGAGTAGGGTTCACCACGGTGTCTATATTTCATCCAATCCATTCATCTGACGTTCCTCATCAGGATGAAAAAATTCCCCCAAAATAACTCTCTTTGGAAACTCAGGTGGGTCATAGCACGTGAATATTTAGAGGTTTTAGGTATAATATTACACTGTTCTTTATGGTGTGACTCACTTAAGTGTCCAATCAAGTTGAGTTTTTGAGATCAGGCCAAACAAGAGACGATGTACCTGATGAACCGGGTGGATTTCATACTAGTAAGGTCGTTTCCTTACTCGACGGTAGGCACACGGCCTTAGGAGTATAGCCCTACCCACGAAATGCAAGCATATCATTTTCTGCTAAAGACATGGATGCTCAAGATGGCTGCCTTGATGCCAATCCCTGTAATTCTTAGGATGCAAGTTTCCCTTTCTCTTTAACTTTCGTAATAAAAGGCTGTGTGTGGCCCACCATGATGTCCGTGTAAAATCTACTCCGTTTACTAGTTTTATCAAATCATCTTAAGATGACAGCCCAAAAATAAAACACACCAAAGATGCGAGTGAACCACACCACATGAAAATAGCAAGAATGGAAACACTCACCGTTGAAACCTTCTCAGAGCTAATCAATGATATTGGTACGACATCCAACCCGTACAAAAGGTTATTCCTACTAAGATGAAGGGAAATATATAAAATATCACCCTGATCCAAAACCTACATAAACTTAGAGAAAATTATAATGGTTGGCCTTCAATCCCTACTATTCACTGTGGTGTGGCCCACTTGATTTTGGGATTTCATCCCAACATGGACGTGGGTCTTATGAAGCTTTGGATACAAGGAACTCCATGCAACACTTATTATAGTAAACTCGCGTCTACCAACGTCAAGATCAAAGCTGTCCATTAAATGGGGCCCACCATGAAATTATCCTCGCCCACTCCACTTTTTAGGGAACGGTTGATCGAGTATTGTTTGTCGTAATTGAGTGTTTCCACATGCACTTTACTATCTAAAGGAAAAACCAGTTGCCACGTAAGATTGAAAACGACTACTCTAAATAGCCACAGCCCCAACAACCGAAATGGTGCTTATGCACTGTTCACATCACATGGCATTCATTAGCCCCAACACAGACCGTCCAAATCACAGGTTCCATCCATTTAAGACCGTTGAATTAATGTGGCTCTCCTGCTCTCTGTCGACGCTTCATCAACATTGGACCCAAAGATTTCGATGGTCTGGATTGACTGTATATGTATGGAAGATGTGTATAGATGAGTCGTGGCCGTTTATTAAATGCACACGATAGACAACCTCTCTTTCTAGGACAGCAGCCTATAGTCATTAAGCACGTATATGTATACAGGTCTTTGTGTATGCACTTTTATACTACACGAGAAGGTATTGTATATATACAATTGTACATCCATATTACGTATGCGTATATATACGCGTATACTTGTACGTATTTTGAGAAGGAAGTAGGTATATGTAGTGGTCATGAGTGGTCTGCAAGGAGAATGGTCGGTATAACCATTTGGCGGATTGCTATGATCTTCACGTCTGCATGGAGCCCACCTGCTAGGACTACTCGCACAAGCATTACTATAATCTCACTCGAGAGCAATCCTGTCAGAGTGAAGCGTTTATAAGACATCCAGACCATTCATCAGCTGGGCCTCGTTGTGCATGTGCTATGCAACAAAATCCATACTGATCCCCTCTCCAGGAAAGCTACAGATAATGAAATAAAAAACCAACTGTCCACGTTCAATATTCAAGTATGACTAATTTTAGGAGTGGTCTCACACAAGTTCCGTGCCACGGTACATATACACAGTGGTGAACGGTCTAAATCGCAAAAATATTTACGGTAATGCGATGTGTCTGCTAGTAGGGCTTCATTTTCGGACCTCATTGTCATTGGATTTTAGTCCAAATAATCCTTTACCGTGACGTGGTCGTGCAGGAGGTTTGCTTTCTATAACTTAAGTTTTTTAGCCCCGGAATTACTTTCTTATTTTTTGGAGGACAAAATGCTTATCTGAGACACATGCCTCTAGTATAGTAATCTCTAATTTGAAAGGGGGAAAGTTTTTTATTGAAAGGGATGTAGACCCCATTAAAATTGAAATTCGGCCCACCTTTTGGCTGATTATATCAATTTATTTTAATCAGACAGTTGCAAACCTATAATAAGGTTTTATTTATGTTATGTTTGAAGTTTTCTGTGTCCCACAACTATATTAATGTTGTACGTTAATTTTGAACTATTTTCTCCTATATGGTTCATGTGTGATAAGGTTTGTTCTCGAACTTAGACCGATGATATGAAATTAAAACTCTTTATATATGTACGGATTGGATTTACTTCACAATAAGTTAGTGGGTTCTACACAAGATGTGAATAGGTTCAAAACGTAGGGCCCTTCTGCATAACAGCAATTTGGTCGTTTTATTATTCTTTTCTTGATTTTTTTATGGGAGGGGATGATGTTTTTTTTTTTTTTTTTTTGTTCCCTTTCTTTTTCCTTCTTCCTTCTTCCTTCTTTAGTTTCCTTTATAGTTTTTATATATATATAAAAATTTGATATAAATTGTGAGAGTCTGTGAAAGAAAAGATGGTATGAAAAAAACTGCAATGAATGAATTTTTATAATGGAAGGATGTTATAATGGATGAATGTTGTGATACATGATTTTTGTAATTAAAAAATGTTGTAATGGATGAATGAATTTTTATAATGGAAGGATGTTATAATGGATGAATGTTGTAATACATGAATTCTGTAATTAAAGAATGTTGTAATGGATAAATATTGCGAATGTTAGAACGGATGAATTTTTGTAATGGAAGAGTGTTGAGATAAAAGTATATTGTAACAGATGAATGTTGTAGGGTGGATAAACGATATTTACTGTAGATTGTTCATTTTCACTATAGATCACCAATATTTTCACTGCGGATCGCCAATATTTAATGTAGATCATTAATATTCATTGTAAACTGTTGATATAAAGAGTGGATCACCGATATTAAGAGTGAATTGCTAATATTCAGTTGAGGATAACTGATATTCAATTGATCGTAGATTTTCAACAATCCTTAACTAAATATTAGCAGTCCGTAGCTGAATATCAGTGGTCCTCAACTGAATATCAACAGTCTACTTTAATAATATCTGCAATCTTCATCGAATAATCATGGTCTACTGTTAATATCTATGGTCCATAGTGAATTCCACTGTTAATATCAACGGTCCTCTGTTAATATCCACAGTCCTCACTAAATATCAACAGTCTACATTGAATTTTGTGATCCATGTTGTCTTACCATTCATACAAAAAAAAAAAAAAAAAAAAAAAACCCTCACACTCTCCTCATTTTCACAAACTCCCACCATTCATTAAAAAAGAAGAAAAAAAAACAATAACTATAAAGGGAATCATCACGCCTCCTATCTTTCACAAACTCCCATCATCTAAAATTATTCAATTACAAAATTCATCAATTATAACATTCTTCCACATGCTCCTCCCTTTCACAAACTCTCTCTCTCTGTCTCTCTCTCTACATATATATATATATATATATATATATATAATTAACTATAAAGGGAATCATTAAACCATTCTTTCTTTCACAAACTCTCACTATTCATACAAAAATAAATAAATAATAAAATAACTATAAATAGAACTAAGGAATGAAGAGGAAGAATGGAACAAAAAAATATCATCCTTCCTTTCACACCCTCTTTCCCTCCCATGAAAAAAAAAAAATCAAGGAAGAAGTAAACGACCAAATGGCCTTCGTGCGGCAAGTGGCCCCAGTTTTAAACCCATATACATCTTAGTTAAGGCTCATGTTCACATATAATGGGTTTTAATTTCATGTTATTGTATAAGTTAGAGAGCAAAACTCATCACTGATGGACCACACATAAGAAAGTAATTCAGAATTAATGTACAACGTTAATGTATTTGTGAACCATAGAGAACTTTAAACAGAAGGGTTCATAACTGCTCGATTAAAATGAACAGATAAAATTAGTCAATGGGTGGGTTAAATTTTAATTTTTGATGGCCCACATTTCTTTTAGAAAAAAACCTTTCCCTTTTAAAATTAATGTTGTACGAGAGACAAAAGTAAAAGAGTATTTTTATCTTCCTAAAAATGAAAAAGTAATTTTAAGAAAGTATGGCTCCTACCACGTTCACGCCATACTATGGACCATTAAGACCAAAAACCCTATTGTCATGGGTAGAGTTAGCATCAATGTGACTTGCCCAAAGTTGTCCATAACACCAGGCTCGGTGGGACCACTGTGATTTTTGTGTTATATCTACTCCATCCAACCGTTTCTCCCGCTTATTTTAGACATTGGCCAAGAAATGAGGGACATCCAAAACTTAAGTTGGCCACACCATGGGAAACACCTACCGAAACCATCCTGGTATCCAACATGATGTTCATATGCAATCCGTTCCACCTTTATGAAGTAAAAACACACATATCAGCCTGATCGAGAACCTCTGTAGCTTCCAAGACAGTTTCAATAGTAGGCGTTTAATCCCCACTGGTGCGCCCCACTTGAGCTTTGGATCTCTCTTATGTTTTCGGATCATGTCTTAAAATGAGCTGATAAAACGGATGAACGGAGTGGATATTACATAAACATCAAAGTGGGCCCAACGGAGATTGGGATTACAACGGATTCCCGTACCGCGCGTTGCATGAGAGTAGCATACGAGGTTCTGCATCTCTACTCCGAGGCTTGCCCCAGTACATCCCAACGTATTACAATAATACACGTCGGGACCCTACCAATTGTATTTGACTTCTTTTTTAATGACCCAAACCGTTTATTTGATAGATCTCCATATGCAAGGAACATGTCCGAAAAAGAAAAAAAAAATCGAATTAATATTTCGACCCTTTGACCATAGAAATGTTAATGGGACGGTTCATATTCAAGAGAAAGAATAATCCAATTGAGAGGTTTTTTCTGACGACCTTCCATCATACAAAGTGAGATGTATCATATAAACGGTCCAGATCAGTGGAATATGACTCAAATTCAAAAGCTAAAGTACCTATGTACCATATTTCTCTACATGGGGATGTACGGTATCAAACCTTCACTGCATGCACATCAACCATTCATCCCATCACAAAGGGGTAGTTATTGAAAGCAACCCATGCATAGGGTGAGTTGGGTCAGCTGTCCATCTCTTGCTTTGATATCATCCGTCCATTTACGAGAAAAAGAGAAACACCCATACCAACATCAACAACAATAACAACAACGACAGCTACACAGCTTGACAATGTCATTGTCACTTATCAGAGTGAGAAACGTACAAACGTTGAAAGAAATTACAGAATCACAATAGGGTTTGACGTGATTACTAAGAATAACGGTTGGGTATAGATGAAATCGATTCCCTCTAGGAAGTGATGGCCCACATCATAGATCATGGTGGATTGGTCTGGTCCCAATATCTGTCACCCCATTTGGGCTTGCATTGCATGCATAAATAGTCCCATGATCAAAACTGTTCATGTTCTGGGTGTTACTATAGATGGATTAGATGAATGAATTTATGTGGAACGGATGATTTTCAACGGTCAGTATGCATGGATGAATGTGGATCACTGAAAGAAAGACTACTCCAAAAATTAATTACAGGGGTCGTGTTTTAAGTCT
Source organism: Magnolia officinalis (assembly GCA_021015155.1). Classification (NCBI taxonomy): domain Eukaryota; kingdom Viridiplantae; phylum Streptophyta; class Magnoliopsida; order Magnoliales; family Magnoliaceae; genus Magnolia; species Magnolia officinalis. Next base: position 90,123,941 of record JAJHSJ010000006.1, on the reverse strand, counting down.
GATTGTTGGGTCAAAGGCTATTGAAATTAGTTTGGAGAGAGATGGACGGTTCTGATCATAGGACCATATCTAAATGAGGGTCCCATAGGGCGACATATGGTGGTGATCCTGAGTGAAAACGAACTCCGGCTAATTCCGTGCATTGAATTGGGAAAGTAATAAACGATAATGTGAGTTTTAGTGTCACCATTCACTATTTTGTGGCAACTCAGTCCACTAGCTTGTGGTAGGCATGCATGCCGATCTGGACCATCCAAACCACATATACCTATTTTGGTAGTCCACAGATTGAAAAAGTTCAAATGATGGGCAATATAGACCATCCAATCGGTGGCCGTGGAAATGGATGGTTAAATAAAAGTTTCGATCATGAACGTTTGATCCATGAGCAAATCAGGATATACGGACGACTTCTGTGTGCCACCATTTGTTAAACGGTGTTGAGTGCACAGCACCCATGACATTTAAGTACATCAATTCAGACCGTCCATATATCACATCATAAATGCACATCAATCCAGACCGTCCATATCATAGTCCTTATCGAGGACGGAGCACAACCCGAGCTCACAACATTGGATGGTACTTTCTATTCAATTTGTGTCCCTGAGATGAATGGTTAAAAAGGAGATTGTCAGCTGTCCAAATTCAATATCCAAAATCCAGGTTGGTATATGCTCCCATCCATAATGGTGTCCCTGATATGAACGGCCTGGATTGACTTAATTTTGTGCCACGTCTACAGTATTGAGTCACCACCCTTTAAGATTCGTTGGAAAATACGCACTCTGCCTTTGTACGTGAAAAATGCCGTGCACAAAGGAAGTGCATGAATGTCCTCCACCGTCCGATCAACCCTTCATAATCACATCCCAATACTTGCTCCTCAATCAATGGTGGACCCCACATCTCAACATTGCCCACACACATTGCCACCGTGATGGCGTCTGTCCCACCAAACACATGGATATTTGAGGAATATTTCATCTAGAAGCGGTCTTCTTTTTTTTTCACCATCTGGAAGCGGTTTTACCATAGGGGAGTTATTGATACTCCGGCAGTCTATGACGCTTGATAAGCAGGCACTCGAAAGTATACACGTGGCGTACATTAAACCAAATTAAACCACCAACTCAGTGTCCATAAATCACAGTACCAAAATCATATTAGTGATTCGAGGACACTTGTGAGTTGAAATAGGCCATTGTATAGTTCTCATTTTCAATAGTCTAATAAATATCAACCAATCCGATAGTTAGATAATTAAATTGTTGTACCTTATTTTTATTATGAGTGTTTTAGAAAAAGTAAATAAATATGTGGTGCCACAGCGTCGGTGTTCTCTTGTTCACCTGCAGCTCTTGTTGCCATTGGACTCGTATACCAGTTCATAGGTACTTACATAGCAGCCCATATACTACACGAGGTTCATCTGGCATATGACATTATTATAGAGATAAGTATGAAAAATTTTATGAGATATTTGAAGCATTTATTATATAATAATAGTTGGTAATGCTACACTTCATTAAGTGGCCGACTAAGTAGTGCGGCTGATACATTTAAAAGCGGAATGTACTTGAAGAGCAAACAATGATTGGGGAGAATAGATCTTGCAAGAGGAAAGAGAATCGATTAAAATGAGAAACGTAACAGAAGAAAGATCTACATGGCGACGCCTCAGTTGTAATAACGGTCCAATAAAAAAAGAAACATTTGAAAAATAATTATAGAATAAATATATAAATAATAAGAAGATTAACAGAGAAAAAAATCAAATCCAACAAACGAATCAAATTTATCAATTTATCTTTAAGTCCATCTATCTTAGAAGTAGTGATAATCTAATAGTAATAATTTCTTATTTGTAATATAAGTTTATGCTCATATGCTGGACTTTATCATTATCATATATTAGCAGTTCTTTTCAAAGATGCATTCTTGCATTTGCTCCTAGTGATTGACCGTGAATTTTTTTACTTTGTTTGATTACACTAGTTTATTGAAAAAGTCATTTTTTTTTTATTATGCAAAACGCAACCCATCTTTGAAAGAAGAACTCCACCCTCCGACTATCTCGCATGAACATTATAAATATTTTGTGAGTAGGTGAGTAGGCGACCGCTATCCTTAATTAAATTCAATTATATATTATCGATCTTGACATATCTACTTATTTTAGCCCTTAGAGTCAAATTTAATCGGGTTTGAATCGAGCCGCTATATTAATTCTAACACACACGCACACATTGCACGTGATGAAAAACAAAACCAAGTGACAAGAGTACAAATAAGTCATAAATTTTATTCCAAGATACATCCAAACAAAGACATAATTTGAACAGTTAATTTAATGTACTGTGTTCTACACATGCAACTTCTATATAATTTTCTAATTGCCTGTGTATCATCCACCATACTCTGCCAGAGTATCAAAGTTTTTCACTTACCAGAAAGGCAGAAACGTACAATTAACAAAAGGTTAAATAATTCAAATAAGATCGTATCTTTTACTTTAGGAACACTCGATAGTTAAACTCGACCAACAGTCCTAAGGTAGAAAACAAAACACAATCTGAAAATATCATCGATTAATCAACCAAACTCTCTCTCTCTCTCTCTCTCTCCTCTCTCTCTCTCTCTCTCTTCTATATATACATAACCATGCAAGCTTTCACAACCCACACAAGCAGAAGAGAATTACACCATAGAGAGAGAGAGAGAGAGAGAGAGAGAGAGAGAGAGAGATGGGTGCCCAACCTACAGTTGCACCATATGTGCCCATGGGAGCTTGGATTCTACTTACATTGAGTGCCATGTTCGCCTTGCCGGAGCTCGCATGCGCTATCGAGACCCGGCACTACAAGTTTGATGTAAGTGCATGCCAATGCCTCATGTTTGGCTGCCAAATCAATCTCCTTGCATTATCATAAGCTAATGCTACAATGACTCTCCAGAGTAGCGGCCCAGATCATACTCCCCGCACCCAAATGTGCCAATGTGGCATGTGTGCACCTGATCGGGACCGTTATCGGGTGGGCCATTTATTTTCCATGGCCTATCAATGCATGTCCCACATATGTATCACAAATATGGACACTTCCATTCTTTTTGTCTATCCATTTTTATCATACAAATGTGGGCCACCTGATGATCGGAACGGATTATTTTTGGTCCCACCAGATGAACGGCGTGGATGTCACACATCATGATCTGGAAGCTTGTACTTCTCTTAATTTGTTTAATGCTTTTGAGTTGTTTTTTTCACAGATTCAGTTGCGAAATGTGACGCGGTTGTGCCAAACAAAGAGTATTTTAACGGTTAACGGTCAGTTTCCGGGGCCCAGGATCATAGCTAGAGAAGGCGATCGGGTGTTGATTAAGGTGGTTAATCATGCCCAGAGCAATGTGAGCCTGCATTGGTATGGAATCCTCTCATCACCTTCTTAATCTGTGGGCCACAAGATCCATCAATGGCCCACCTATATTTCATGGATGGACAAGATCCATCAATGGCCCACCTATGTTTTATGGATGGAAGTGTAATCACATGAAAACAATAGATGGAAAATGCTTATAATACATTTCGGTGGACCTGCCTACAATTCCTCTATTAGGCCCCACTATTGGAACAGTCGAAAACACTGTTCCAATCAGATGGCTAGGTCGAAAACCAAATTGAGTAATTGATCCAAATTACATTTATTATTTTTGGATTGTTGATGGATGGTGTGGATTGGATCACAGGCACGGAGTTCGGCAGCTACAAACCGGATGGGCAGATGGCCCAGCGTACATAACTCAGTGCCCAATCCAGACCGGCCAAACGTACGTCTACAATTTCACCATCACTGGCCAAAGGGGGACTCTCCTCTGGCACGCGCACATCTCATGGCTACGTGCGACCCTCTACGGACCGATCGTCATACATCCTAAGAAAAACGTATCTTACCCGTTCGCCAAGCCGTACAAGGAAGTCCCAATCATATTCGGTAATCAACGGATGAGATCCAACGGTTAGATTATTATAGACACCTGAAGAATCATGTGATTAACATGCATGTAACTGGATTTGTATTACAGGGGAATGGTGGAATGCAGATACTGAGAAAGTCGTCAACCAATCCTTACAGACAGGAGCTGGCCCCAACGTCTCAGATTCCTACACCATCAACGGTCTTCCAGGGCCCTTGTACAACTGCTCAGCAAACGGTATTCTCACCATATCCTCTCACTACACGTGCAATGCAGCATGCTTTTGCAAGATCCACACCATTCATCAAGTGGTCCCTACAGCATATATGAAGGGCATCAGGTGGGCCCTGAGAGGAAGTCAAATGTGGGCTACTTTCAGTTACCAACCACCCTTCTTTGGTCACGTATGGCTAGGGGTGTACACAAACCGGGCTAGCCCGGTTAGTTCGCTCGACCCGGCCCGAAAAAGCCCGACTCGGCCTGAGCTAAAACTAAGTTCGGGTCAGGACGGGCCAATTTTCTAGGCCCGAAAGTGAGTTAAGGCCGAGTTTGGATACTTCTCAGTTCGGCCCGACTCGGTCCGAAATCCGACTCGACCCGGCCCGACCCATGTATAACTGTATTTAATTTATATAAAATGTTTTATTTTACGCTTTGTCAAATGTATGTAAATGTCCTGACTAGTTAGATTTTTTGTGGAGTCTATAGTTTAACTATCTAAACCGTTGATCGAGGGCCTTGTAATGGGATGCGTATTACCTACCAAAGCCCTTCTCATGAACTTGTTGTAAGGTTCGAAACTGGCCCGAACTCGGGCCGGGCCCGATTCGGGCTGGAGATGTTGGCCCGGTGACCAGGCCCAGTCGGGTTTGGGCCTTGTGTGGCTGTTGAACGGGCTTGGACGGGCTGAGGCCAGATCAACTCGGCCCGACCCGTGTACACCCCTACGTATGGCCCACCTGATAACCGGACCACACGACATAGAGAAGCAGACTTGTTGATGAACGTCCCAAATTTTGCACAACACATAGGGCTGAAAGTCGGGCGGGTTAAACCCGACCGACCCAACAATGGGTTGCGCTTAGGGATGATGTATCGGGTTTGGTCTCAGGCTTAGGGTTATACAAACACCGACGTGATAAAACTTGGACCGGGCTTGGGTTGAGGAACCCAAACCCGATTGATATATAAATTACTTATAAATTATAATTAAGTGTCTATTGTCTGAATTAAAGGCACAGGAAATCCCAGTACTGTCAGGTTTCATTAGTCCACATCATTTCCGATGACTCAAGCTAACAAGATAAGCTAGATTTCTCTCTCCCAAATAGATTGCGTGGTACACAACACAACTTTTAAAGCAGTAGTTGTCCAATATTTTAACTTATTTGTTTAGAAAAAAATGAAGTATTTTTTTTTACCATAAATAACTATATATATGATTAATAAAATCATACAAAATTAAGACATATATTGAAAATATACTAGACCAGTTTAATAACAAAAATATTAGCATGTATTCACCCTACCAACCCCACTTGGGTTAGGGTTGAGGTATAGGAACCTTGGGTTGGGCTATGGTTAAGCACCAACCCAACCCAACCCAACCCGCTAGACTTTCAACCCTAACAGCACATGCCACATTCACCAATGTCTTGTTTTTGCACTACCATATTGACATTTTTGGGCTATTTGGTTGGGCCCATGGGCTGCAGATACATTCAAGCTTACAGTAAAGGTCGGCAAAACGTATCTCCTCCGTCTGATCAATGCTGCACTCAATGATGAGCTCTTCTTCAGCATTGCCAACCACACGATCACCGTCGTCGAAGTCGACGCCATCTACGTCAAGCCATTCGAGACCAACACCATTCTCATCACACCAGGCCAAACCACGAACGTACTCCTCAAGGCCAAACCACAATACCCAAACGCTACATTCCTCATGGAAGCCCGTCCATATGCTACAGGCCAAGGCACCTTCGACAACTCAACAACTGCCGGAATCCTCGAATACGAAAAGCCAAATTCCTCTTCATCAAACACAAACCCAGGCCCACAGTTCAGGCCCACACTTCCAGCCCTCAACGACACTTCCTTTGCAGCCAACTTCAGTGGAAAATTACGTAGCTTGGCCAATTCTCAATATCCTGCAAAAGTCCCACGGACCATTGATCGACGGTTCCTATTCACAGTAGGTCTGGGCTCAAATCCATGCCCGACGAACCAAACATGCCAAGGTCCCAACGGTACGAAATTCTCTGCGGCGGTGAACAACGTCTCGTTCATACTCCCAACCACGGCCATCCTTCAGGCATACTTCTTTGGTCAGTCGAACGGGGTCTACACAACTGATTTCCCAAACAACCCTCCGTTTCCATTTAATTACACAGGCACCCCTCCGAATAACACCATGGTGAGTAACGGCACAAAAACGGTGACGCTGGCGTTCAACACAAGCGTCGAGCTTGTGTTGCAGGATACCAGCATTCTTGGAATCGAGAGCCACCCGCTCCATCTCCATGGCTTCAATTTCTTCGTGGTGGGCCAGGGCTTCGGAAACTATGATCCGAATAAGGACCCGTCCAAATTCAATCTCGTGGATCCAATTGAGAGAAACACGATCGGTGTTCCGTCCGGTGGCTGGGTCGCCATCCGATTCCTCGCTGATAATCCAGGTTGGTATGATCAGTTTCGTAAATTTACATCCACGGCGATCAAATGGTGGGGCCCACCAAATGCTGCAGGTGGAAACCTTTTTAACGGTTCTGATTTCTCCCAGTGATTGGCGGGACCTCTTGATCATTCCAGTTTTGGATTTTGATCTTTGATGAATATCTGGACTTTTGGGCCGGGCTGGATAAGCCCATGTCCGGCCCATTCCAAACCCATCACAGATGTAAATGGGCTTGGATTGGGCCTTCAATGGACAAATCGCCGTTCATCATTTAAGGCCCAGAAGTCTGGTGGGCCATCTTCAACTTGTGTCTAATTGGCTCTTGCAATGATGTGGTGACAGGTGTATGGTTCATGCATTGCCACTTGGAAGTTCATACTAGCTGGGGGCTGAAGATGGCGTGGATCGTGACGGATGGGAAGCTGCCCAATCAGAAGCTGCTTCCTCCGCCGGCTGATCTCCCCAAGTGTTGATCCCGGCCATTGAAATTCCGAATTCTTATTCATATGAGTTTTAATTTATGATCATATATATATTTATATTTTTGGCCATATAAGAAACCAGGAATTTTCCCTGGCCGCTTTAATAATTGAAGTTTTGTTATGTTAATTCGGAGGCTTTTGGTTGTACATTGTTTTCTTTAGTGTGGCCCACTTAAAGAATATATATGTTTGATTTTTAGAAAACTGAATCATTATGGAGGGACTCATTTAACGTGCGGGTTGGATTGCATGCACACAACACAGTGGGCCCCACAGCAGCAATAGCATATGAGCATACGAATGAAAAGAGATGTATCCGATGTGCGTCTAGATGCCATTTAGTAATACTAGGGGTGTACATCGAGTTGAACCGAGTCGAGCTGACCTCAGCTTGAACTCGGCTCGACTCCATCCTCGAGCCTGATTGGCCAGCTCGGCTTGCTTCAGTCAACAACTCGGGCCAGTTCATAGTCGATGGTTGAGGTTTGGGTCGAGTTTTGAGTTTTAGTGCCTTTGGTCATGACTAGGTCAGAGTTCATAGTTGTCCATTGGTCAAGACGGTAAGATATCAACTAGGTAACCGAAGTTACCGCTCATGGTTGGTGCTCGAATTGGTTGGGGAGGTTGTGCCTGGTGAGCTCTAACCTGACCTCTCATCCGAGTTATTTGCCTTGTTATTTCCATCTCATTTCAGTTGTTTGGTCAGTCCAATTTTTACGTATAACAAGTATTATTGTTTCAAATTTTAGTATAAAAAATAATTTAAAAAAAAAAAAGATACAACTTAATTTTGTGTGCCCTATCATTATTTATGTTAGATATCTATGGTGGCTAAGATTAGAACTTGGTTAGGCTGACTTGAGGCTATAAGGGCTTCCCATCTTGCACTCTTCCTCTCCTTAGTGGATGGATGGACTTGAGTGGTGAATGGGAGTGAAAGGTGAAAGATAGGAAGTGTGTGATGATTTAAAAATGAGGAGGGAGGTATTTGTAGGTGTCTTAGGTGGTCTTTTGGTAATTGTCAGGAAGTCTTAAGGTAGAAATGCCTTTTAAAGCTTGGGATTGACGGCTGGAATGAAAGCGCCATGTGATGCAACACGGAGAGTTGGATCGAGTATGATGTAATTTGAGCAAAAGTGAGAGTAGAGTGGTCATTTCAACCTATGCAGTTTACTTGATGCAGTTATGGCTTTGTCATCCTCCCACCTAATCTGTAATAAAAAATTGTAGAATTCCACGTGATGAGTGGCGCATCACGTGGATGGGCTCCACTTTTTTTAAAGGGCCCCTTGTGGGGTAGCATTTTCCTTTTGGTCTACTTGCTTTTGTTTTATTATAGTTCTAAAGGTTAATGGGCTTGGGCTTGAATTGATCTTAGATTGAGTTTGGACTTTGGATGAGTTTTAGTTGGGATTTAGGATTCATACAGTGTTTTAATAAGCTTGTCAACCCTAAGTGGGGTGTCTACACTTCTTAGGGCATAAGAAACTATTTATTCATCATCTAACCTGTTTATAAAGTCACCTGGACATCAATAAAGAAAAAACACAAATATCAGTTTGATCCAAAACTGATGGGGCTTCAATGGGGCATCAAGTTCCCACTATTTCCTATGATGTATTACACTTGAGCTTTAAATCTACCTTATTTCTAGATGGATGCCGTGAATAAGCCATGTGCATCATAATGAACCTCACATGAAAATCACATTCCACCTGGATTTTAAGGTTCAAAATGCAAAATGTGATCTATGCCTTGGGAATGGTGTTAAAATTACTTTGGGAAATAATTAATACCTATTTCCATTTCCAGGTATTTATCATAGTAAATTACAGGACAAATAACCCCTAAGCAATTTTTAGTTGTGTATATTATCTTTTTGTATATTAGTGTATGTTGATGCAGAAATCTGAACGTCCTCCTTAGACCACTTGAGACCTGTAAGAGAAGACAATGATGAAGACCCTGGTTGTAGTAAAGGACCCTCCGATGCCAAAGTCAGATAGACAAGCTAAGTCTAGTAGAATGTAAGGGTTTTGGGTGTGTTTTCTGAGTTGATTTGTGCATATCTTTTACCATTAGGGATGATCCTATTTATAGGTGAGGAAAGGTGGTGGCGTAGCTGGCGATCTCCCTGTTTAGTATGTGCATATTGTAAAGGGAATCGTATCCTGAACGTATTGCAGTTACCTTTCGGAATCTTTGGTGGAGATCCTAAGTATATCTTCTTTGACGAGATCAGAGTGGTCGGAATTGGGATAAACTTGTACTAGGAGACCGAGGCTGAATAGCCGAGGTGATCCACATAACCATTCTGGGGAGTAATCCGACGTATTGAATTCTCTAATGTGTCGTGGTTAGGCTAGGTAAGTAGATTACTGGCCCGTTGACTTGCCTCTAGGTGTCGTGTCTGAGCATCGAGGCCTAGCTTTATTCCTTAGTAGGATATAAGATGAAATGCGGGATAACCATCCTCTTCATCTTTATCGCACGGTGCAGGGGTGCTTTGAGTATAACAGCTCGGATCATTGCCTCGTATTGAGTCGTACATCAAGAGCCTTTACCAAAAGTTGTTCCAAGCAGTAGCTCAGAAATGTATGGGACCGTGAAGGAGCTAGACATACGATGTAAGTTGTAACATCCCGGATTTTCACTATTTTGGATTTCCAAAAATCCTTTTTTTTTTGGTTATTAACTTATAATATCACTTAATGACCATTAGCACTCAATGTTAGTATATACCGGGGGTGAAACCAGTAAAGAACCGCACAAGTTAAATTAATCAACCGTAGGAGGCCAACGAATCCGTCCGATCACTTGAACATCAAGTTTAGCCCCATGATTTACTCACGTATGGCCCAAATCTAACCGACTCATCACTAACTAATCAAGACAATCGCGACTAAATTAAAGATCTAACCGGGGTCGAATCAGATCAGGCCCGGATCTTGAATAATAGATCAAATCAACCCCGTTACTCTTTTAACCTAAAATTGACGGTTTGGAGTAATCATGACCAAATCTCCACTTTTACTAGTTATAAATAAGTTACACTATAAACATAGTTAATCAAAACCCTAATCATCGCCCACGAGAAATCTCAATACCTAATTCATTTCAGAAATGCCCTGATTTTCCGAACGAGCTCTAGACCGCTCATTGGTGGGCCACTAGTTACAAAATTATAGAGTAATGTTCATCTTACTGGGCTTGACGTCCATCGTGGGAGTCGGACCTGGGAACGGTCCAGAACCGCTCAACTTGAGCCGAAGGACTAGTACATGAGAAGTGCAAATACCCTAAAGGAAGGAGTTGGAACTTAAGTGAATTGGGTCATCCACTCTTATGCAAAGTTAAGGATTTTGGACCGTCGGTTTGTAACCAAACTTCATACGTGGAGTAAGAATATTTTTCTGCTCATATCAGTATAGCCGCGGCCCCGATCGACTATCGGTGACCGTTGAACAGACTTCTAATCATATCTGTTGATCAGCGCATCCAAATGGCGATCGATCAATATCCATACATAGATCATTATTAGGGTTAACTAACCTACGGTGTAAATCAATGTGTACACCCATAGTGGGCCCTAGAGCCTAGAAAGACCCTCCCATAGGTCTAATATAGCAAAAACCTAACCCTTAGGGCCATTTGCACCAAACCTGCCACTATATAAAGGCCCTATTTGGGCACCCCCTCTCCCCATACGAATTTTGCCCTAGAGAAGAGAAAGAGAGAAGATAGAAAAGGGAGAAAGAAGAAAGGAAGAAGAGAGGAAGGGAGAGTGAAGGTGGGTCATAGATCAAAGTAGGGCCAAGGGAGTCCGATGTTTGCAACTCTTCACCTCTTCCTCAACGAATCCTCCACCACGACCGCCCATTCGCTTCCATTGATTGTATAGGTAAATCTCTCACCCCTTTTTTCTTGAAACCCTTGTATGTGTGAGAGTTTGCATGAGATTCTAACATGCAAGTTCATTGTCTTAAGATTCCGAGCGATCGACGCCGAGTTCGGCGCTTCTAAGTCGTTTTCCAAGTCTCCAACGATCCATAGGTGTGAACTATTGTTCTTAGGTGGCCTAACAACAATTTTAGTATGAGTTTAATGATTTTGCCTGCTTTGATGATGTATTTGGAGGATCTACAGAAAACTTAGGATTTGGATGTTCGTTTGGGGATTGCATGAAATTGTATGTTTTATTTACTCCTCATATGATGATGATCATGCTTTTCACATGATTAATGTAACGCTCCGGAAAATCGGGGGTCATGCATAGACTCGACTCCCGAGTTCCCGAGTGTCACTTATCATACATTTTATGGTTTTATGGTTAATCAAGCTTAAATGCACAATTTGGAATATCCTGGAGCATGAAACATAATCATAACTGACTTACTGAAATGAAAGAAGTTCAAATACATATACAAGTCCAAAAATATGAAAAGGGTCGCATAAGGCGTTGCCCATCAAAATCTAAAATAAAATGATATGTCCACAAGAATAAGCTGAGTCCACAACTCAGCGATCCAATTCTCGCCTGTCAAGCCGATGAGAGCCGCCCATCAACTAAAAGTAGAACAACTCGTACTCCTCGCCCAAGCTCGCCTCGCCAGGCTCCTCATGCCTTGAGTCACCTGCATCTATGAATGGGTCTGGTTGGTGTTTTAAAACACCGTCCTAGAGTGGGAGTGAGTGATCAACTCAGTGTGAACTATTGGTCTCAAGTTACAACAGCATCAATTGTAATATAAACTTAATGAAAAGCAGACAATCATCAACACCTAATAACTCTTATTTAAAATGCGTGCATGTGGGATGGTATGATGCATGCCCTCGCCACAACACTCCCTCAAGCGACTCCATCTAACGATCGCATATGACAACACTCCCTCAGAGCGAACTCGACTTCCGAGTCGCCACCCTAACTAATGCGTGCAATGCGATCGTGTTAGCCGAGTTATTAGTTAAGTCCATTCATCCAACAGGTTGGGGATTCTGATTCACCATACGTATCAATGCCCTAAGCTGGTTGCGAGGCCAAGACCCCCTCAACGCGAGACCTCGCGGTCCGTGATCCCGTCGGGTTCCTCATTCCCGACTCCAAGCACATGAGGAGTGCCGATAGGAAGGGATCGCTCGTGGTCACTACGGGGAGGCGCGATACCCCAGCGTAGGCCGACAGCTCAGACACAGTGTCCCATTCCACCATGCCCGGCTCACGAGACTGTGGACCCATTTCAAGTGGATTTTCGATGGGCTACAATGGTTGCAGGGTGGTTCAGGTTCCATACATATGTGGGCACACAGGGTTAACAAACATGGTTGATCAGATTGTAGGCTAGATCGCACGAGCCAGGCGAGCGTGGGACGAGCGACCTCGGGCACGAGAGACCCATGTAGTCGAACTACAGCCACCCGAACGCACTCGCCCAAACTCACGGGTTTAGCCTCGAGGCGATCCTACCCTTGAAGCCGCCTTTACTCTCCTCATGTTTCCTGACCAACCCAATGTAAAGGGGTCATCCTAAACAAGCCGACTATACAGACTGTCACTAACATGTCATCATCATACACCATGCATCTCAGTCATACGAATTAGATGATCCTAGCAAGCAATCAAGCAATATAGTGCATGTGAGGTGTATGGGTGTGTGCGAGGAAGTTACGCATTTCCTCCATCTCAAGCCATCATATGCATAAGAGTAATGGAAGCATACACAACATGGATTCATAACATGTGAAAGAATGACACGACATAAGCATATTAGCATCCATTCACGAAAATTATGTGCATCAACAAATAACATTATGAAGAACATCATGTGCATCCATACAATTTCAAGAACCTACAATTCCTAGGATTTCTCTAGGCTTTCAAATGTACCAATCAAGCATCCAAAATCATTAAGCTAGTATTATAATTGGTGCTAGGCCACCTAAGAACAATAGTCCGCACCTTCGGATTTGTTGAAGACTTGGGAATGACCTAGGAGATGTGGATCTTGGTGTAGAACGGCCGGAATCCTAGGAGCAACCATCACATGTTAGATTCCCATGCAAATCCCCTTCATTACAAGAGTTTCAAGAAAATTTGGTGATGGATCTTACCTAGATGCCCAACGGGACGAAAGAGTGGTCGTGGATGAGGGATCCTTCTTGGAAAAGGTGTAGGAGGTTGTGGGTTTGATCCTCTTGGGCCCCACCTTGATTGAGAGTCCACCTTGCTCACCTTCACCCTTTCTTCTTTCTCCATTTTCTCTCTTCTCTCTTTCTCTTCTTTAGGGCAAAATTCGTATGGGGAGAGGGGGGTGTCCAAATAGGACCTTTTATAATGCCAGTTTTTGTGCAAATGGCCCCAAGGGCTAGGTTTTTACTATACTAGACCTATAGGAGGGTCTTTCAAGCTCTAGGGCCCACTAAAGGGTGTAGGAGTCGATACCCACCATTGGATAGTTGGCCCTGGTGATGATCTACGTATGGATATGATCGGCCCACCATTTGGATGCGTTAATCGACGGATATGATTAGAAGTCTATTCAACGGTCACCGATAATCGATCGGGGCCGCGGCTATACGGATATGAGGGGGGAAATATCCTTATTCGATGTGTGAAGTTTGGTCACAAACTGACGGCCCAAAATCCTCAAGTTTGCATAAGGGTGGACGACTCAAATCACTTAAGTTCCCACAATTTCCCAAACTAGCCTTCTAGAGCTCCCTATTGAAGTTGGGGTGGCCCTATCACCCCTCTAACCACCAAATTTGGTGTGTAGATGCCCTATGGCTTGACTACAGTCCATGCAAAAATTTAGGGCGAACGGATGAACGGATATATGATCTGAGAAAGCGTTTCCGACCTTTAAGTGGCCCTTTGGGGGCCATTCTGATTGATGGGGCATTTTTGGTGGCCCTCTGGCCATGAAATTTATAGGGTAGGTGATCCATGGCCCGATGAAGGGCCATGCAAAATTTGGGAGCGATCGGATGGGGGTTTGATCGCACGGGTCCGATTTACGATCAACGGTCATCGTGCCACGATCGGGGCCCAGATTTGGTGGGCAGGCATTGAAAAATACATTAAACTTCACCGTAATTTGGAATAAATCCGACGGCTGGAAGACCCAGAGTCTCAGTTTCTTTTGTTAGTGCCAGATTTTAATCTGGCATTGGTGGGGCGCATTGGGCAAGCGCCAGATGGTACTTCTGAGTGTCCACTGGGTCCGCAGTCCGCGATGGACTACAAGCCCAGTGAGATCTATGATTTTCTAAAGTTTTAGATTTTTCTAACCCTCCTCGGTTGCTGGGTGGCCCACACGGGCCATCTTTAAGTGTAAACAGCCATCTGGCTTGGCGGCCCGCACCAGGCCTTATCACGGTCTGTCTGGTCTATTAAATTGGGATAATCTTGGATTAATTAACTCGTGTATAAGCTAACATTGAGTGCTAATTGTCAGTACGTGATAGTATAAGTTAATTAAAAAAAAATCAAAGATTTTTGGAAATCCAAAACAGTGAAAATCCGGGATGTTACAATTAAGTTGTCATGATTGATTACATGTTTATGTCTTGCTTGATTCCTCATATGATGTGCCCTATAACATGTATGATTCATTAATTCTTGTGCATTTTGGTTTTAAGGGATGTAGAAAGTGCTTAACTTCTTCACCAACCCACACCACACACACACCTTGTTCATGATATTTTTAGCTTTGTTTGCTAAGAGAAATTAGAATTGTATGTTGAGAAATATGAGAACATGATGTTGTTTATGCTAGATGATACATTGATAGTTGGCATGTTATAAATCACCACCCAAACCCTTGGGTTGGTCAGGAATACGAGGAGAGCAAAGGCGGCCCCGTTGGTAGGATCGTCTTGAGGCTAGACTCATGATTTGGGTGAGTGTGTGTGGGCGACAGTAGTTAGACTACATGGGTCGTTTGTGCCCGATGTCGTTCTGCCACGTGCTTGTCTGAACTCATGCGATTTAGTCTACTGGCTGACCAACCTTATTTTATTAACCTTGTTTGCTCACACATGTATGGAACCTGGCACACCCTACAACCGTTGTCGCCCATCGATAACGAATTGAATATCGGTCCACAGTCTCGTGAGCCGAGCATGGTGAAATGGGACACTGTGTCTGAGTTATCGGCCTACGCTGGGGTGACGCGCCTCACCATAGTGACCGCGAATGATCACTTTCTCTCGACACTCCCCATGTGCTTGAAGTCGGGGATGGAGAACCCGACGGGATCAAGGATCGCGCGGTCTCGGCCTTACACGTTGGGGGGCCTTGGCCTCGCAACCAGTTTAGGGCATTGATACGTGGGATGTACCAGATTCTCAAACCTACTGGATGAATGAAATTAACTAAGAACTCGGCTAACACTATCATCGCATAGCACTAGTTAAGTTGGCGACTTGACAGTTGAGGTCGCAATGAGAGAGTGTTGTCATATGCGAGCGTGAGATGGTGTCGCTTGAGGGAGTATTGTGCCGAGGGCATGCATCATATCATCTATCATACACATGCATTAATAAGATTAGTTAGGTGTTTGTGAATAATTGTTTTTCATTAAGTTCATAATATAATTGATGTCTATTACAACTTAAGACTAATAGCACTCACTGAGTTGATCACTCATTTTTACTTTGGGGCGGTGTTTTAAAACACCAACCAGACTCTCCCGTAGTTGCAGGTGACACAGTGTATGAGGAGCCTGGCGACACGAGCCTCGAGGAGGAGGACGAGTTCTCTTACTTCCAGTTGATGAGCGGGTCTTCATCGACCCCATAGATGGGACGTTGGATCGCTGAGCAGAGGACGCAACTTTTTTTTTTTTTTTGGACATATTATTCTTTTTGTGATTTTGTTGGACAACCCACTTATATTCTTTTGGACCTGTATATACCTGACCTCTTTTCATTTCAGTAAACATATTGTGGATGTGATTTATGTTCCAAGTAATTCCAGGTTGCGCATTTGAATCTGATTAAACGCATATTAAGGAAATTCGATTATAAGTGATCCCGGGAATTCGGGAGTCGAGTGTATGCATGACCCCCGATTTCCAGGGCGTTACAGAAGTGGAGATACTTCATCTAGGGCTCGAGCTTAAGGAGTAGGCTCTTTCCTTAACAATGAATTACTGCTTTCTAGCTGTTGAGGAACTTCCTAGTTGTGACTGGTTCTGGTTGACCACACGATGAGCACATATGTCCGAGATGACCACATACTTACAACTAACTCATTTTCACCTGTAACGGTGTTTATTATCTTTTAACGGCTCTTTATGATAGGATATGTTATGTCTTTGATTTGCCTAATGTTATGTCTTTGATTTGCCTAATAATTGTATTGGTAGGCATTTATCGATTGTTGAATGTTAGACCCCACATGTTTCTCAATTCTCCCCACTATTTTTGGGGGACAAAAACAAAAGAAGAAGAAGCGAGGGTAATAATGTAATTTTTGAGGTGCCTTGAAATAACGGTTGTCAAGGCATTGTTTGATGAAATCTGAATTTTGAGCAGAATTTTTTCAATAAAAATGTCTAAAATAATTTAGCTTATAGTTTTAAATGCAAATATGATAATTAGTAATTTATCATAAATATTTTTAAATATTTTATTTTAGACAAATTTTCTTGATAATATTTTAAGAAAAACAACAAAATCTGAATATCCCCTGAAAATTCACAAGCCTAGAAATTGCCAATATCTAGATTTGTGGTCATGATCGGAAGAGGAAGCAAAGGTTCCTCCTCATCAACAAACGTACGGTTTTGATGACATTACTGACCCAATCACTTCCGTACAAATGAGAACATCTTTGGGTGATCCAAGCTGTTGGTTTGGTCCCCACAAAGGATGTGAAAAGCATAGAAAATTTCCTCCATTGGAAGATTCCAGCCCTTGGATCAGGGTCCGCCCCTTGGTCCGTTAAAGAGAAAAAATCCACCAACGATCCACATTCAACAAATATTCTGATTATCAAGCAGTTGGTATACTCAATCTTGTTTATTTTTAAGGAATCATCTATCCAACGTAGGATCCATCAGATCAGCGGTCTTGATCATACCCCATGTCCCACATGTACAATCATGGATGCCAGCCAACTGTACGGTTTGCCAGTGACTAATTTACACTTGTGGGGCTGGATCTAATAACTTTTGTGGTGGAAATGACAATTCCTCTTTTGGATAAAGTATTCAAGTGGGATGTGCGCTCATATGGTACTTGTGGTGGTACCGAACTGTTGTGGGGCCCACGTCAACTGTGCATTTGATCCACACCGTCTATTAGAAACTCCCTTCGATGTTATTTCATGCGACAAAAAATCAGGCTAAATGGGAACTCAGGTGGGCCATACCAAACAGTTGGGAAGGAACTTCCATCCAAGAAAATCTTCCTCACTGTTTTTGAGGCTTACAGCTTTTGTTTATAGTCCATCTAATCTGATGGGCCACACCACGTTTATAGGTCTTAGACAATGTTTTACATTTCCCTGAGTTATGGTCCACCTAGATTTTGGATCGGTCAGATTGTTGGTTTATACGGTGTGAATGGTAGTAGCACGAGATGGACGGAGTGGATCGGATCATAGATGAGGCGGGACCCACACCCGACCGGCACGGTATGGACCGGAGCAGATTAGGTGTTACCCTTACCTTGGTGCCCACCATGATGATGTTTTATATATCCACGCCGTCCATCCATTTCTCTAGCCTATTTTAGAACGGGATCCTAAACATTATGCGGATTCAAATGTCAGGTGGACCACACCACAGGAAACAGTGTTGATCGAGTTCCTCACCGTTAAATATTACAAAGAGCCCATGGTAAGGTTTTTGTAATGTTTATTTGCAATCAAACCTTTTAATAATGTAAAGAAGATCTGGACGAAGGGAAAATAAAAATATCAGATTGACCCAAAACATCTGTAGCCACAAAACATTTTTACTGGTCATTTATCACTGTTTCTAGTGGTATGGTCCAACTGAGATTCGTATCTTCTTTAATTTTTGGGATCTCTTCCTAAACGGATATGAAAAAACAGATTGATGGAGTGGATATACAGAATATACATAAAGATGGGCCCCACACGGTTGGGGTAACACCCACTTAGCTGTAACCGGGTAACAGCTAACCCGCTCTCGGTCCTGCCGCGGTTTGGCCACTAGCCAACGGCTAGCGTCCATGGTATATGAGCCCGCCATAGTGTATGTGTTTCATCCACGCCGTCCATCCATTTTCCAGATTATTTTTTGGTATGATTTCAAAAATGAGGTGGATCGAAATCTCAAGTGGACCACATCACAGAAACAGGGTTGGTTGAGCACTTACCATTAAAATAAATTCGGGGGCTATAAAAATTTTGGATCGCTGATGTTTGTTTTTTTTTATCCTTTCATCTTTCTGTATGACTTACGACGTTTTGGATGTCATATAAACATTACAGTGAAACATTACAGTGGGCCTAGAAAGTTTTTAACGGTGGACATTCAATTACTATTGTTTTCATGTGGTGTGGTCCACTTGATATTTAGATCTCATTCATTCTTACGTTCATGAAATAAAATGATCTGAAAAATGAATGTACGGCGTGGATAAAACATATAAATTATGGTTAGGCCCACAGGTACCTACCACTAACCAATGCTAGTGGCAGCGTACTATCCAAACCGCGTCCTCGCGGTACAATATTAGGGACGCAGATTGCGTCCTACCCCGCACGTTTCTAGCCACGAATGGTGGCTCCGTGGGTGGGCCGACCATGATGTATCTGTTTATCCATGCCGTTAATCCCTTCTCTCCTATCATTTCAAGGTATTTGCAAAACAATTAGTCAGATCTAACGGTCAAGTACGCCAAACCAAATAATAAGCTTAGATTGCATTAAATGCAAGAGTATATTTGGCGTGGTGAGTAAACTCCGTGGGATCCATAATGATTTATATATTTTATCCACTCATCACATCCATGTTATCAGATAATTTTTGAAACCTTAGCCTAAAAATAAAGCATATCTAAAGCTTAAATGGACCACACAGCGGGAAACAATGTGAATTGAACGTCCACCGTTGAAAAGTTCTCGAGGTTCATGGAAGTTATGGATCAGGCTTATATTTGTGTTTTCACTTCATCCATATTTTTATGATATTATGAAAAGGTTGCATGACAAATAAACATTACTGTGTGGCCTAACAGGGTTTCAACGGTGGAAATCATTATTCCGACGGTTTCCTCTTGTATGGTCTACTTCAACTTTGGATATTCTTCAATTTTGGTCTCTACACCTCAAATAAGCTGATGGACAGGGTAGATAAACCACGTACATTCACGGTGGGCCCAAAAGAGTTTGCCATAAGAACGTACTGAGTATCTCAGTACGCAATCCGATTTTAGCGGGTCAGGACGTAATTCGAATTCGGCGGGTTAGGACGCAATCGACGTCCTACCCCGCCCGAACGGTAATCCGTCCAGGCAGGGTTTTGTGCCCAACGAGATGTAAGTGTCTTATCCATGCCGTTTATCGCTTTGCTTGGTGTGATCTACTGGAGGTGTGGACCTGATTAATTTTTAGTGTAATATTTAAGTGATCTGAGAAAAGGGATAAACGGAGTGGATAAAACAATTACATCACAGTGAGCCCCACAGAGTCCGGTAGGACGCAATCCGCGTCCGAACACGAGGGACGCGGATTAGCTACTGACACGCTGAGCAGCGAGACTCGCTACTAAGTGACGTCACTAAGTTATGCGGGCCCCATTGATGTATGTTTTGTATCCAAACAGACCATCCATTTTTAGAGATCATATTAGAGTATTGCCCAAAAAATGAGTCAGATCCAAAGCTCCAGTAGATCCCACCACAGAAAACAGTGGGGAGAGTGACGCTCACCATTAAAAACTTCTCAGGGCGACCAAAGTTTTCAATCAAGTTGATATTTGTGTTTTCCCTTATTTCATGTATGCGTTAACACATCAACGGGTTGGATCTCAAAAAACAATCATAATGGACCTCAGGAAGGTTTAAACAGTGGAAGTCATTCTCACTACTGTTTTCTATGGTAGGGTCGACTCCAGCTGCCTAATTCTCTGGATCATGTGTTAAAATATTTTCTCCAAATGAATGAACAGGTTCAATACAACACATATATCATGATAGGCCCACGAAACTCGGTGACGTCACATCAGCACTGAGTCTCGCTGACTGTCCGTGTCAGTTCGTGGCTGGAGACGGGCGACGAAGGACGCAATCAGCGTCCCTTCGTTAAGCGAGAAGCACTATCGAATCTCGATGCGTAGAACACATTTCCCAATGCTAAAAAAAAAAGGAAGCCTTAGATGCTCTGGTAGACTGTGGTAGTTGATACACTGGCACTGGGAAATTGCACAAGATGCATAAAAGCAACACAAGAAAACCAACCAAAACTGTGACTCCCAACTTAGATAGGTCATGAGATACAAAACGTAAACTATTTTTGAACAACTAAATAGCACATTGGTGGACACTTAAAATAACGGTCGAAAGTCTCCAGCTCGTACAGAGATCGGCTTCAATTGAGGTAACACATGCCCCCATGTCGAATTTCTGAATGCCTTTATTTGAAAATTTTAGCACTGCACACGCTGTGTTTATCTGTATATTTTTTTTTTAAGCCGCAAGTTTTTATCATCAAAGTAAATTTTTAGAGTACACAAATACAATTTCAGACTAATATACCCCTCGGGAGCAGGTGAAAAACGGAAATGTAATTTCGTCGAAAAAAGTAAGTTGTCTGTAAAATAGGAGTGTACGTTGGTAAAGTAAATTTAGGGTCGGTTTGGAAAAAAAAGATGAGGATAAAGAAAAAATTATCAATATAGATGAGTCCGTATTATGTTTTTTTTTTTTTTTTTTATTCCCTTCCAAAACCTATCCCACCGAAGTGGATCGTTAAGGCAGTTGAGGTAAGATTCTTTGGATGAAAATACTCTCATGTTTTTAAGATAAAGTAAAAAAGTAGTAGTATTTTCATCTTTTGAATTTGTCAGTACGAATAAAGGTCTGTTTTGGTGATTTAGCCTTGTTTGATTTTCACCATTCACTGGGAAATGGTAAATCCCCTGCAAATGGGCTATTATTACCGTTTCACATGTTTGGATATTGGTGAGGAATTTTATTTCTTGGAAACCGGTTCAAAAGTTTGGGTAATCATTTTAAGGACCTCATCTTGATGTATACGATATATCTGTTCCGTCAACCATTTTATCACAACATTTTAGACATGAGAGAAAAATGAGTTAGATCCAACACTCAATTGGTCCAAACCAAACAAATAATAGCCCAAAAAGTTTTTAATGGTAAGTATTTAATTCACATTTTTCTATGGTGTGGCTCACTTGAGCTTTGGATAAGCCTCATTTTTTAGCGTATATCATAAATTCATATGACATAATAGGTGAACGGTGCAGATATATGATATGCATCATAGTGGGACCACAAATATTATTCATTTTTACGTTAAAAAAAGTAAGCCGTCCAATCGGCATGAAAAACGTGCAGCGCTTCACTGCAGTCCCTGGTAAGTAATAATGCCAGGGGAATACGCATTTCCAGCGAATTCGCTGAAACAAACAGGCCCTTAGCTTTCTTCGCATCGAAGCAAAATCTCGAGGATAAAAGGAAGTGTACATATTAAAAAATTACCCAACTCTGCTGGAGTATGGAATTACTTGCTTCTCCGCACTCAACCACCAGGATCAGACTTTAGGAAAAGAAAGTTTCAGTGGAGCCCTTTACACCGATCATCTATTCACCCAGCTTCCCATCGTACACGTGGAACTGAGAAACGGAGAATCAGAACCGTCCATATGGTGTTTATATCTTGGATAAATTACATGGGAAAAATAAATCTTATTAGATGATTCTATTAACAATTTAGTCTGCCTATCTCTTCTTAATTTTATACTAAAAAATCTGTAAAAACTATCGTGTCTTATATATATAATTACGACGCTTATGCTTCGATATCGTAAATGGACGGTCTAGATCAACCATATTCCGTATAAATCGTACGGAAAAAGGTAAGTTATATGGAAGCTCAGTAGACTCGGGTCCACAGGGATATAAAAAGCAAGTTTTTTTGCCTTGCTCAACACACGTGGCGAACTATGGTCTAGTCCAGTCAGCAAAAGGATCATTAACAGGGGGAGATATAGTAGATACGGACGAACTGGAGTATTGTGGAGCCATCTATCCGGAGTAATCGTGGCAGGTTACGCATAAATCAAAACCTTTCACCTAGTGGACCTTACTATAGATGGAAGCTTATTAAAGATATGCACATACCATATGATCTTATCAATCTGGTAAACATACTTCAAACCAACGGCTTAACATGGAATTATTAATGGTCAACATTAAGTCCATAGAGTAACGAAAATTAATAGCTATGGTTCTCTCTTGGGTATAATTTTGAAAACATGGACCATCAATGATTGGATTGACTATTTGATCGGTCCCGATTGACATATCACAATCTCACGTGTACTACAAGAAGATGGATCTACCATATGTTGGTTCCTCTCGTTCTACTGTATCATCTCCCCATTAGTAGGGCAGATTAGGTGCGGCCCCGGCCCCACCCAATACGGTACGGCCCTGACCGTGGGGCCCACCCTGATGTATTTATTACAGATCCGCTCCGTTCATCAGTTTTTTTCATCTAATTTTAGGGGATGAACATAAAAATAAATCATATAAAACTCTTATATGGACTAGAACATATGAAAGAGTGGTGATTTACTATTAAAAAAACAAAAAATAAATAAATTCGCGGGCTACAAAAGCTTTGGATGAAGTCGATATTTTTCTTTCCCTTCATCCGATTGAGTAATTTCCAACTCTACGACCCATATATGCCCACCAACCTTTTGAAGCCCACTTGCTTTTTATCTCCCAAGAATAAGCCCCAGCTGTACGGCCCCATTTCTAAGGTCGAAAATGCCCCAGCTTTCCTTCCGAAGGTGGATCGCCTGGTGCTCGAAGACGAGCGCTGACGCTCCCCGAACTCGACTTGTACGAACGGTTCAAAAGATATCAAAGTTACATGGCCCCATAGTAACAGTTACGTATTTATTATATCCACAACGTTCATCCATACTTGGAGATCATTTCGGAGCATTATCAAAAATAAAATAAAAAATCATATACAAAGATCAACTGGACCACACCACAAAGAGCAGCGGAAAATTAATTTTCTCCATTGAAAATTTCGTAGGGCCCACAATAACATTTATTTTCCATCCAATCTATCCATAAGGTCACAAAGACCTAGATGATCAGGTTAGAGCCCCGGTTATCTATAACTACAGATTATTACCATGGTCATAACCGCTGAGCTATGCATTTATTGTTTTTTGACATGTAGAATTTTATTCTACCTACATTTTTCTTGTATATATATATATAAAAGCATATTAAAAAAAATTTTCTCTTTTTTTCATTTCTTTCTTTATTTATTTAACAAAAATATCTTCTAAACTAAAATTAGTTACTTGACGTACAATAGATAATTTTGGGGTAGGAGACGCTACTTTAGCCAACCAACCTGGTTATTTTTCAAGATTTCATTAGGTCGATGGTCAAAAATTCATTTCATTCACTTCATGGTCAATTTCAATCACTTTGCGGTCAATTTCATTCACTTCGCGACCAACTTAATTCATTTCGTGGTCAATTCCCTTCACTTCATGGTCAATTCCATGCATTTCGCGGTCAATTCCCTTCACTTCACTGTCAATTCCATGCATTTCACGGTCAATTCCAACGATTCTCCTTCACTTCAAGTCAATTCAATTCATTTCGCGGTCAATTCCCTTCACTTCACGGTCATTTGCATGCATTTCACGGTCAATTCGCTTCACTTGACGGTCAATTCCATGCATTTCACAGTCAATGACCGTGAAGTGAAGGGAATTGACCGTGTAATGCATGGAAATGATCGTGAAATGAAACAGAATCGTCGGAATTGACCGTGAAATGCATGGAAATGTAACACCCCAGAAAATCGGGGGTCGTGCATACGCTCGACTCCCGAGTCCCCGAGTGTCACTTATCATCAATTTTATGGTTTTATGATTTATCAAGTTTAAATGCGTAGCATGGAATTAATTGAAACATGAGGCACATCCACAACTAATCTACTGAACTAAAAGAAATCAATATATACAGGTTCAAAAGAATATAAATGGGCCGCACAAGGCGATGCCCAACAAAATCGCAAAGAGAATCATACGCCCAAAAGAATGGTGCGCTGAGCCCACGACTCAACGCTCCAGAATCCAGTCTCCTAAGCCGATGGATAACCGCCCATCAACTGGAAGTAGGACAGCTCGTCCTCCTCATCGAGACTCACGCCGCTCGGCTCCTCGAATTCAGCATCGCCTGCAGCTACTGAAGTGTCTGGTTGGTGTTTTAAAACACCGTCCCAGAGTGGGAGTGAGTGATCAACTCAGTGGGTGCTATTAGTCTTAAGTTTTAACAGGCAGCAGTTATAGCATGAATTTAATGAAAGGCAACATTCATAGATACTAAGCTAATCTTGATAATGCGTATGCATGGTGAATGATATGATGCATGCCCTCGCCACAACTCTCCCTCAAGCGACTCCATCTTACGATCGCATATGACAACACTCCCTTAGAGCGACCTCGACTGCCGAGTCGCCACCCTAGCTAATGCGATGCAATGACATGTTAGCCAAGTTCTTAGTTAAGTCCATTCATCCAGCAGGTTGAGGATTCTGATACACCCCACGTATCAATGCCCTAAACTAGTTGCGAGGCCAAGACCCCATCAATGCGTGAGGCCAAGACCCCACGGTCCGTGATCCCGTCGGGTTCCTCATCCCCGACTTCAAGCACATGAGGAGTGCCGAGAGAAAGGGATCGCTCGCGGTCACTACGGGGAGGCGCGGCACCCCAGCGTAGGCCGACAGCTCGGACACAGTGTCCCATTCCACCATGCCCGGCTCACGAGGCTGTGGACCAATTTCAAGTGGGTTATTGATGGGCTACAACGGTTGTAGGGTGGTTTAGGTTCCATATATATGTGAGCAAACAGGGCTAACAAACAGGGTTGATCAGACAGTGGGCTAAACCGCATGAATCAGGCAAGTACGTGGCGGAACGACATCGGGTACCAGTAACCCATGTAGTCTAACTACTGTCGCCCACACGCACTCGTCCAATCCATAGGTTTAGCTTCAAGACGATCCTACCAACGGGACCGCCTTCGCTTTCCTCGCATTCCTGACCAACCCAAGGATTAGGTGGTGATTCATAACATGTTAAGTATACAAGTTATCAACTAACATATCAATACCATGTTCACATGCATCTCAACTATAAAAACGAGTACTCCTACCAAGTGAGCAAACATTATCAAGAACCAAGGTGCGTGTGAGTGCGTGGGTTTGTGAGGAAGTTAAGCTCTTCCAACACCTCAAGGAATTAAACACACAAGAGTCAAGATTCATAAACACTATGGAGCGATGCATATGAGCGAAATCTATCCAAGCAAACATGAGCATGTAATCATTCCTATGCTAAATCATGTGAGAGACAAGATCAACATCAAATGTAAACTAATCATGTTAAATCATGCAATTCCAACAACACACCATTCCTAGGTTTTCCCTAAATTCTTCAATACCACAACTCAACAAACAAAATCATTACATTCCTACTATAATTGGTGCTAGGCCACCTAAGGATAATAGTCCGCACCTTGTGATTCGTTGGAGGCTCAAAAACGACCTAGGAACGTCGATTTGGGGCCGGTTGGTCGGAATCCCTAAAGCAAGTTCATTCATGAGAAATCCATGTAAAATCCCCTTTCATCAAAAGGGTTTTCAAGACAAAGGATGAAAAGTCTTACCTAGACGATCAATGGACGATTTTGTGGTTGTGGTGCATGGTTTCTTCTTGGAGAAGGTGTAGGAGGTTGTGGGTTTGATCCTCTTAGGCCCCACCTTGATTGAGAGTCCACCATGCCTTCTTCCCTCTCTCTTTCTTCTCCTTTCTCCTCTTTCTCTTCTCCCTTTTCTCTCTTCTAGGGCAAAATTCGTATGGGGAGAGGGTTGCCCAAATGAGGCCCTTTTTATAATTCCAGATTTGGTGAAAAAGGCCTCAAGCTTCCATAATTTCCTAAAATAGACTTATGGGACTCCCTATTGGTGTTGGGGTGGCCCTAACACCCCTCCAGGCCACCAAATTCGGTGGGTAGGTGTCTTATGGCCCAATTAGGGCCAATGTAAAATTTGGGGACAAACGGATGAACGAATATAGGGTCTGAGTAAGCGATTTTGTCCCTTAAGTGGCCCTGCGAGGGCCATTTTGGTGATTGAAGCGGTTCTGGTGGCCATCTGGCCATGAAACTTATAGGATAGGGTCTCCATGGCCCGATGAGGGGCCACGCAAAATTTGGGGACGATCGGATATGGGGTTTGGTCGTACGGGTCTGATTCATGATCAACGGTCATCGTGCCATGATCGGGGCCCAGATTTGGTGGACAGGCGTAGAAAAATACATTAAACCTTCACAATAAATTTAGAAGAAATCCGACGGCTGGAAGGACCGGAGTCTCGGTTTCTTTTGTCAGTGCCAGATTTTTAATCTGGCATTGGCGGGGCGCATTGGGCAAGCGCCAGATAGTACTTCTGGGTGTCCACTGGGTCTGCAGTCCGCGATGGACCACAAGCCCAGTGAGATCTATGATTTTCTAAATTTTTAGATTTTTCTGACCTTCCTCGGTCGCTGGGCGACCACACGGGCCGTCTTTAAGTGTAAACAGCCATCTGGCTTAGCGGCCCGTACTAGGCTCTATCATGGCCTGTCCAGTCTACTCTAATGGGCTTATCCTAGGTTAATTAACTCCTGGTATCCCACCACAAGAGGTTTAACCGAACGGTCTTGCGGAGAATCCTACGTGGACGCCCCAGGACATTGTGCTGGTTGGACGGGACGTTTCATGATTAATCGAACTTATGCGGTTCTTTACTGGTATCCCACATGTATGGGAAAACATTGAGTGCTAATGGTCATTAAGTGATATTATAAGTTAATTAACTAAAAAAAAATCGAGGATTTTTGGAAATCCAAAACAGTGAAAATCCGGGGTGTTACAGGAAATGACCGTGAAGTGAAGGGAATTAACCGTGAAATGCATGGAATTGACCGTCAAGTGAAGCGAAATCGCCGGAATCGAGCATGAAATGCATGGAATTGACCGTTAAGTGATGGAAATTGAGCATGAAATGCATGGAATTGACAATGAAGTGAAGGGAATTGACCGTGAAGTAAAGGGAATTGACCATGAAATGCATGGAATTGACCATAAAGTGAAAGGGAATCGCCGAAAATGACCGTGAAATGCATAGAATTGACCGTGAAGTAAAGGGAATTGACCGTTAAATGCATGAGAATTGACCGTGAAATCCATGGAATTGACCGTGAAGTGAAGGGGAATCGCTAAAAATGACTGTGAAATGCATAAAATTAACCGTGAAGTGAAGGAAATTGACCGTGAAATGCATGGAATTGACCGTGAAGTGAAGGGAATTGACCATGAAATGTATGGAATTGACCATGAAGTGAAGGGGAATCGCCGAAAATGACTGTGAAATGCATTGAATTAACTATGAAGTAAAGAGAATTGACCGTGAAATGCATGAAATTGACTTGAAGTGAAGGGGAATCGCCGGAATTGACAATGATATGCATAGAATTGACCGTGAAATGTACGGAATTGACCGTGAAGTGAAGGGGAATCGCCATAATTGACCATGAAATGCATGAAATTGACCGTAAAATGTACGGAATTGACCGTGAAGTGAAGGGAATTGACCGTGAAATGCATGAAAATGATTGTGAAGTGAAGTGGAATTGTCGGAATTAATCGTGAAATGCATGGAAATGACCGTGAAGTGAAGGGAATTGACCGTGAAATGCATGGAAATGACCGTGAAGTGAAGTGGCATCGCTGGAATTGACTGTGAAATGCATGGAAGGGTCGACCCCATTCGGCTGAAAGCTGTTTGGGCTCCACTTCTTCTTTTATACCGGACCCATTGAAAGTAATTGACGTGAAGGTCAATGCAGAGGATGTATGTGAGATCATTTTGGAGGGTCTAATGTTAAATTCTTAGAATCGCTGTATATTAAGAATCTATAGTTTTCCCAACAAGTTTGGGTGGAAACCAAAATCACAGGATAAATCTATAACTCAGGTATGGCCCAAAGAGCTTTGAGGGGGAATGGGATCGACCCCATCTGGACCCGGTCGATTTCATGGTCAATTACATGCATTTCACGGTCAATCCCGACGATTCTCCTTCATTTCACGGTTAATTCCCTTCACTTCGCGGTCATTTCCATTCATTTCACGGTCAATTCCCTTCACTTCACGATCAATTCCCTTCACTTCACAGTCAATCCCGGCGATTCCCCTTCACTTCACAGTCAATTCTATGCATTTCACGGTCAATTCCCTTCACTTCACGGTCATTTTCATTCATTTCACTGTCAACTTCCTTCACTTCATGGTCAATTCCATGCATTTCACAGTCAATCCCGGGGATTTTCATTCACTTCACGATCAATTCCATGCATTTCACGATCAATTTCCTTTACTTCACGGTCAATTCAATGCATTTCACGGTCAGTTCGCTTCACTTCACGGTCAATTCTCTTTACTTCACGGTCAATTCAATGTATTTTACGGTCATTTCGCTTCACTTCACAGTCATTTTCATGCATTTCATGGTCATTTTGTCCACCTCATGATCAATTCCATGCTTTTCACGGTCAACTCCCTTCACTTCACGGTCAATTCTATGCATTTCAATATAAATTCCCTTCACTTCACAGTCAATTCCATGCATTTCACGGTCAATCCCGGCGTTGATGTGAAACATGTTCTTTGGAGAAAAGCCTACAACATTTCACGTTTATCAATGCGTTCACGTCATTTCAGAAAACGAATGCAAGTAGCCTTAAGTAGAATGGAACATGGAAGATGTAATATGATAGTAGGACGAAGATTTAATGAAGAAAATCGGTGAAAAGAAGAAATAGGAATGGAAGAGATGAGTTCGGACGTGTCTTTGAGTGTAAGGGAGTGAATGGAGTGAAATGCATGGAATTGACCGTGAAGTGAAGGGAATTGGCCGTGAAATGCACGGAATTGACCGTGAAGTGAAGGGAATTGCCTGTGAAATGAATTGAATTGACCGTAAAGTGAAGGGGAATCGCAGGAATTGACCGTGAGATGCATGGATTTGACCGTGAAGTGAAGGGAATTGATCGTAAAATGTACGAAATTGACCGTGAAGTGAATGGAATTGATCATGAAATGTATGGAATTGGCCTTGAAGTGAAGGGAAATTGATCGTGAAATGCATGGAATCGACCATGAAGTGAAGGGGAATTGCCAAAAATGATCGTGAAATGCATGAAATTGACCGTGAAGTGAAGGGAATTGACCATGAAATGCATCGAATTGACCGTGAGGTGAAGGGGAATGACCGTGAAATGCATGGAATTGACTGTGAAGTGAAGCGGATTGCCTAAATTGACCGTGAAATGCATGGAAATGACCGTGAACTGAAGGGAATTGACCATGAAATGCATCGAATTGACCGTAAAGTGAAGGGAAATGACCGTGAAATGCATGGAATTGACCGTGAAGTGAAGCGGATTCGCCAAAATTGACCGTGAAATGCATGAAAATGACCGTGAAGTGAAGGGAATTGACCTTGAGATGCATCGAATTGACCGTGAAGTGAAGTGAATTGACCGTGAAATGCATGGAATTAACATTGAAGTAAAGTGAATTGACCGTGAAATGCATGGAATTGACCGTGAAGTAAAGGGAATTGACCGTGAAATGCATAGAATTGACCGTGAAGTGAAGGGGAATCATCGGAATTGACCGTAAAATGCATGAAATTGATCGTGAAGTGAAGGGAATTGACCTTGAAATGCATTGAATTGACCGTGAAGTTAAGGGAATTGACTGTGAAATGCATATAATTGACCGTGAAGTGAAGAGGAATCGTCGGAATTGACCGTGAAATGAATGGAAATGACCGTGAAGTGAAGAGAATTGATCATGAAATGCATGGAATTGACTGTGAAGTGGAGGGAATTGACCGTGAAATGCATTGAATTGACCGTGAAGTAAAGGAAATTGACCGTGAAATGCATGGAATTGACCGTGAAGGGGAATCGCCGAAATTGACCGTAAAGTGAAGCGAAGTGACCGTGAAGTGCATGGAATTGACCATGAAGTGAAGCAAATTGACCATGAAAGTGAAAGGAATTGATCGTGAAATGCATGGAATTGACCGTGAAATGAATGAATGAAATTCACCACGAACTGATTGAAATTGACCATGAAGTAAATGCAATGCATGAAATTGATCGCGAACTAATTGAAATTGACCGCGAAGTGAAAGAAATGGATTTTGACCATCGACCTGATGGAATCTTGAAAAATAAGTAAGTTGGTTAGCTAAAGTAGCATCTCCTACCCAAAATCCTATATGGTACGTCAATTAATTCATTCTGGTTTAAAAAATATGTTTATTAATGAATAAAGAACCAAATGAATAAGAAAAGGAAAAAAATAATAATACATGTATATATATATATATATTCATATAAATATGTATTAGAGAAAAATGTGGGAGAGAAAAAGTTCTCCTTCAAAAGAAAAAAAATAAAATAAAATTACGATGGTGGTACAGTAAGTCGGGAGACCCGGTTGACCGGGTGAGGCTGGTTTTTTTTTTTTTTTTTCCTGCTGTAAGCTCCACTACTTTTTTGTTACGAATATATTTGGATGGAAAATATATTATGGTGGGGCCTTCGAAATTTTTAACAGTGAAAATCAAGTATGCCGCTGCTATTTTTGGTGTGGTCCAGTTGATCTTTGGATATGATTCTTTTTTTCCCATAATGCTATAAAATGATCTCGAAATATGGATGAACGGTGTGGATATAATAAATACATCATTGTGGGGCCATGTGAGGAACGTCAGCGCTCGTCTTCGCACACAGCCAATTGGCTTCCGGATGGAATGAGTGACGGGGGTATTTTGGTCCCTTGAAAAGTCGCCCGTACACAGGGGAGTATTCTTGAAAGCTTAAAAAGAAGTGGGCTTAAAATGGCTTGTGGGCCATAGATGGGTCGTACATTAGGAAATTTCCCATCCAGATTTATGTGTCCTTGTCAACAGGTTCGATGGAAAGTGAACATTACGGTAGTCCATAGAAATGTTTTAATGGTAAGTTTTCAATCACCGCTCTTTCCTATTTTATGGTCCATATGAGAATTGGATCTGACTCATTTTTAGTGTAATGCCATAAAATGAAGTGTAAAACCGGATGGACGGAGTGGATATACAATACATACATCAAAGTAAGATCTACGATCAGGGACGTACGGTGTTAGGTAAGGCCGGGGCCGCACTTAATCCGCTCCCATTACTAAATACTAATAAAGTAATAATCGCATACGGATAATCCTGAAACTTTAAGAAAGAATTAGTACTGTAGACGCTATCTCTTAGGGTAAATATTTTTACCGCTGGCGCGAAAGTTGGGCGGCCAAATAGGATTTTTGGTGTACGGACGGACGAAATCGCCCCACGTTAAGGTTGAAGAAGGTGGAAAAGTTAGGGTTACTTTCGTCCAAAATAGGTTTATCCGTACAATAGAGGTCTAGTTTGGTTATCAAAGTTTAGGGTTGGGCGCAATGGTGAGGTGGATAAAAGGCGGTGTCTATAGTAAAAAATTACCAAATGATTTTGTAGAATCGTCTGTACCGAACTTAACCTGCCTTCTTAAGACGGCAAATGAAACGCAGATCAGCACCGTTCATCTGGTCTGCCCTGACGTGGATAGCAAACAGCTGGGAATGAAGCCGACCGTTCGATTCTAGTCATCAACTCTCGCACATCTCCTTTGATAATCAATGTTTTTGAATGTCAAAAAAATAAAGTATAAGAGGGAAGAGTCTACAGTGCTAATTTTTTCTAAAGGAGCACGATAGGACGACCTAGTGAGTCATTTTCCATGTATCAGAGCACTCCTACATCCTACTCTCAGTCACATGTGACAACGTAGTACCCTAGTGGAAGATCGTGGCCATTAATCAGGTGGGCCCCACTATCCATATGCTCTGACCTAAATATCACGCCATTCTTCTCATCAGATGAGGAAATCATAGAAATGGAAAAGATGGAGGGCAGAGAACTGACCATCAGTTCGTATCTAACATACAATTATCACCCATCAAATGAGCGGACCGACTGTACTCCAGGAAGAGGGACCGCAAGATGAACGGCGATGATCTCGCCACGATCAATGCATGGGTGCATAGGATATAAGTATACTCCCGCGAGCAGCCTTCCGAGATATCCCTTCCTTTATTTATAGATATATGCTGGAATGGAGGGCCTCTTGATTACTCGGCACTTGGTTCTTTCTTTCTGCACTCGCTGCAATTCAAGGGGTGGAGTCCAAGAAGGTTTAGTTGAATTACGACCGTTCGATCAAAGATAGGACAGGATAAGGAGAACCCATCTGAGATGAGCAGGTTTTGAAGTCTGGGTTTCCAATTTTTTTTTTTTTTTTTTCGGTATTTTAGATAATGTCCTTGATCATATGAAAATCATCTCCTGTGTTTTGATAGGTTTCTGTTGGTGATTTTATCTGTTCTAGATATACGATCCTTGATATTTATTTATTTATTTATTTTTGGGTGGTTTTAGAATTCTACATGTGAACTGATATTTACACCCACCCTGTTTGATGGATACCCCCTCTAGTTTCTACTTTTTGGTAACAGAATGGTACATATTTGTACTGTTGTCTTACCAACAATAGAAAAGAAAGGTTATGTTTCTCAAACAGTGTTTCCTTTCTATGCTAATGTTGTCTAGAAATTGCACAGATTGGGATAATGGAAGATCCTGATGCACCAGCCAGTGAATTGGGGTCCATTTTTGGGTGGTCCACCGTTTGATCTGATGGGGTCCCGGAATGGATGGGAAATAACCTGGAAATCGACCTTCTAACCATTTGATCAGTGCTGAACAAATATTGGGTGGTTAGGATCTTCTAATCTGGATAATTTTTGGCTTAACCCCCATCTACATCGGGAAATGTCAGGTCAACGGTCTGGATCACCCAATTGTGGGCCCCTAGTCACTTGGGGCAGGACATTAATGCATCAAGACCTTATAATTTCTCATCTTCTACCTTATTCTGGTGAGGATTTATCAATTAGCCCAGATGGTCCACTTAGTATCCATTTTTCATGCTTTTAATTGTATGGCTTTGGTCATCCTATCCCTGCTTATGGTGGATTATTCAATGGTGTTTCTTGATCATAAGTGTGCCCAGTTTGGGTTGCAGGTGTGTGTATTGGGGGTAGAGCTGTACAAGAGCCGAGTACGAGACACGAGTCGAGTATCGCCCCACTCGTACTCGGCTCTTAATGCCCGAGTGCTGCTGTACTCGGCTCTACTTGGCCAACGAGCATGGACTCCCTGCTCGTACTCTACTCGCCCGAGTATGAGTAGTAAACGAGTCGAGTCGAGTCCGAGTTTTTGAGGCGAGTTCGAGTACGAGCAGAAATCAACGGTTAGGACAGTGATGAAAAAAATATTGATGCCGAGCAAGTGTACATAAATCAACGGTTAGGATGGTTCCACCAATCTGAGTGGTTGAAAAAAATAGCTGATGGTCCTGTTCAACAACCAAGTGTACATAAATCAACGGTTAGGATGGTTCCTCATTTTAGGGCACGGTATCAACTTGAAGTTTAGAAATTTCAGGTTAATCCCAAATATCAAGAGAAAACACAAATATCAGGTTAATCCCAAAAGGCCAAAACCTTACTGGGCGAGCTGGGCAGGAACGAGCTGTAGCTGCATCGTGCAGGGCAGGGCGAGCTCGGCAGGAACGACTGACAGCTGCGTGCAGGGCAGAGCGATGACGGACGTGGCAGGGACGAGCTGCGGCACCGGACGAGTGGCAGGGACGAGCTCCGTCACCGGACAGGGGCACTGGACAGGCCGCAGGGACGAGCGACAGGGTCTAGCACTGCGGGACAGGGGGCAGGGGCGAGTGAGAGAGAGAGAGGGAAGAAGAGGGACGACCGGGCGGGCGCTGGGAGAGAGAGAGAGAGGAGAGAGAGAGAGAGAGAGAGAGAGGGGTTTTTTTCGAACATTCGCTGGGAGGGAAGAAGGAAGGGTTTGGGCGCTGCTTAAAAATGACGGGTGGGGTAGGGTTCTGTTTTTCGAGCGGGCTTATATATAAGTGTACGAGTCGAGTACCGAGTCGAGCATCGAGTCAAGTACCTCTAGACTCGTACTCTACTCGAACCTAAACGAGTCGTGGAAACCCGCTCGTACTCGGCTCTAACTCAGACGAGTCGAGTATTCCGAGTCGAGTCGAGCGAGTACTCGAGCCTTAGTCTGCTCGTGTAGAGCTCTAATTGGGGGGCTTTGTGCTGATGTTTTCCCCCTCAGTACAGTTTTGTAACTTAGATAGTTTTGGTTGCACTGGATCCTCTCATGGAATTGTTTCAAATACTTCTGATATTATATATAAGCATGATTGTTAGTCTCCATGACTAATATGTCTAAATGAATAGAGACTTCATGGATTTCCATTAAAGATAGACTAACTTGCATGGGTTGGAAAACTCTTTAGAAACCCAACTAATCATGTTCTTTAAGGCCCTTCAACAACAATCCTAGTAGAACAAATCAGATCGGATTCTTAGATCCTCCCTAAGAGCTTTAGCTATTAGAATATTTGAGTTACCTTCATGGTAGGTCGGAAAGAGTTTCTTGAGAACCACTCATTTGTCATCTCTATTGGACATAAGCCAGTGAGGCGGATTGATATGGTCAACCACTATTGGGATGTGGACCCCTCTTGACATATTCAAGAAAGCCTTCAAAGGATTTGCCAATTCTAATTATTAGGCCTATTAGGTTATGAAGGGCCTTATGGAAGAATGAAGTGTCCTTTGGAGTTTCAATGGAGATTGCACTTCCATTAAGATGATGAGTTTATATAATTTAATCTCTCTCAATAATGAGAAGAAGATTTATTTGGGTCTTTACTCATGCCTCAATGGTGTGAGTGTGTGTGTAAAAAGAAAAAAACGAAAAGAAGAAGAAGAAGAAGAAGAAGAAGAAGAAGAAGAAGAGGAGGACGTATTTTGGCAATTCTTTCAAAAGAATACTTGTTCAACTCCACCATCTATTACTCTAGCTTTGAAGATCATCTTGTTCATTGAATCAGAGGATCATAAATTTTCTTTCCTGTTGTAGTGATTGTATTAGAGAATTGCTCAATTGATTTTTTGTTTTTGTGAGATATAACAATTGCCCTTTTAATTTCGTTGTTTCGGCTCTCAACAATCAAGGTCTATTATTGAGCAAGTCATGTAAATCCATCTTGATCACTAATTGCTTCTACATGTTACCCATTTCGGTCTTTAGGGTTCCTATTAATCCAAAATTCATAAAGAAGGGTTTTATTTCTTGTCTCTACTACATTGTTGAAAAGTATTGAGGCATTGTGTATTGCATAAGATGCCATCACTTCACGAAAGGAATTGAATACCTTGAATTGATACTCTCCGCCTCTAGTGAATCGAAGAACATTAATTCTTTTACTTAGTTGATTTTCAAAATTAGCTTTATATTTTTGAAA
Organism: Magnolia officinalis; assembly: GCA_021015155.1. NCBI lineage: Eukaryota > Viridiplantae > Streptophyta > Magnoliopsida > Magnoliales > Magnoliaceae > Magnolia > Magnolia officinalis. Next base: position 90,088,016 of record JAJHSJ010000006.1, on the reverse strand, counting down.
CAGCCAAGTAAGGTATTCCAAAATGGTTACGTAATGGTAACGGTGGCTACCATTATGTGTTACAGGGCTGTAATGGCCATTACAAAAAACTTAACCCATAAAAGCACATTACAGGGACGAAATAGGTTTTTTCAAAAAAAATAAAAATAAATAAATAAATAAAATAATGGCCATTGCAGGGTCTCTAATGGTTGTAACAGCCCATATTGTAAAGGTATGGAACACCTTGCAGCCAAGTATTTCTGATTTATGAGATATGAGATAAACATATCTAAACCAAAGTGATCATCTATAAATGCAGTAACTATTGACAACTATTTCAATATGTAAATTCGTGGGACCACAAATGTTAGTGTAAATAATAAGCAACAATCCTTTTGACCTGGTAGCTTCTGGGAAGTGTTTCTTGGAAGTCTTACTAGACATATAAAGCTCACATAAACTTGCCCAACAAACAATTGGCTAATCAAGTGATCCACTCTTTGCTGATATGAACTAGCCTAGAGTGTCATTTAATCATCATCATCATCATCATCTAAGCCTTATCCCAACTAACTGGGGCTAGCTACATGAATCCTGTTACACCATTCCACTCTATCAAGGGCCATGAATTCGAGGCGAGGATGGCTATAGAAGGTGAGATATATGGATGGAAGAGGGTATGGGCGGATGGGGATAGATGTGGCTTCGCACCACAGTAGTTAGCCCTTCGAATAAGGGAAGATTAGAAAAAAACTTGTAAGAATTTTTATTAAACTTCAATGAATCAAAAGAACTACAAGAGGTGCCTATTTATAGGGAAAACCCTATACCCCAAAACTCACGCCATGTGCGCAACCTATTACTTGGCGATGAAGTAAATCAAAATAAAAACTAATCAAAGAAATCTAAAACATTCATGATATTTTAAATAACATAAATAATCAAAACCTAAAATATAAACTTAATCCGACTAGTGGGCCCCGATCATGAGATCCCATGATGGGCTTTACTTGATTATCGGGCCCACTCCAATGAACCAAAACTCCATCTTTTAACTAGGAGGCCTTCCCTGGATGTCGTCATCAAGTCAGATTGACGGTGGAGCTCTCCCTCTCCTTGCGTACATGCATAGGGGTGGCGTGCGTGCGCGTGATGTCCCCATCAAACTAGCTTAGAGTGTCATTTAATCATCATCATCATCTAAGCCTTATCCCAACTAACTGGGGCTAGCTACATGAATCCTGTTGCACCATTCCACTCTATCAAGGGCCATGAATTCAAACGCATTAACATGAGTTTGGAATGTCATATTGTTCGGATCTTCATGGGAAACACCAGCAGGAGTGGTCCATAGGCTGTTGGGTGGGACCCACATCTACTGCTAGTCTAGAAGCACAAAAATGGATTTATGATTTTTCATGTGCAGTTGGGCATAGATGACAAGTTCTACATGACCCAATGCAAAACCCAACATAAGGAGGTCATTATGAACATTTCTCCAAGGCCCTTCTCAACAAGGGAACCTATCTTTAGTCAAACACCACGATACTCCCTCCCCATGATATCCATTCACAATGAGATGCATCAGAATTGCAAATTAACCAAGACTAGTTCAGAGGTTGCACACTACCAACAATGGCCAGAAAACATCATAAATGGAGGGTTTTCATTGGAAAACCATGGCTGCCTTAGACCAAGGCCTACTCCCAGCCGATACGGAGCACAACTGGCAAGTCATAACTTGTGCCTTTGGCTAGTGGCCAGCAGCCACAAGCACGACTATATTTTGATAGTATTTTTTCAAAGGGTAAAAGCCCATCAACTACAGCTCTACAATATGATAACAAAAATATAAAAAATATATAAAACTTACCTTGATCTAATGGGAATCAATCAAGGTGAAGTCAGAAATGTGTTCTCTAATACTACTTTTGATGGCTGAAATGGGTGACATGTGTGAACGCAATTAGTGATTAGGGTGCATATACACGACTTTTTCAATGGATGGACATTAGTTGTTGAGGGCTGAAACAATGGAATCAAAAGGGCAATCCTCTAACAAAACCACAAGGGTATGAAAGAAAAAATTTCAGCCTATGATTTAATGGATGAAATAATCTCTCAGGCTAGGGTGATGGGTGGTGGAGATGAACAAGCACTCTAAGGAGAGAATAGTCAAAATTGGTTTCTTATCATTGGCTGGGAGAGATGGAAATATATAGACCCGCCATCTTAACAGTAGTGCTCTCTCCCATTAAACACTATCTAATCGAGACTCAAATGGACTCTTTATTCTCCTATGAGAACCTTCGTATCATAAGGGACCTGTTTATTATAATGGGCTAACCATTTAATAGATTTTAAGAATCTGGCAAGTGGGGTCCTCGTTCCACTAGTGGCTGCCCGTATTAGTGGGACCCACTTGCTCACGCTCAAATGAGATGGTGGAGGGTTTCTCAATAGTTTTTCCTGACCTATACACGTAGGGCGACTCAAATGCACTGGAAGTTAAAGCTCTTTGGAAAGGTCTAAGAATCCTATGTGATTGCTTTTCTAATAGGACGATCAACGGGACCCAAAGAACATGATCAGTTGGGCTTGTGATGACTTCTTTGATTGCATTTCCAAAAATCACATCTTCGGGTGATCTTAGCTATTGGGTTGTTAGGACTAGGTCGAACCAATTGTCCACGTTCAAATTCAGTGGGCAAAAATTATTTATCCTTTTTAACACTTAATGGGCAAGAGCTTTGTGGGGCCCACCTTGATATTTGTGTATGTGCGTTTGTATGTATATGGAGTGCACTCACATAGTACTAAAGCCACCAGTAGTAGTGGTGGTACCTAGCTATTGTGGAGCCCATTTGGTGTGTGCATGAAATCAGACCCCATTCAGCAGGTGCATCCCATCATAATGGGTTGGCGCTGTAAATAATGGGCCGATCGAACCAGTAGTGGGCTAGACCATAGAAAATAGTGAAAATTCGCCCAAAGAAACCTCCAAATTCAAGTGGCAGGGCCCATTTGATGATTGGATAGGCCTTATTCTGGGGGTGTCCCATCATTATGGGGAGACAAACCTATTGGATGTCTTGGATGTCTAGCACACACTATACGGGCCCCACCACTTGAACTTGGATGTTTTTAAGCTGTTGTACATTGTTTTCTGTGGCAAGTGGTTTGTGGATTGGCTTAATTTTTGTGTTGGGAGCACGTCATGTAGGGGCTCACATGTTGGACCTGTTAGATGTCATGCACACATGACACACCACTAGATCTAGTTATTTTGTAGGAGGAAAGGGGAAGAAATGTAAGAGAGAAGCAGTGGAAGGAAAGAGGGAGAAGAGTAAAGAAAGAGAGGAGAATTAGGGCTAAACGATGTGTTAGTCTGATTGACCAACACTCTTATTAATATAAAAAAGATGAGACTGGTAATATGAAGGGAGTTTGTATAAGGGTATCCCAAACATGATGGATTCAGGCATTTCATGAGACTTGTAGTTATTGGGCATTTCTAACAAACATATCCTGACTATAATATAGGTTGGCACAAGGGTATTCGTGTATTCGCCCAGAGGTTGGAGAAAATAGAAGGGGCAATATGCTTTTAAGTAGAAGTATGTAGTATATAGAGAATTTTTCTCCTAAGAACCGGTTCTCATGAGAGCCAGTGAGAATCCTTTGGGAACTCACCCCACGTGATATGGGCACAACATCTGATCTGTACACCAGACACGTCATGATGTAGGACAATTAACCATTTGCTCTAAAAGCTCGAACTGTTAGAGTATGGCGAATTAATCCCTTTATCTCATAGTTCAGGCCCCACATCTCATGGGTTAGGACCTCGGCCGAACCCCCTTTGTGGGCCCCAAATCACATGGGCCACCCACCCCGAGTGTGTCCCCGCATCCCACGGGCTACCCCACTCGAGCCCGGTGTGAAATGCGCATTAATCATCCCTGGTAAGGAGTCTTGAACACGAGACCTCCCTCGTAAGCCCCAAATCGCATGGGTCACCCACCCCGAGTGTGCCCCTACATCACACAGGCGACCCCACTCGAGCTCAGTGTAAAAATGCCCCTGCATTACTTCGCCTCATAGAACCCCTACCAGAAATAAGCCCAGTCCAAAAATCAGGTTGGCCATAGCAAAGTGGTAGGGAATGCCCACCCTCTATTTTCACCGGCGCTCGCTTGAGTTGCAAAACAGTGATCTTTTGCCTGAACCTTCATCCAAGCTAGATGAAGCATCTGTATGGCCTGGATTGCGTGGGTACTCATGGGTTCCCACAAGAACCCATTCCTAGATGAGAATTTTCCCACATATATATTTATATTAAATATGTTGTATAATATATTTTTTAGAATTACTTTTAATAAAGATATTGAGGTAGAGGTGAGCCATATACGATTCAGATTCCATATCCATTTTGGGTCACACTGGTGTGCCGAGGGACTTGGAAGACCCAAGTGTCATAGTACAGAGTGAAGGAAAATATGACAACCCATCTTATCTAACTGCCATATTGTAAGAGCATCAGTCCCTCTTAAGAAGTCCTTATCAGCTTATTGTATCATATCAGTGACCCATTGACAAGGCTAAAAATCTTATTTGTAAGGTGGTTGTATTCTCACATTCTTAAGAGAATTTATTTTTGATGGGTTAGATTTTTTGATGCAGTTGTGACCATTTATATATTATAAGCAGCTGAATCGGAATCCATCTGCATTAGAGATTGCTTATATGGTTTGAGAGATAAAGGTAATTGTACTAAGGACCCATGTCCAAAAAATTTATTTACAGATTCTATCACAAATTACAAACCATGGTATGCTCTGTAGTTGCACGAACCTTCTACCAAGCTGCTACTTCCAGTTTGACTTGCACTTCTTCTCTGCCCTGACACCCAAATCCTGTCATGATTTCTGTCATGCGTTCTGCTAGTGCCTTTGATAAGTTGCGGTGTTGTTATTGAATTGTAACTGCTTCATTAGAATCCATTTCCGATTGGAACTTCTCCTGTTTGGGTTTTTATGTCTGCCTGTAGTATATATCTGCTGCTATTTACTTTTTACTTGATCAGCTTTGCTCGAATGATCCATGGGCTTATTTCCCAAATGGGTTTTCCGTTGGCTCCATAGGCCTGCTTGGAGGAAAATTCCGGTTTTGTTCCATAATTCGCTTGGGGAACATGTGGGTCCCACTGATGACAACTCAGCATTGGGTTGTTACCCTTACGAGGAGTGCTATGTTCCAGAAATGGGAGGTGTGGTCCTGCTGGATGACAAGTGATTTATGAGTTGTAACCTTAGGAATTGATGACAAGTGATTGATGAGTTGTAACCTTAGGAATTCCATTGCAGTTCAATGGTGTTTGCTTCCTTGGTGCAGGCTTCAAATTGCCATTTAAATTGCTGTTATTTTTCTTTGGCTTTCAGTGTCTGAAAGCTGGTGTGGCACACACGTTCCAATGTGTCAGGAAAGCATGACATCCAGGTCATTCATCATGTGGGGCCTGCATTGAACATGCACTAACCTGAAAATTGGGCTGGTCCACTTATCAAGAGGGCCACACGTGTAAACGGGTGGTTAGAGAAAAGTGCAAACAATCTGCATTCAAATTTCAACATACATATGTAGTCCACTTGACAGGTCGACCAGCCTGATTTTCCAGCCAGGGCGTGGTCCACCTTATGAATGGCCCACATCTTTCACACTATTAAGATTTGAGTTCTTTGTCGTGAATCTTGTTTCCTCATAATCAAGTTCTTCCTGCCAGGAGTCCTGACTCGAACAAGAAGAGGAAGTTGCAAGAGGGGCAGCTGGGCTTGCCGTCGCCAAAGCACAAATTCCGTGATCGATCATGTGGATCCCATGATGATTCTCCAATCACAGGACATGAAGAGGTGAAGGACAAATTGCATGTATGTACAAATGAAGGCAAACGGGCAGTGAGAATTATGGTGGATTGGAGCAGTGCCAGTCGGTCCGAGACAGTAATAACTACACCGGATCCTCCGATACGGCCATGTCTGTAGATAATACTGAAGCTACAGATAAATATGAAAGGAGGCCCACAAAAAGCCATCCCCACGATTGGCCTTCCACTTCTTCTGGTAGTTGTAGCATCAACAGTGACGGGAATAGCCTCTATGATCCGACCGGCGGGACCATGGACAAAGCCAACACTAGAGGACTGATGCATGCTGGAGAAGATCTTGACCATACGAATTCGAAGGCTGTGACATTGGAAGACCGTCTTGCTGGATTTGGTACTAATTATGCTGACTTCATTTGTGAGGAGAATGAAAATGACCGCAATGAGCAACCTTTGGATGCTGCGGCGGATGAGATGATGATTTATTCGAATGGTGTGGCGCAGAATCTGTATGCACTTTCTTCTGGGAGGTGGAGCATCAACCAAGGTAAGTAAGTCTAATGGAATTTTGAATCCTGCTGATCTAGCACTTGTCAGTACGGCATGTGTGGGTGAGAGATCCAGACCTTTCATCATGTGAGCCCACTGTTTATGTAATGGTCCAAAAATAGCTTGGTCTGGTCATCAGGAGGGCCGCATGTCTATGACAAAGATATCGGTTAAAACATAGTTTGCAAACCCAGACTCAGCTCGTGATTCTGTCACTCACTGGGTTGAGTCAACTCGATGAGTTCCGAGCCAACCAGGTGGGTTATAAATAATAATAAAAATGGTTATTGTATAATCTTCATTTTCCTTGCCTGAAATTTACCTAAACGCCATTTCTTTGACTCAGCTGACTAGTTAAAACCAGGCCGAGTTGGCGGAGTTTCAAGTTGACTAACCAGGAAAACAAGACTGAGTTACTTGCAAACCAAGGCCTACCTGGTTTAACCGACCACTGAAAAGGCTCATGACCTAACGAGGTAAATTCGGGCCGTTTGATTTGCAAAGAATTGATTCATGTTCAATTCAATGTGGCCCGCCTTGTTGCTGGAAGGTCAAGAAGAATGCACGGTCAATAGTAGCTTACCATCAGTTTCCATACAAAGAATGCTTGTGGCCCACCTGATGACTGGACCAGACCAAATGTCGGCCCATGGCAAATGCATGCTGGGTGACCTGATGACTGGACCAGACCAAATGTCGGCCCATGGCAAATGCATGCTGGGTGACCTGATGACTGACATGGACCTCACACACGCATACCGCGTGGCCTGTGCTGGACTCTATAACACTTGGTATGTCTTTCTCATTACTTTGCATCATGCAACTGGTATAGAAACAATGCTACCTTTTTTTTTGGGATGCGCAGATGCTCGACCTGGCGCCAGAAAACCAACCATCGATCAGGAATTCGAGCAGTATTTTTCAATGCTAATGCTTTAGCAATGATCAGAAAAATATCCACAACTAAGGATGTTGTTATCTTTTCGGTAAAAACTCATAAGTTGTTGGAATGTTGTTGTTGATTGTATATATATCTGACTGTTTATTCCCACATGAGAACTGGACGTGACTTCCATTTCTCTTTTGATCTGATGAGGATTACTATTTGCCTTGCATGTACAATTGAGTAGCATGTTTATGAAATCAGAGTCATTCATCAAGCAATCCCATGTCTACAATTGATACTGTACACGAGTCGAACTGAGTCGAGCTTGGCCACTAGCTGACCTCAGTTCAAACTCGGCTTGGCTTGGTCCTCGAGCCTGACTGGCCAGCTTGGCTCCGTTCGGTCAGCAGCTCGGGCCAGTTCGAGCCAAGATTCGCCTGTGCAGCATTTTCACAAACACATGGATTGCACCTTCAAATTTTCACCGTGTTTTAAATGGTTTTACAGGTATTTCATCAAACGCCTTGTAGGCAAACATCAAAATCAAAAGAGTTTGTTTGATGAAACATACCTTCCTTGCCACTGGCTGACACTTCGCTGAGTCATTTCATCAAACACTTGGTGAGCAACATCAATATCAAAGTAACTGAGTCACCGAACCAGTTTGATCCAAATTGAGTCGAGAGCTCGGGCAACCTCGAACTCAGTTCGAAAATTTTCCGAGCTAAAAAAATCAGCTCGACTCGGTTTGAACTCAGTTTCAAACCGAGTCGAATTGACCTTTTTTGAGTTGAGTCTAACAGGCTAACTGAGCTAACTCGGTTCGTGTACAGCCTTATCTAGAATATCAGGCTGATCTGGTACGTATAATTTGTACCGTTGATCAGTTTTCCTGGACCATGCATTTTTTCTGTACGTGTGTGGCCCGCCTGTTTTGCCCAGGAGATGGCCTGATGTGTGGCTCTGATCCTGCGCATGTGCACTTCATCTGGACGTGGGAGGTGATTATGCTTAGGAAGTGACACTGGATCTTCCTGATGAGATGGTTACAAACCGTCCATTCCTCTGCTGGTCCATCCATGATCTCGCTGTACAAATGCACATGCAAGGATGGACCGAAGAGGCCATTCGTGCATGATGGAGTGGGATTGAAAGAAAATTCGTGTACCAAAAGCCCAACATAGCATAAAGGTGTAAGATCCAAAACAGTGCCCCATTTGATTGGGTGGCTGATTTTGTGAAGGTGGGCCATTTTTATACTTCACACTGGAACCCGCACCATGAACGTCCTTGATCACGTATGCCAGCCCAAGCTGTTCATTGCACCAACTCAGCCCATGGTTAAAAGACTCGTTCGATTCTACAAAAACCATGACTCGGCTGATATTTTTGGAGGATCTGAAACGTACATACCAGAAAAGATCATGGGGACAGGAGGTAGGGCCTAACATCCACCGAGGTGGGTGTATCCCTGACTTTGGGGCCCACCGTGATGTATATGACCGTACATGGACGCGGATTGCGTCCTACCCCCGCCCGGGCAGGGCTCTGTGGGGCCCACCGTGATGTAAGTCTTTTATCCAAGCCGTTAATCGCTTTTCTTAGATCATTTTAAGGTATGAGCCAAACACTGAGCAAGGTACAGGGCTTAGGTGGACCACAAAGTGAAGATTTAATGTCCACCATTAAAAACTTCTTGGGAGCTGGAGAAGTTTCGGATCAAGCTAATATTTGTTTTTTCACTTCATCCACGCCTACATGAGAAAAGAGATGAACGGCGTGGATAAAACACTTACATCACGGTGGGCCCCACAGAGCCCTGCCCGGACGGATTACCGTAATCCGGGCGGGGGTAGGACGCAATCCGCGTCCCACCGTACATCCGTTTTGACAGCTCATTTTAGGGGATGGTCCCAAGAATGACTCAGATCCAAATCTCAGGTGGACCACATCACAGGAAACAGTGGTGATTGAATTGCCACCATTAAATTTTTTTGGGATCCATTGGAATGTTTATTTTCCATACAACCTGTTGATAAGGTCACAGATACGGATCTAGGGACTACACAAATATCAGCTTGATCCAAAACTTCTGTGGCCCGCGAGACTTTTTTAATGGTCCACTACGGCGTGCGTGTGTGGGGGTGTGTGTGCGTGTGTAAAAAAGAAGAAGAAGTTTTTAATGGTCCATCATCACTGTTTCCTTTGTTGTGGTCCACGTGAGGTTCGGATCTGCTTCATTTTTGGCATCATTTACTAAAATGAGCTTTCAAAACTGACGGAGGGCGTGGATGTAAGGTACATACATCATGGTGGGCCCCACAACAGGGTCCACCTCGCCCCAGGAAGTACCCATGCCTTCATGCGGTTTTTTGACACATGGCGTACGTGGACAACATCATAAGCGTCCATTTTGCTAGTGAATGGGCCATAGATCAAAATCTTAGCCCATGGCATACGAATGAACACGAAAAGACCAAAATCAACAGAAGATCTATTCCAGATTAAAAAAAAATTTCAGATGTTGGATGGTTACGATCATCTGATCTGTGCAGTGCTTTGGATAAATCACTGCATGGTTCAGATCATAATTGACATGTGCGAGGCATTCCATTCGGCCACGAAAATAATTTATGGTTTTTGACCTTTCGACTCTAGATTTTTTACAATAAACCCCCTACGTGTTTCAAAAGGATACATGGGACTATATCCGTGGGATCTGGAATCATATTCGATGATCCGAACCGTTTAGGAGATGGGCCTCACTGTTGATATAGTAAATATAATGATGAAACTTAGCACTCTTGATTATTCAACTTTCTTGATTTGAATTTGGAACATCTTCCTCACCGTTGTTTTGTGGGTCATTGATTTGACAGTCCAGGATTTTCTAATCTTAAATAATTTTGAGCCAGCCATCTTCATCATTGTGTTTCGTCAGATCAACCGTTTGGATCACCGAACATGACCTTAGATCTACCTAATCTATAGCAATATGTGGACTGCATTCTATAGCAGACGTCTTTAGCTACTGGGGAAAGGTTTAGGTGCGGCCCCGGCCTCACCGAACGAGATGCAACCCTGACCGTGGGGCCCACCTTGATGTATGTACTGTATATCCACGCCCTCCATCCGTTATGCCACTTATTTTAGTGTATGAATCCAAAAATGAAGTACATTCAAATCTCATGTAGACCACACCATAGGAAACAGTAGTGATTGAAAGCTCACCATTAAAAATTCCCGTGGCTCACCTAAATGCCCATCGCAATGTTTATTTTCCATCCAACCTGTTAATAAGCTCAAAGAGACCTTTTTTTAAAAATTTTTTTTCTTGGGTTAGCTTGTTAGTAGACACCAATGTCAGTACACACACTCTATGTTAGCCACCCCACTGGGGATCGATACCAAGACCTCAAGTGAAGAAGTATATCTCCACTTAGTCTGCCAGAGACTTGGATGAAGGGTAAAAACAAATATGAGCTTGGTCCAAGACTGCCGTGGCTCAAAGAAGTTTTTAATGGTTAATCACCACTATTTCCTATGGTGTGGTCCACATGATATTTTAATCTTTTTAAATTTTCTTGAATAATTCCCTAAAATGAGCTGGCATAGCGGATGGACGGAGTGGATATAAAAATATATACGTCAAGGTGAGCCCACGCACAGGGCCGCACCTAATCCGCTCCCTTCGGCACTCAGTACTCCTACAGAAATTTGCTAAGCCCACCCACACCTACACGCCACCACTTGGGTCAACGTGTCAGATAGCTGCAAAATCCATACCATTGATTAGGTAGGTACGACCATGTAGATTATTTTGCGTACAGGAAAAATAGGTGGTTGGACAGGTGGGCCACGGTACTGAAAGACGGTTTGAAAACTTTGGCAAGTTTTCCACATTCATACTGTTGTTTCGTTGAATGTATCCACCTGACTTTTGACCGCCCTTGTCTTTGTGTCAGAGGAGCATTTGCATTAGTTGTAGCTTATAATGAATGGATTTCGTACTCACGTGCCATGTTGGCACGTGGATCTGCCGCGTGCATTAGTTGCCTTGAACCCGCACGGGCTCAACAAAACTCGAACTTTGATACTCGGGGTTATTTGATGCGCTGGCAGAGTACCACATATGGTGTGGGCTAGAAGACACGAATTTCCCGTAACAGGGGGAAGCGGATTGGCTCATGTACCACATACCAGCTATCGGCTCGCGTACGAACGGCTCAAAGGAGATCAATGTTACATGGGCCCACAATGATTTATTTATCATATCCACAGTTCATCCATTTTTCGAAATTATTTTAGAGCATGAGCCAAAAATTAATCATACCCAAATCTCAACTGTACCACACCACAAATAGTAATAGGGATAATGATTTTCACTATTAAAACATTTGTAGGGCCCACCATAATATTTATTTTCCATCCAATCTATTCATAAGGTCGCAAAGACCTAGATGAAGATGAAAAGTAAATAACATATTGATCCAAAACTTATGTGACCCCAAAAGGGTTTTAACAGTAGACATTCATTCCTTCACTGCTTCTTTTAGTGTGGTCCACTTGATCTTTAGATTTGTCCTATTTTTTGGCTCAAGACTTACGAAGATATCATCAAATGATTGGACAGTTTAAATATAACACATACCTCACAATGGGTTTTGTGGTACACCAGCCAATCCGCTTCCTTACAGGGAAGCAGATTGCTTGGTGTCATTGGTTCGGTTGGAATTGAATGCGCCACGTGTCTATATTAGAGATGGAGGCCCTTAAAGCATGTTTGAAAGTACATGAATTATATTTGAAAGTTGGTGGACCGACATCCCTAACACTAGCACATCACCTAATCAAATAGGATCATGTCACAATACTACCAAGCTATCCAGCCTTGTTGTCACCATGCAATCCGCACCTGGTTATAAGGGACGTGGGTTGCCTTATAACCAGATATGATGGAATTTGGTTAAGTCAAGCTTAGTTGTTAATCATGTAAGGCATGTTTAAAAGTTGCTGGGTCAAATACATATTTAATTGAGCTCCATTTCTAACAGTGGAAGGTGACTAATCAATTCCATTGTCTCAAATATTTTAGTTATTCAATTATAAGAATCCCGTGGCTCCCAACCCAGCTTAATAGAGATGTGCCATTGTGTGTATTCAAATGAACCAGAATTGCAGACCCACCATAGCACCTGGTTCTAAGAACATGCCAGCAGCCCTAAGCTATGTGTGCTGCAGCCCTAAGCTATGTGTGGTCCATCTGGTCATATGTTTTGCCATCTTATATTTGGGGCATGAATTTAAACTTAAGGCATATACAAATCTCAAGTGGACCACACCACAAGAAGCAATGGAGAATTTGATGCCAATTGTTGGATGGGCATACCATTATATTTATTTTCCACCCAAGTCATCCACTGAGGCTGCATGGTATCTATGTCTAGACTTTCCTGTAACTGGAGTCTGGCATGACCTAAAGAAAAAGAGTCACGTGGATGTGCTTGTTGTGAAAATTAAATATTTCTCAAATAAAATTACCTTTTTTTCCTTTCACGGCAGGACCCGTGACACATTATCTTTTTGTTATGCCATGTTAGGGATTAATGGATTCCTGTAACCTTGGTTACCGATAATTCATGTCCTGTCAAAAGTGGAGCCCATAAATCACAATTACATTGTTTGGATAATAAATGACAAGAACTTGACAGAAATTGGATGTAAATGAAGAAAGAGACGCATTACGATGGGAGTAAATATGAGTAAATGAAATTAGAAGTAAATAGGGCTAATTTAAAATCCCAGTGAGAGAAGCTGCGGAATGCCTTTTTTGCTCTCTAAGGAGTCACACGGGTAAATATAGGCGTTGCTTTGCACGTGATCTATTATACACATGACGTGCTAAGGATATTTCAAAACAACTTAATTATTGGATACATCATTAAAATTATACTAATAAAATGATCTAAATTATCCAAACAATTGGTCACTTAAATGACCGGTTAAAAAACATCGGCAAGTTACTTGTATGTGATTCTTATGCTTGTGGTTTATTGAGTTTTGAAATTTCCTTATTTTTTGATAAAGTATATATTTTTTTTTATTGTAATCATTTTGTCTAATATCTCACATGTATAATAAAATAAAATATTAAAACTAATTTGGGATATCACATACGTTTATGTGAATATATTGAAATTTTTTGAAGCATGTCAATTATTCTCAAATACTTTCATCCAAGTAAAATGTTTGGATTTCAATGAATTTCATTTACAAGAAAAAAATTCTATTTTTAATTATTTTAGTGTAATTCTAAGATAGATTTCATCTACCTTTATTCACAAACTCTCAAATAAATCCTTAGAAAAATGATGATATTAACATTTTCTATATCCTGGTGATTTTTCTTTAAGCCATGCCAAGGAGTTGCAAATAATTACTGTATGTAACCCTTGTTATCGACAATTCACTATTATTCTTTATTTATTATTATTATTATTTATTTTTACACACTCACAGCCCACACACTCTCACACGATGGTAGATTTTACTTGCAAGCACGCAGAAATTGGACATGAGTATAGCCATAGAAGCACCTGCTGCTAAGTCATAGTCCCAAAATCAAATTGGATGAATAACTCTGGCCGATTGGATATTTTTCCATCTAAACTATCCAATAAATATCCACCATCTGTTGTATGATAATCAAACGTATCAAAAAAAACCACATATTATTTGGACAATTTAATTTACTTAATTCCAATTTAGATGTGATAGTTAAAACAAACATTACTTCACCGTTAGCCACCCCCTCTAGGGAATCAATGCCAATATCAAGTGTTGAAACGAGGTACCTTTCACTCAGTCTACCAGTTGAACTGTGGATCTGGGTGTACATTAAAAAATGAAAAGAAAAAAGAAAACTTAAAATTGCATGCATGGCATACAAATATTTCAAATGAAATTGTGCATATTATGATAATTTGATTGTCTCACGATGGATTATTTCGAATTTATTGGACAGTTAAAAATAAAAACGTCTAATAATCCTATTTCAACAAACAAAATGTCCACAGATTAAAAGTTACGATTGTTCAACCCTTTTGATTTTTGAAACGTAAGTGAGCGACCACAATTTAGTTGGTTTTATTTTTTATATACTCCACGTGTACTATTTCTATGCAACTGTGTATCAAGCACCATACACAGTCAGAGTATCAAATAATTCCCCATGCCTGCGTACTACCATCCGTCGTAGTGTCATACTCGGCCAGAGTATCAACAGTTTTTCCCTTTAGAACTACAGTGTAAAGAAAACGGAGTATACGTGCAAAATAAAAGTCATTTTCTTTTCACCCATTTCAAGGGAGTGAATTGGGTGCGGCCTCGGACTTACCCAATACGGTACGGTCCTTTTAGTGGGGCCCACAATAATGTATGTATTGTTTATCCACGCTGTCCATCCGTTTTTCGAGATTATTTTAGATTAATCCAAAAACGAAGCTGATCCAATCTCAGGTGGATCATACTATAAGAAAGAGCGGTACTTGAACCCTCCACCATTAAAAACTTCCTTTGGACCCCTGTAAATTTTCAGTAATGTTAATTTTCCATCCAATATTTTAATAAGTTCAAAAAAACCTGGATGAAGTGAGAAAAAGAATATCGGATTGATCCAAAAAACGTTTGGCCCACAAAAAGGTTTTAAAGGTAAAAAACATTTGTTTCCCACGATATGGTCTATTTGAGATTTGGATCATTTTAATATTTAGGGTCATGCAATAAAATTATCTGAAAAAACGGATGGACGGCGTTGATTTACGATACATACATAAAGGTGGTCACTGTAGTAAGGACCGTACCGTCTTGGATAAGGCCGGGGCCGTACCTAATCCGCTCTCCATCTCCCTCGTGTGGACTGGACGCGGACTGGTCACTGACACTGTCAGTACCGGCCTAGCTAGCGGTCGGTGCTCCGTGTACTCCACTGAGATGAATATGTTTTATCCACGCCGTACATCTATTTTAACAGGCCATTTTAGGTCATGAGCTTAAAACATGAGATAGATACGTACCTAAGATGGACCACACCACATAAAATAGTGATTATTGAACACCCACCATTTAAAAATTCCTAAGTCCCTCTGTAATGTTTATATGCCATCCAACTTGTTTATTGTTTCGTACGGATCTGGATGAAGGGAAAACAAAAACTTCAGCTGAATTCAAAACAAAAACTTTTATGGCCCTTAGAAAGTTTTTTACGGTGGGCTTTCAATCGCTAATGTTTTTCTGTGGTGTGGTCCACCTGATATCTGGGTTTACCTCATATTTTGGATCACTACATAAACCTAGATGGAAAAC
Organism: Magnolia officinalis; assembly: GCA_021015155.1. NCBI lineage: Eukaryota > Viridiplantae > Streptophyta > Magnoliopsida > Magnoliales > Magnoliaceae > Magnolia > Magnolia officinalis. The sequence goes on along the minus strand of JAJHSJ010000006.1, from coordinate 90,072,354 downwards.
TGAATGAACGGCGTGGATAGTGGGACCCACAGAGCACCAACTAACAGTAATGTCGGTACTGGCAGGGTCAGTATCCAATCCGCGTTCGCAAGGACTGTAGGCATGCTGATGAGCGCACTGGAGTGAATTATGAGGATGGACATGTTCAAAGTGGGACCCACCTAATCATTGGCGACAAACCTTGCACACGTGTGGCAAGTTCTTCACCTGTCCCATCTATCCCAGCTAGAATCTCCGTACGATTTCTCACTGAAAAATAATGCGAGCCAGTAAGTTAAAAGGGCTGACAAACGCGACATCTCCAGCTGTCCTCCGATCAACGTAACAGTTTTGCCCTTCGCCCATAGCCATGGCCCCATGGTGGGTAAACAGCTCATAAATGAATAGATACAGTGCCTGTACCATAAGTTGTGATACGCTCACCAACGTGTCACGTGTATAGAATATCCTATCCGTACAAAAGGTGAGCCACACCATGATGATCGCTCGGTACTAAAATTGGATCGATTCGCTTATTGGGTTGGCCACACACTGCACTAAGTCACACCATCTGCTTTCATTGATTTTGAAATTGTGGCGCGCTTTGTTTGTGGTGATGCCTTATTTTCCTACCAGGTGATCATCACTGTGTACGGACAGGTTATTCTACAGATGAGACGAGAAAAGGGGATGCCATTTGCGTGGTGAACCCAAGATCTCGTGGGTTCCGGTCGCCCGAGTGGTAGACTCAAAGGAGTTTCAACACAAGGTCTTGGGTTCGAAACATAGCGATTGCATCATGTTAGACATAGGGATTACATTCCAGATGCAACCATGTGCATGGTAAGGTTCCAATACACTCAGCTCTTTAACTCTCACACGAGGGGTTTCCTCGACAAGTCCTCTTACAGTAAGTTTTTCGCACGAGTTATTCAACTGCTAGTAAAAGTTATTCACTATTACCTATGTGGGGTCCACCGTATTTGTGTATGCCATCCAGCCCGTGTATTAAGTGAGCCTAAGCATGATTATAGGATGCGTAAGAAATCAGACCCATCCAATTATTATTAAGTAGGCCGCATCATAGAAAATAATGGACAGCTACACATAACCTCGAACTCCACGTGGTGGCCATAATGGTTGGATTGGCCTGTTTTATGGGCCATTCATCTTTCATCGAGAGATGATCCGGTTGGACGGGTGTGATATCACACAAGGTACGATGGACTGCACGTGCAGCCCTTATAGAGTAAGCTTATTTGCAAGGGTTGCGCGTGAATCGCGTTATCCATTGCGAAGTGCTTCGGCGCATGCATCACGCGTAAATGTGATCCAGACCATCGATCCACCTCCTTATCATAGATGGGCTTTCACCATATACTCACATGATCTGTTGATCGTAGCCACCAAAGCGACTTTGATCAACGAACGGGGATCCTGAGTTTGAGTTTCTTATTATAATCGTCCGTTGGTACCTTCCAATCAACGGCTGCTATTTTCTGACCAGTGTAATTCTATGGTATAGCCCATGAATTGTATTATTTTTTTAATTTTAATTTTATTATTATTATTTTTTTTTCACACGCGAACACACCCCCACACACTCACGCTAGTGGAATTTCACCACTTATGACTTATGGATACTCGAACCCTTGACTGGGTGTTGAAACTCAGGAGAGTCTTCCACCTGAGCAAGAGCAAGGATCCAGCCCATGAATTGTATCATCGACACATGAATGACCCCAACAAGAGACCCTGGTCTTCTTACATGTGACGCACGTGGCGTTATCCAGACCATCCAAATTGTGGGGCAAGGTAGCTTAAATGGTACATGGCAGCAATAAAGCAATCCTAACCATCCAATTGGTCCACCGAATAGATGGGTAAAAGTAAAATAGTGAGTGGTCCAAATTCAACGTGCAAATCAGATGGTTACTGTCATATGTTCAGCATGATTATGAACCATTCAAAATTGGGTCATCGATTTGGACGCTCTGGATTACCGTACAACTACACAAAACGTACGATGAATGAGTTGTCCCTCTCTCCCTCCTGGGGACCACCAATTATTCTAGAAGATTCTCACTCCATACATGCAAACCTTAAAGAATCCCCAACGTTCAATGTATCTGGGACTACAAAAGGTGGTCCCCAACCTCCACAACTCGACCCACGTGACCTCAATCCAGTCGTACGTAGTGGTGGGTCCCACCACTCGTAGCCCATGTGACCGTGGCCTAAGAAGCATGGACTCCCAGCAGGCCCCCCACTACTAGTAGCCCAGATATTCAATGCATGCCGTACCACCAACACGATAGGATTCCTGACGGTGGGGCCCACATTGATGTATTTTCTTTATATCCACTCCGTTCATCCGTTTTGAAAACTCATTTTATAGCATGATATTAAAAATGAAGCAGATCCAAATCTCAGGTGGACCATAATATAGGAACAGTATAACAGATTATTAAAAATATTTGTATGTCTCTTCATCTAGATATTTGTGACTTTATCAACGGCTTAGATGGAAAATAAACATTTCAGTGGACCCATGAAGTTTCTAAATCAACGACTTCATCTAGATATTTGTGACTTTAGAGATTCAATCACTACTGTTTCCTGTCATATGGTCCACCTATCATATGGTTCTGGATCATGACCTAAAATAAGCTATCAAAATGGATGGACAGTGTGGATGTAAGGCATTTATATCAAAGTGGGCCCCACAGTTAGGGATTCACCGACCTCGGTTGATCCGGAGATCCACGCAAACCGCGCCTGTCGGCTCCAACCCCACCACATTGTCCACGTGTCGCTTAGCTGATCGTACGTGTAAGTGGGTCCCTCTGTTCCCAGCCCATGTGATAGCGATCCAAGCAGCATGCGCACTTGATTCCTGGGTTGGGCTGTCGCTAGATTAGCATGACACGTGGACGAATGACTCGGCTGGGATGAAGGAGAAGCGACGGAGGTCACAGAGCACCGTACTGCAGGTGGGCCACGCTGCGTAGTGATGTGATGGTTGACCAAATACGGACTTTGCGATTTGTGGTGGGTGAGGGGGAACGCGAATAGTGTACTGAGTAACTCAGTGCACTATAGCGTGATGAGTAAACTTTGTGGGGCCCACCGTGATGTATGTAATTATCCACGCCGTCCATCCGTTTTTTACAGCCCATATTAGTCTATGATTCAAAATTTAAGCGTATCCAAAGTTCAAATGAACCACACCACAGGAGAAAGTGGGGATAATGATGTCTACGGTTGAAAACCTCCTATGTTCCACAGTGATGTTCATTTGTCATCCAACCTGTTAATAATGTCATATAAATATAGATGAAGGGAAAAACACAAATTTCAGCTTGATCCAAAACTTCCGTAGCCCCTGAGAAGTTTTCAATGGTAGACGTTCAATTACCACCTATGGTGTGGTCCACTTGAGCTTTGTATATGCTTTTATTTTGAGTTCATTCCTTAAAATGAAATGTAAAATCGAATGGACGGCGTGGATAAAATAAATATAGCACGGTGGGCCCCACGTAGGTTACTCAGCACGCTATAGATACTGAGTTACTCAGTACACAAGCGGCGTCCTGGTAATGATACATGACACGGTAGGGCGCCGTAACAGGGTGGAGCCATCCATCTACAACGGGCCTCTTTATGGTTGCCTAATTTTTTAATTTCACGCTAATCAGAATATCATAATAATACTACATCAAAATTGTAAATTTAGAACTGTTATGTTTTTTAATTTAAGAATGGCTTTAAGTCATTTCAAATTTAGAATGCTTCTAAACTGTTCTAGATGTAGAAAAATGGATGGTGTGGATTTCTCACATTTCATATGACTTGCATCAATCTCATGTCCTAGAATGATCTCTCAAAACGGATGGACGGTGTGGATTTCTAACAAACATCACGGTGGGCCCACTACCAAAAAAAATGAGGAAATGCCACTGACTTTGAAAAATTCTTTGTTGCTACATTGCTACAGATTTAATCCATAGCTAATGAATGATACCCCCACAACTTACTAGAGTTTGCTGTTTCATTGTCAGATTTATTTCGCTTTGATGAATTTATTGCATTTGCTTTTTCTTCACAACCGTTGCATTGTCAAACAAATGATAGTTCATTCAACCCATGCATATCTTTAATCATTTTCCATCCATGGTAGGTCCTAGTAAATGGATGGTTCAAAGGTAGCCACTTATACAGAATAATGTTGGCTTCACTCCAGTCATTGGCTTTTTGGTGCCCTATCCTATCATCTCCCCTAGGAGGGCCGATAGGGTAGTACCCCCATCATGATCTAGTTGGAGATGGACTGTAACGCCCCGGAAAATCGGGGGTCGTGCATAGACTCGACTCCCGAGTTTCCGAGTGTCACTTATCATCAATTTTATAATTTTATGATTAATCCAGTTTAAATGCGCAGCTTGGAATTTCTTGGAGCATGAAACACAACCACAACTAATCTACTGAAATGAAGAGATCAATATATACAGGTCTAAAGGAAAATAAAAGGGTCGCACAAGGCGTTGTCCAACAGAACAACAAAAGATAGTTAGGTCCAAAAAGAATAAAACTGAGCCCGCGGATCAGCAAAACTAAATCCGGTCTGATCTAGCCGATAGTGAGCCGCCCATCAGCTGCAAGTAGGAGAGTCCGTCCTCCTCGTCCAAGCTCGCCTTACCAGGTTCCTCATGCCCTGGGTCACCTGCATCTATGAATGAGTCTGGTTGGTGTTTTAAAACACCGTCCCAGAGGGGAGTGAGTGATCAACTCAGTGTGAACCATTGGTCTCAAGTTACAACAGGCATCAATTGTAATATGAACTTAATGAAAAGCAGACAATCATCAACACCTAATAACTCTTATTTAAATGCACATGCAATGCGATGATATGATGCATGCCCTTGCCACGACACTCCCTCGAGCGACTCCATCTAACGATCGCATATGGCAACACTCCCTCAGAGCGACCTCGACTTCCGAGTCGCCACCCTAACTAATGCGTGCAATGCAATCGTATTAGCCGAGTTATTAGTTAAGTCCATTCATCCAGCAGGTTGGGGATTCTGATTCACCCTACGTATCAATGCCCTGAGCTAGTTGTGTAACATCCCAGATTTTCACTGTTTTGGATTTCCAAAAATCTTTGATTTTTTTTTTATTTAACTTATACTATCACGTACTGACCATTAGCACTCAATGTTAACTTATACACGAGTTAATTAATCCAAGATTATCCCAATTTAATAGACCAGACAGGCCGTGATAAGGCCTGGTGCAGGCCGCTAAGCCAGATGACTGTTTACACTTAAAGACGGCCCGTGTGGGCCACCCAGCAACCGAGGAGGGTCAGAAAAATCTAAAACTTTAGAAAATCATAGATCTCACTGGGCTTGTAGTCCATCGCGGACTGCGGACCCAATGGACACCCAGAAGTACCATCTGGCAGTTGCCCAATGCGCCCCACCAATGTCAGATTAAAATCTAGCACTAACAAAAGAAACTGAGACTCCGGGCCTTCCAGCCGTCGGATTTCTTCTAAATTTACGGTGAAGGTTTAATGTATTTTTCAACGCCTTCCCACCAAATTTGGGCCCCGATCGTGGCACGATGACCGTTGATCGTAAATCGGACCCGTGCGATCAAACCCCATATCCGATCGCTCCCAAATTTTACATGGCCCTTCATCGGGCTATGAATCACCTACCTTATAAATTTTATGGCCAGAGGGCCACTAGAAATGCCCCATCAATCAGAATGGCCCCCAAATGGCCACTTAAAGGTCGGAAACGCTTGCTCAGATCATAAATCCGTTCATCCGTTCGCCCTAAAATTTTGCATGGACCCTAGTCAAGCCATAAGACACCTACCCACTGAAAATGACGGCTTAGGGGGCGTCAGGGCCACCCCAACTTCAATAGGGAGCCCTAGAAGGCTAGTTTGGGAAATTATGGGAACTTAAGTGATTTGCGTCGTCCACTCTTACACCAAGTTGAGGATTTCGGACCGTCGGTTTACGACCAAACTTTACCGGTGGATTAAGGATATTTCTCCGCTCACATCCGTATAGCTGCGGCCCCGATCGACCATCGGTGACCGTTGAACAGACTTCTAATCATATCTGTCGATCGGCGCGTCGAAATGGCGGGCCGATTGTGTCCATATACGTAGATCATCATAGGACTACACTATCCTACGGTGTATATCGACTAGTACACCCCATAGGCTAGAAAAACCCTCCCATAGGGTTAGTATAGTAAAGACCCAACACTTGGGGCCAATTGTACCAAAACTGACACTATATAAAGGGGTTTCTTTTGGGCACCCCTCTTCCATACGATTTTGCCCTAAGAGAAAAGGGGGAGAGAGAGAAGAGAAAGGGGGAGAAAGATGAGAGAGCAAGAGAGTAGAGAGAGTGGAGGTGAGCATGGTGGACTCTCAATCAAGGTGGGGCCCAAGAGGATCAAACCCACAACCTCCTACACTTTCTCCAAGAGGAAACCCTACACCACATCCACCAAAAATCGTCCGTGGGCCATCTAGGTAAGATCCCTCATTCTTTTCTCTTGAAATCCTTGTATTGAAGGAGAAAATGTATGGATTTCTCTCATGTTTGAATTGTTTTAGGGATTCCGGTCGGCCAACCTCCAAAACCCTCATCTCTAGGTCGTTTTCGAGTCTCCAACGAATCACAAGGTGCGGACTATTGTGCTTAGGTGGCCTTGCACCAATTTTAGTATGGGTTTAATGATTTTGATTGCTTGCATGCTATGATTGAATAATCTAGAGAAACCCTAGGAGTTGTATATTGTTGGAATTGTATGGATTGCATGCCTAGCTTTCATATTTGTGTTAATCTTGCCTCTCACATGATATTATGTATGGGTGATGGTTGTTCATTATTACTCTATCATTTTTTTCTCATATGTGGTGTTTCAATGCGTGTATGATTTATTATCCGTGTGCACATGATTTATGGAATTAGAGGAAGTGCTTAACTTCCTCACACACACACACATAACTCACATGCACTTATTTCATGTTATGGTTAGTCTTGCTTGTTATGAGAATTTGAACGGTATATGAGATGCATGAGAACAAGTGATCACTATGCTAGTTGATAATCTATAGAATTGGCATATTACAAATCCCCTCACGCCCTTGGGTTAGTCAGAAACTTGATGAGAGGCGGTAGTCCCATCGGTAGGACTATGCTAGGGCTATGTCCATGGGTTTGGGCGGGTGTGTTCGGGTGGCTGTAGTTCGACTACATGGGTCCCTTGTGCCCGAAGTCACTCGTCCCACGCTCGCCTGGCCCGTGCGGTCTAGTCTACTATCTGACCAACCCTATATGTTAACCCTGTTTGCTCACATATGTATGGAACCTGAACCACCCTACAACCGTTGTAGCCCATCAAAAATCCACTTGCAACTGATCCACAGCCTCGTGAGCCGGGCATGGTGGAATGGGACACTATGTCCGAGCTGTCGGCCTACGCTGGGGTACCGCGCCTCCCCGTAGTGACCGCGAGCGATCCCTTCTTTTCGGCACTCCTCATGTGCTTGGAGTCGGGGATGAGGACTCCGACGGGATCACAGATCGCGGGGACTCGACCTCACGCGTTGATGGGGCCTTGGCCTCGCAACCTGCTTAGGGCATTGATACGTAGGGTGAATCAGAATCCCCAACCTGCTGGATGACCGGACTTAACTAATAACTCGGCTAACACGATCGCATTGCACGCATTAGTTAGGATGGCGACTCGGAAGTCGAGGTCGCACTGAGGGAGTGTGTCATATGCGATCGTTAGATGGAGTCGCTTGAGGGAGTGTTGTGGCGAGGGCATGCATCATATCATCCCACATGCACGTATTTTAAATAAGAGTTATTAGGTGTTGATGATTGTCTGCTTTTCATTAAGTTTATATTACAATTGATGCCTGTTGTAACTTGAGACCAATAGTTCACACTGAGTTGATCACTCACTCCCACTCTGGGACGGTGTTTTAAAACACCAACCAGACCCATTCATAGATGCAGGTGACTCAGGGCATAAGGAGCCTGGCGAGGTGAGCTCGGACGAGGAGTACGAGCTGTCCTACTTTTAGTTGATGGGAGGCTCTCCATCGGCTTGACAGGCGGGAATTGGATCGCTGAGTTGTGGACTCAGCTTTATTCTTGTGGACATATCATTTCATTTTAGATTTTGATGGGCAACGCCTTATGCGACCCTTTTCATATTCTTTGGACCTGTATATGTATTTGAACTTCTTTCATTTCAGTAAATCAGTTATGATTATGTTTCATGCTCCAGGATATTCCAAATTGCGCAGTTAAATTTGATTGATAAAAAAAAAACCATAAAATGTATGATAAGTGACACTCGGGAACTCGGGAGTCGAGTCTATGCACGACCCCCGATTTTCCGGGGCGTTACAAGTTGCGAGGCCAAGGCCCCATCAATGCATGAGGCCGAGTCCCCGCGGTCCGTGATCCCGTCGGGTTCCTCATCCCCGACTCCAAGCACATGAGGAGTGCCGAAAGGAAGGGATCGCTCGCGGTCACTACGGGGAGGCGCGGTACCCCAGCGTAGGCCGACAGCTCGAACACAGTGTCCCATTCCACCATGCCCGGCTCACGAGGCTGTGGACCAGTTTCAGGTGGATTATTGATGGGCTACAATGGTTGCAGGGTGGTTCAGATTCCATACATATGTGAGCACACAGGGTTAACAAACAGTGTTGATCAGTTAGTAGGCTAGATCGCATGAGTCAGGCGAGCGTGAGATGAGTGACCTCGGGCACAAGGGTCCCACGTAGTCGAACTACGGCCGCCCGAGCACACCCGCCCAAAACCCACGGTCTAGCCTCGAGGCGGTCCTACCAATGGAGCCACCTTCGCTCTCCTCATGTTTCCTGACTAACCCAAGGTACGAATAACAATCCCTAGCATGCCGTCTACCAATGCATCATCTAGCATATACAATCTTCATGTTCTCATGCTTCTCAACATACAATTCTGATTCTCATACCAAGCAAGGCCAACAATATCATAATACAAGTGCAAGTGAGGTGTATGTGTGTGTGGGAGGAAGTTAAGCACTTCCACCATTGCAAGAAATCATATACACATGATCATCATACATACATCTATGAAGCAACAATGTAGGGAAACAATCAACAAGGCATGAGCACCTAATCATCCAAATACCCAATCATGTGAAAGGCAATAGCAACACCAAATGAGGATCAACATGCATTCCATATGAATTTCAACAATCATACAATTCCTAGGGTTTCTCTAGTTTCTCCAATCATAACATCCAAACAATCAAAATCATTAAACCCATAGTAAAATTGGTGCTAGGCCACCTAAGAACAATAGTCCGCACCTAGGATCGTTGGAGGTTTGGGAAAAACGTCTTAGGAAAGAGGGCTTTGCGGTAGATCGGCCGGAATCCTAAAACAACTTCACATGTTAGATTTACAAGCAAAACCCCTCTCCTTACAAGGGTTTTCAAAGAAAAAGAGGGTTGGATCTTACCTAAACGATCCACGAGATGAAGAGGGCATTTTCGGATGGGTTTTTCCTTGGAGAAGGTGTAGGGAGAGGAGAGATTAATTCCCTTGGGCCCCACCTTGATTGAGAGTCCACCTTGCTCTTCTTCCCTCACTCTTTCTTCTCATTTCTCCTCTTTCTCTTCTCCCTTTTCTCTCTTTTCTCTCCTAGGGAAAATTCGTATGGGAGAGGGGTGCCCAAAAGAAACCCCTTTTTATAATTCCAGATTTGGTGCAAATGGCCCCAAGCTTCCACAATTTCCTAAAATAGACTACTAGGACTCCCTATTGGTGTTGGGGCGGCCCTAACACCCCTCCGGTCACCAAATTCGGCGTGCAAGTGTCTTATGGCCCGGTGAGGGGCCATATAAAATTTGGGAACAATCGGAAGAACGGATATGGGATCTGAGTAAGCGTTTCTGACCTTTAAGTGGCCATTTGGGGGCCATTCTGATTGATGGGGCATTTCTGGTGGCCCTCTGGCCATAAAATTTATAGGGTAGGTGATCCATGGCCCGATGAAGGGCCATGCAAAATTTGGGAGCGATCGGATATGGGTTTGACCGCACGGGTCCGATTTACGATCAACGGTCATCGTGCCATGATCGGGGCCCAGATTTGGCGGGCAGGCGTTGAAAAATACATTAACCTTCACCGTAAATTTGGAATAAATCCGACGGCTGGAAGGCCCAGAGTCTCAGTTTCTTTTGTCAGTGCCAGATTTTAATCTGGCATTGGTGGGGTGCATCTGGCAATTGCCAGATGCAAATTCTGGGTGTCCACTGGGTCCACGGTCCGCGATGGACCACACCCAATGAGACCAACGGTTCCCCCAAGTTTTATATTTTTTCTAACCTTTCTCGGTCGCTGTATGGCCCACACGACCCGTCTTTAAGTGTAAACAGCCATCTGGCTTAGCGGCCCGTACTAGGCTCTATCATGGCCTGTCTAGTCTACTCTAATGGGCTAATCATAGGTTAATTAACTCCTGGTACCCCCCACCACAGAGGTTTAACCGAACGGTCTTGCGGAGAATCCTACGTGGACGCCCCAGGACACTGTGCTGGTTGGACGAGACGTTTCATGATTAATCGAACTTGTGCGGTTCTTTACTGGTATCCCACATGTATGGGAAAACATTGAGTGCTAATGGTCATTAGTGATATTATAAGTTAATTAACTAAAAAAAAAAAAATCAAGGATTTTTGGAAATCCAAAACAGTGAAAATCCGGGGTGTTACATGGACGGTCATGCCAGGGGCTATGCGGGGCTCAATGCTATTTTGAAGTTTCATCTAATTGTCACATAAATTGAATCGATGCTGCGACCACACCACAATTATGTTCGGGTGACGACCCTTGCGTTAATTGTGGTCGTCCTCTACCATGTTGGTGAGACGACTAGCACTATGTCATCTGGGTGTGTTATTCGGGTCCTTTGATATCGGTTGAGCTAGTGTTCAGTCCTACATCGATTGAGGAGTTGTCTCTTGAGTGATGAACCTTAAAATGAATCAAAGGACACATGTGAGGAGTCGCTACGGCCACCCCTAATCTAATAATCCAGTTGAGACCAATGATAAAATGGTAGTATCCTAGCTTCGCCAGACTGATGTATAAACTGAAGTTAATAATCAGTCTACTAACATATACATCAATTGCATTGCATTAGTTAAGATGTTGCGATTTGGTGTTAGAGTTTCTTATGAGGGAGTGTTGGCATTTACGAAATATGCGTTGAAGTCACTTGTGATAGAGTTCTGGATTGTAAAGGCATGCATCATGTTATAATCTCACACATGCATTTAACAAGAGTAATTAGGAAGTGTTTGATTTCTTGTTTATCATTACTTGCACTGATTGAGTCAATAACATGTGTAACTTAGAATCAATGAAACCACTGAATTAGCTACTCACTCCCACCTGAGACGATGTTTTAAAATACCAACTAGGCGATGTTGTTGATGTAGGTGCTATCGAAACCTCTGACGAGGGTAGGCTTAGACCAACTTGCGCTTTCGTTATAAAGGCTTGGACCGACTCAATGTCTCGCGATGGATATCAAGCCTGCTAGATTAACGTCTTTGTATAGTCTTGGGTTTAATGACCCACTAACGAGTGGTGTAGAACTTGTTCGGGTAATCAAGGCATTCGTGAAATAAATTGAATAGCGATATTTCTTGTGCGCGATGGTTAGAATTTGGACTAGCTAAGTTCATAGTATGCCTTATTCGCAATTAGTCAAAATAGAGATCCGATCCTAATAACCCATAACCATTGGTTCTTAGGATAAAAGAGTAATTGAGTCAGATTAGTTATTAATTAAGATTCAACCTCTAGTTGTCTCTGCTTTAGGTATGTCTTTATTTAGTCACGACTGTCTTGATTAGTCAATGATATGTCGGTTAGATTTGGAGCCCTATATGAATAAATCACGAGACTAGACTCAAGATTTAAGTGATCGGGTGAATTTATTAACTTCTTATGGTTAATTAAGCAGATTTGTGCGGTTTTTTATTGGTAATACCTGCGTATAAGTTAACACTGACTGTTATGGGTCAGTACGTGACAACATAAGATAATTATAGTAGGAAAAAATTTAAGAATTTTTGAAATCCGAATTGCAAAAATCCAAGACGTTACATTAAATCTTAAGTGGACCACACCACATGAAATAATAGGAGATTAAATGCCTACCACCAAAAACCTCTTGGGGCCTCAAAAGTTTTGGATTAAGCTGATATTTATGTTTTCCCTTTATCGATATTTATGTGACCTTATGAACAGGTTGGATGGCAAATGAACATCACCGTGGGGCCTAGGAAGGTTTCAACGATGGGGTCAACACCGTGGGGCCTAGTTTAGTTGTTAATTAAGGTTCAACCTCTAGTTGTCTCGGCTTTAGATATGCCTTTATTTAGTTACGACTGTCTTGATTAGTCACTGATAGGTCGGCTAGATTTGGAGCCCTGCATGAATAAATCACGAGACTAGACTTAAGATTTTAGTGATCGGGTGAATTTATTAACTTCCTATGGTTAACTAATCAGATTTTTGTGGTTCTTTATTGGTAATACCTACGTATAAGTTAATATTGACTGTTATGAGTCAGTATGTGACAACATAAGTTAATTATAGTAGGAAAAAATTTAAGAATTTTTGAAATCCGAATTGCAAAAATCCAAGACGTTACATTAAATCTTGAGTGGACCACACCACATGAAATAATAGGAGATCGAATGCCTACTACCAAAAACCTCTTGGGGCCTCAAAAGTTTTGGATTAAGCTGATATTTATGTTTTCCCTTTATTAATATTTATGTGACCTTATGAACAGGTTGGATGACAAATGAACATCACCGTAGGGACTAGGAAGGTTTCAACGATGGGGTCATTTTCACTAATGCTTCATGTGGTGTGGTCTAATCAAGCCTTCAATCTACTACCTTTTTGAGATCATCCTCTAAAGTGATCATTCAAAATGGATGGACAACTTGGATGAAATGCATACGTCACAATGGGCCCCACAAAGCCCATGAGAGGACCGATCCGACCTAGGTCCTGGTGGGCCCATATAGGGTATTACCTCTACCAGGACTTAGCTAGAGACAATGGTCATGTTAGTGTTCAGTGGGGCCCACTGTGATCTATATGTTTTATCCCCGCCTTCTATCTATTTTGACATATTATTTTAAGGCATAAGGCAAAAAAGAACACCAACCAATGACTTAAGTGGACCACTCCACATGAAGTAATCGAGATTAAAAATTTTCAAGAGCAAACCATGATGTTTATTTGCTATCCAAAATTTTCATTTGGTTTTATGAACCTGTACGAAGGGAAAACATAAATATCAGCTTGATCCAAAACTTTTGCAACTCTCAAGATGTTTTCCTCATTAGGCTTTAAAATCCCTACTACTTCATGTGGTGTGGACGTGTGGTCCACTTGAGCCTTCCACCTGTCTTGTTTTTAGGTTCATGACTTAAACATTGGCCCCAATCGATCATCAGTAATAGTTGAATTGACTTCTAATCATACTCGTCGATCGGTGTATCCAAATGGCGGGTTGATCATATCCATACATATATCATCATTAAGGCCAACTATCTTATGTTGTATATAGATCCCTACACTCCATTGTGGACCCTAAAGGTTAGAAACACCCTTCCATATGGCTAGTATAATGAAAACCTAGCTCTTAGGGCCATTTGCACAATTTATGGTGCTATAAATAATGCATTTAAGGCAACTCTTGCTCCCAACCAAATTTTGCCCTATAAAGAAAGAGAGAATGAGAGAACAGAAGAAAGGAGTAGAGGGAGAGTAAGTGATGGAGATTGGTGTCTCTTTCATCCAATCATTGCAATCGAAGCCCTACTCTCGATCGTTCTCCTCCATCGAATCTACCCCACTTGCGATTAAGATATAAGAAATGAATCTTACTTCTCAACCTAGGTTTTTATAGGATGTATTGCTTGAATCTCACCTAATTTCTTTGAATTTGGTGTAAGAATCAATTTTCCTAAAACCTTAACCCTAGTAGGTAAAAAATTAGAAATTCTTTTTTAAGGTACAAACCATTATTCACACGTTGCAATTTATTGACCCTTAAGGGTCTTAGTTAACGATTTGTTGATGTAGATGGTTTGGTGTATTCTTACGTGTATATATTTCAATTTTAATTGCAATATGTGTTATTACTTTTTTATTTATGTTCACATGTTCGATGAAATGCCTAAGTGATTACGTTGTAATATTGATGTTCACATATTCGATGAAATGCCTAAGCGATGTGTTGTGTTATTGATGTTTACATGTTCGATTAAATGCATACGATTAAATGCATAAGTGATTGTGTTGTTAAATCTAGGCTTCATATGAAATCTCGTTATGATTGTCTAATGAATTATTAGCCCTTGGTGATGTTTAGAATAGCTTACGATATTGGGTCAGTCGATAAATTGCCCGAACTAAGGGGTGGTCTAAGTTAGGTCCCCTACCAAGGCTTGTTTAATTGACCTGAGTTGAACACGAACGACCGATAATAGCTAGATTATGTAGGATGCTTACACCCGCTTACACTCAATGCCAGTTGCATTAGGGTTTTCTCGGGTCAATCAAATTAGTATAATGGTCAACTGACCATGTACATTTACAATGTATGACAACGACCAATTAAAATTACGATATCCTCATTTCTATTGAATGAGTATACTTACAACCATTAGTGATACGATCCATAAGACTCATGAGCCAGACATGGTGGTATGAGACATTGTGTCCGAGCTGTCAGCATATAATAAGGTAATGAGCCTTCCTGTAATGACCAGTGAATACTTATGAAGGTTTTGTAGAGTGTTAACTAGGGGTGCACACGGTCCGGTTTGGTCCGTTTCCGGGGTAAAACCGGAACCGAACCGTTCCTAACGGTTCTGGGATTTTCGGAACCGGAACCGAACCGTTAGCACACTAGAACTGAACCAGAACCGGACCGTGAAAACCGGTTTGGTTCCGGATCGGTTCCACGGTCCTGGGTTTTTCATCTTCTGCAATTCTGCCACTTAGGCGAGGGTCAAGCCGCCCTCTGGGACACATTGGACGGTCCAGATCATGAAAAGGGATGATGGGTGGGGGCCACTGTCAAAACCCAATCCATGCACGTCCGTCCCTGGACGTTTTTTCACTGTTTGGATATTTTGAAAAAAAAAAATAGGTGGGCCTACTTCTGAAGGCATTCTCGGAGATCTACTCCGCTCATCCTTCTTAGCAACGCGTAAGAAGAGGTGGGGACCACGGTTCCACGGTTCGGGTCGGTTCTACCTGCCCCTAAACCGGAACCGAACCGTATCCAACGGTTCTCGCAATTTTGGAACCGGAACCGGAACCGGTGCTGTCCAGAACCGGACCAAACCGGACCGATCCAACGGTTCCGGTCCGGTTCCACGGTTCTACCGGTTAAATGTGCACCCCTAGTGTTAACTTAGGTTGCTGCCTTAAATTTGGTCACGATCTAATGGTCCGAAAGCCACACTTAGGTCAAGAGTGAAAATGGACATTTAACTTAAGTTCCTGATTGTAACATCCCGGATTTTCACTGTTCCGGATTTCCAAAAATCCTTGATTTTTTTTTAAAATTAACTTATACTATCACGTACTGACCATTAGCACTCAATGTTAGCTTATACACGAGTTAATTAATCTAAGATTAGCCCAATTTAATAGACCAGACAGGCCGTGATAAGACCTGGTGCAGGCCGCCAAGTCAGATGGCCCGTTTACACTTAACAACAGCCCGTATGGGCCACCCAACGACCGAGAAGGGTCAGAAAAATCTAAAACTTTAGAAAATCATAGATCTCACTGGGCTTGTGGTCCATCGCGGACTGCGGACCCAGTGGACACCCAGAAGTACCATCTGGCGCTTGCCCAATGCGCCCCACCAATGCCAGATTAAAATCTGGCACTGACAAAAGAAACTGTGATTCCGGGCCTTCCAACCATCGGATTTCTTCCAAATTTACGGTGAAGTTTAATGTATTTTTCAACGCCTGCTCACCAAATCTGGGCCCCGATCGTGGCACGATGACCGTTGATCGTAAATCGGACCCGTGCAATCAAACACCCCATATCCGATCGCTCCCAAATTTTGCATGGCCCTTCATCAGGCTATGGATCACCTACCCTATAAATTTCATGGCAAGAGGGCCACCAGAAATTCCCCATCAATCAGAATGGCCCCTAAAGGGCCGCTTAAAGGTCGGAAACGCTTGCTCAGATCATATATCCATTCATCCGTTTGTCTCCAAATTTTACATGGGCCCTAATTGGGCCACAAGACACCTACCCACCGAATTTGGCGGCCTAGGGGGTAATAGGGCCACCCCAACTTCAATAGGGAGCTCTAGAAGACTAGTTTGGGAAATTGTGGGAACTTAAGTGATTTGAGTCGTCCACTCTTATGCAAAGTTGAGGATTTCGGGCCGTCGGTTTGTGACCAAACTTCACACATCGAGTAAGGATATTTCCCTCCTCATATCCGTATAGCCGCGGCCCCGATCGACCATCGGTGACCGTTGAACAGACTTCTAATCATATCTGTCGATCGGCACGTCGAAATGGCGGGCCGATTGTGTCCATACGTAAATCATTATTAGAACTAACTATCCTGCGGTGTATATCGACTAGTACACCCCATAGGCTAGAAAAATCCTCCCATAGGGTTAGTATAGTAAAGACTCAACACTTGGGGCCAATTGTACCAAAACTGGCACTATATAAAGGTTTTCATTTGGGCACCCCTCTCCCCATACGATTTTTCCCTAAGAAAAAAAGGGGAAAAAAGAAGAGAGAAAAGGGAGAAGAGAAAGAGGAGAAAGGAGGAGGAAGAGAGAGTGAAGAAGGAGGAGTGTGGACCCTATATCAAGGTGGGGCCCAAGGAAGCCAATCTTGCATCTTCCCACCTCTTTTCCAAGAAGAAACCTCACCCCACAACCGCTATTTCGTCCGTTGAGCAACTAGGTAAGCTTCATTCCCTATTTTCTTTGAAACCCTTGTGATGAGGGAGATTTACTTGGGATTCTAACAAGCAAGTGGTCGCCTTTAGGGATTCCGACCGTCTCCACCTACCCGAAATCCACATCTCCTAGGCCGTTTCCAAGCCTCCAACGAATCCGAAGGTGTGGACTACTGTGCTTAGGTGGCCTTGCACCAATTTTAGTATGGGTTTAATGATTTTGATTGCTTGGATGCTATGATTAAATAATCTAGAGAAACCCTAGGAGTTGTATATTGTTGGAATTGTATGGATTGCATGCTTAAATTTCATATTTGTGTTAATCTTACCTCTCACATGATTTGATATGAATTGATGATCTCATGTTTATGTCATGTTTGGTTTTCTTCACATGATGTTGCCCTAGCATGTATGTCTTACTAATCCTTATGCAATTTGGCTCTATGAGATGTAGGAAGTACTTAACTTCCTCATCAACCCACACAACACACTTGCACTTGAATTTTACATATTATAGCTTTGCTTGGTAGGAATTATGAGTTCTATGTTGAAAAATATGAATGTGTGATATTGCATATGCTAAATGACAACCTTGTTAGTTGGCATGTTATGAATCACCATCCAAACTCTTTGGTTGGTCAGAAATACAAGGAGAACGAAGGCGGCCCCGTCGGTAGGACCGTCTTGAGGCTAAACCCATGGATTTGGGCGGGTGTGTTCGGGTGGCTGTAGTTCGACTACATGGGTCTCTTGTGCCCGAGATCACTCGTCTCACGCTCGCTTGACTCATGCGGTTTAGCCTACTATCTGACTAACCCTGTATGTTAACCCTGTTTGCTCACATATGTATGGAACCTGAACCACCCTACAACCGTTGTAGCCCATTAAAAATTCACTTGCAACTGGTCCACAGCCTCGTGAGCCGGGTATTGTGGAATGGGACACTATGTCCGAGCTGTCGGCCTACGCTGGGGTACCGCGCCTCCCTGTAGTGACCACGAGCGATCCCTTCCTTTCGGCACTCCTCATATGCCTGGTGTCGGGGATGAGGAACCCGACGGGATCACGGACCGCGAGGTCTCGGCCTCACGCGTTGATGGGGCTTGGGCCTCGCAACCTGCTTAGGGCATTGATACGTAGGGTGAATCAGAATCCCCAACTTGCTGGATGAATGGACTTAACTAATAACTCGGCTAACACGATCGCATTGCACGCATTAGTTAGGGTGGCGACTCGGAAGTCGAGGTCGCTCTGAGGGAGTGTTGTCATATGCGATCGTTAGATGGAGTCTCTTGAGGGAGTGTTGTGGCGAGGGCATGCATCATATCATCCCGCATGTATGCATTTTAAATAAGAGTTATTAGGTGTTAATGATTGTCTGCTTTTCATTAAGTTCATATTACAATTGATGCCTGTTGTAACTTGAGACCAATAGTTCACACTGAGTTGATCACTCACTCCCACTCTGGGACGGTGTTTTAAAACACCAACCAGACCCAGTCATAGATGCAGGTGACTCAGGGCATGAGGCGCCTGGCGAGGAGAGTTTGGATGAGGAGGACGGGCTCTCCTATTTACAGCTGATGGGCGGCTCTCCATCGGCTTGATCGGGCTGGATTTGGATTTGCTGAGCCGCGGGCTTAGTTTTACTCTTTTTTTTGAACATAGCCTTCTTTTGTTGTTCTGTTGGGCAACGCCTTGGGCGACCCTTTATTATTTTTGGACCTGTATATATGTGAGATATCCATCATTTCAGTAGACTGGTGTGATTGTGCTTCGTGCCTCAGGTAATTCCAAATTACGCAGTTAAATTTGACTAATCATAAAAACCATAAATGCATGATAAGTGACACTCGGGAACTCGGGAGTCGAGTCTATACACGACCCCCGATTTTCTGGGGCGTTACACTGATAGACTCTGAAGGTATTCGCACATTTCATGCGTTGACCTTGCGAGTCTAAGTTGAGCGTTTCGAAACGTGATCTTAGCTTGATGTCCGTGATGAACGTCAAGCCTGCTAAGATGTAACATCCCGGATTTTCACTGTTTTGGATTTCCAAAAATTCTTGATATTTTTTTTAAAATTAACTTATACTATCACGTACTGACCATTAGCACTCAATGTTAGCTTATACACGAGTTGATTAATCTAAGATTAGCCCAATTTAATAGACCAGACAGGCCGTGATAAGGCCTGGTGCAGGCCGCTAAGCCAGATGATTGTTTACACTTAAAGACGGCCCGTGTGGGCCACCCAGCAACCGAGGAGGGTCAGAAAAATCTAAAACTTTAGAAAATCATAGATCTCACTGGGCTTGTAGTCCATCGCGGACTGCGGACCCAGTGGACACCCAGAAGTACCATCTGGCGCTTACCCAATGCGCCCCACCAAGGCCAGATTAAAATCTGGCACTGACAAAAGAAACTGAGACTCCGGGCCTTCCAGCCGTCGGATTTCTTCCAAATTTACGGTGAATGTTTAATGTATTTTTCAACGCCTGCCCACCAAATCTGGGCCCCGATCGTGGTACGATGACCGTTGATCGTAAATCGGACCCGTGCGATCAAACCTCATATCCGATCGCTCCCAAATTTTGCATGACCCTTCATCGGGCCATGAATCACTTACCCTATAAATTTCATGGCCATAGGGCCACCAGAAATGCCCCATCAATCAAGATGGCCCCCAAAGGGCCACTTAAAGGTCAGAAACGCTTGCTCAGATCATATATCCGTTCATCCGTTCTCCCTAAATTTTTACATGGGCCTTAATTGGGTCATAAGACACCTACCCACCGAATTTGGTGGCTTAGGGGGCGTTAGGACCATCCCAACTTCAATAGGGAGCCCTAGAAGGCTAGTTTGGAAAATTGTGGGAACTTAAGTGATTTGAATCGTCCACTCTTATGCCAAGTTGAGGATTTCGGACCGTCGGTTTATTACTAAACTTTACCCGTGATTAAGGATATTTCTCCGCTCACATCCGTATAGCCGCCGCGCCCCGATCGATCACCATCGGTGACCGTTGAACAGACTTCTAATCATATTGGTCGATCGGCGCGTCGGAATGGCGGGCCGATTGTGTCCATACGTAGATCATCATTAGGACTAACTATCCTACGGTGTATATCGACTAGTACACCCCATAGGCTAGAAAAATTCTCCCATAGGGTTAGTATAGTAAAGACCCAACACTTGGGGCCAATTGTACCAAAACTGGCACTATATAAAGGGTTTCATTTGGGCACCCCTCTCCCCATACGATTTTGCCCTAAGAAAAAAAGGGGAAAAAAAAGAAGAGAGAAAAGGGAGAAGAGAAAGAGGAGAAGGAGGAGGAAGAGAGAGTGAAGAAGGAGGAGTGTGGACCCTAGATCGAGGTGGGGCCCAAGGAAGCCAATCTTGCATCTTCCCACCTCTTTTCCAAGAAGAAACCTCACCCCACAACCGCTATTTCATCCGTTGAGCAACTAGGTAAGCTCCATTCCCTATTTTCTTTGAAACCCTTGTGATGAGGGAGATTTACTTGGGATTCTAACAAGCAAGTGGTCGCCTTTAGGGATTCCGACCGATCTACCCCGAAATCCACATCTCCTAGGTCGTTTCCAAGCCTCCATCGAATCCAAGGTGCGGACTATTGTTCTTAGGTGGCCTAGCACTAATTGTAGCACGAGATTAATGATTTTGTATGTTTGGATGATGCCTTTGGAGAGTCTAGGAAAATTTCTAGGAATTGTTGGGTTGTTGAAATTGTATGGAATTGTATGTCATGTTGATTTCCTCATATGATGTTGTTCTTATCTCTCTCACATGATTGATATGAATTGATGATCTCATGTTTATGTCATGTTTGGTTTTTCTCACATGATGTTGCCCTAGCATGTATGTCTTACTAATCCTTATACAATTTGGCTCTATGAGATGTAGGAAGTACTTAACTTCCTCATCCACCCACACACACACACACGCACTTGAATTTTACACATTGTAGCTTTGCTTGGTAGGAATTATGAGTTCTATGTTGAAAAATATGAATGTGTGATATTGCATATGCTAAATGATAACCTCGTTAGTTGGCATGTTATGAATCACCATCCAAACTCTTTGGTTGGTCAAAATACAAGGAGAACGAAGGCGGCCCCGTCGGTAGGACCGTCTTGAGGCTAAACCCATGGATTTGGGCGGTGTGTTCGGGTGACTGTAGTTCGACTACATGGGTCTCTTGTACTCGAGGTCACTCGTCTTACGCTCGCTTGACTCGTGCTGTCTAGCCTACTATCTGACTAACCCTGTATGTTAACCCTGTTTGCTCACATATGTATGGAACCTGAACCACCCTACAACCGTTGTAGCCCATCAAAAATCCACTTGAAACTGGTCCACAGCCTCATGAGCTGGGCATGGTGGAATGGGACACTATGTCCGAGCTGTCGGCCTACGCTGGGGTACCGCGCCTCCCCGTAGTGACCGCGAGCGATCCCTTCCTTTCGGCACTCCTCATGTGCTTGGTGTCGGGGATGAGGAACCCGACGGGATCACGGACCGCGAGGTCTCGGCCTCATGCGTTGATGGGGTCTTGGCCTTGCAACCAGCTTAGGGCATTGATACGTAGGGTGAATCAGAATCCCCAACCTGCTGGATGAATGGACTTAACTAATAACTCGGCTAACACGATCGCATTGCACGCATTAGTTAGGGTGGCGACTCGGAAGTCGAGGTCGCTCTGAGGGAGTGTTGTCATATGCGATCGTTAGATGGAGTCGCTTGAGGGAGTGTTGTGGCGAGGGCATGCATCATATCATCCCGCATGCATGCATTTTAAATAAGAGTTATTAGGTGTTGATGATTGTCTGTTTTTCATTAAGTTCATATTACAATTGATGCCTGTTGTAACTTGAGACCAATAGTTCACACTGAGTTGATCACTCACTCCCACTCTGGGACGGTGTTTTAAAACACCAACCAGATTCATTCATAGATGCAGGTGACCCAGTGTATGAGGAACCTGGCGAGGTGAGCTTTGACGAGGAGGATGAGTTCTCCTACTTTCAGCTGATGGGCGGCTCTCCATCGGCTTGATCGGGCTGAATTTGGATTTGCTGAGCCGCGGGCTCCGCTTTTGTCTTTTGGCTATAGCCTTTTTTTCATTATCCTGTTGGGCAACGCCTTGGGCGACCCTTTATTATTTTTAGACCTGTATATTTGTGAGATTTCCTTCATTTCAGTAGACTGGTGCGATTGTGCTCATGCTTCAGGTAATTCCAAATTGCGCAGTTAAATTTGATTAATCATAAAAAAAAACATAAATGCATGATAAGTGACACTCGGGAACTCGGGAGTCGAGTCTTTGCACGACCCCCGATTTTCGGGGTGTTACATAAGACGAATATATTTCTATAGTCTCAGGTTTAGTGGCCTACTAAGGAACGGTTTAGAGCTTATTCGAATAATTAGGACATTTCTATAATGAATTAGATAGTGCGATTTCTTATGCGTGATGATTAGAGTATGAATTAGCTAAGTTCATGGTGTAGCTTGTTCGCAATTAGCGGAAATGATGATTCGGTTTTAATCATCCTAAATCGTTGGTTTTTAGGTTCAAGGAGTAACTGAGTCAGTTTGATTCGATCCGACCCCTAGTTGTTTTTGCCTTTGAAAGGTCTTTATTTAGTTGCGGTTGTCTTAATTAGTTAGTGATAGGTCAGCTAGATTTGGACCCAAAAAGAAAAAATCACGAGGATAAACTCGATGTTTAAGTGATATAGCGTATTCATTGGCTTTTTACGATTGATTAATCGGATTTAAGTGATTTTTTATTGGTACTGCTCGTGTATAGGCTTACCTTGAGCATTAAAGGCTTGTAAATGATAACGTATGCTAATTATAATGAAATTTTCAGAGAGTATTGAAAATTCAAAATGGGGAAAATCTTGGACTACACACGTAAATGAAATATTTACAATGGTCAATTGGGTGAAACTGCAAAGAGCCTTTTTGAATGAAGAACAGTTTATATTAAATTTTTTTCTAACTGCTCGTTGTCAATATAGCCTTTTATCCCATGAATTTACCTGTCGTGTACTATCATCTAATGACAACATCTACCATCCACCTTAGCATTAATTGCACTTCCGTGAAAAGTATTACAAATATATTTTAACATCTGTTCGCATGCTATATACTTTTTGTGCAAAAACAAGCATTATTTGCTTATAGGCTATTTCAATAATGACGAAAATTAAGATACCACAGATAGTAGTCCAATAAATAGGGCCGTTACACCATCATCCAAACCGTTGATCAGATGGAATGCACCGTTGATGGGGAATGCTAAATAGTAAATAGGCTTCTGCATTTCAATATTTCAACCGTCACTCCCTCTTAGGTATTTTTGAAGAAAACTGGCTTGCAGCCGTATATAATGGAGAGAAATGCCCTAGTTCTCTCTGTGTACTACAGGTTACAGTGCTCCTAGTTGCATCGTTAGCTTGGACAGTCCAATCTGTTGATCCGAGCCGTCCATTAATTTAGAACACTGTTTACAGGCTAGATCCAATCCGTACTCTGCCATCCTTTTTCCCAGCATGGATGGGATGATTAAGATTGCCTAACAAAAGTGATTCTTTAGAATTATAAGCAATCCATGATGATCCATAACAAATAGATGGATCAAATTGTTGATTGGACCAATTTGATGTAAATGATCATGACCGTCCAAATTAAAATCAATTGATCAAATGGTTAATATTTATTAGATTGGTGCGATGTTAGATTGTTAGCCCATGAAATTACTCGTCTAACTGTCCCAATGCAGCTAGTGTAATAATTTCTCTATCATGTACAACTAACCTTCCAAACCAGAATTATTTATGAGCGTACCCTATCTATTGTGGGGTCCATCATATGAACAGTCTGGATCTCCGACCCATGTGCCCCACATCGACATCTGGGTGCATCAGGAAACTGCTCACGTCAAGGTGCATCGATACCGTGTAATTCCTCGAGAAGAGAAAGAACAGCAACTGCTGGAGTATTTAATACTTACTTAATAAGGTTTATGTTACAATAATTACATGATTTTCTGCACTGATTAATATTCTAATACAAGATTAGAGAAAGAAGAGAGGAGTTATGACGATTGATGCTAAGGCACTCTGAAATTGTACACGTGGCATATACTAACTCAAATAAATCTGACTAGATTGTGCAGCTCAATGTGTCAGAGTCATAATCTCAAGATCAGAGTGGATAAATGATCCTAACCTTTGATTCGTAGACAATTGATTATGGAAACAGGACCGTTGGATGTTTTTACTCTTCACCGTCCAATAAATATCCAATTATCCGATATTTAGATAGTCAAATGAACTTTATTTTCGGTCCAAGCTGTACGTCTACAGTAGTTTCCATGATTTGGGCCGTTTAATTGGAATAATTGTCTTCCAAGCGAATAATTCCTAAGTGCCTGTTTATCATCCATTACACTCAGCCAGAGTATCAAAATTTTTCTCCAAGGAAGAAGCTGTGTTTTTGACCGGACGTTGGTTTCTTCGAGCTTCATGTGTGGCGGACGTGGATCCTGATTGCCTTAAAAAAAGCTTAAGAAAATGCTCACTTGTAATTCTCATGGCATTACGTACGTCTCTCTTGTTATTTCTTAAATGATCAGGTACTGCCATCAGCACCGTAAGCTTGTGCTGCTGCGCAGTTTATCCTGCCAAACATGTGACACGTGTCTCATCTGAGCCGTGTAAATGTTCTAGACACAGTATAGAAATCGCTTGGAAGGTGATCAGGCTGATCCACTGATCAGTTGTGCCATGTCTGTATGTTGGGTCAGATTGTCGGTGGTCATTGATTTTGATGATGTGGCCCACACGGTCCGTAGATCAGATTGGATTTCGACAATAGTGATATACGGGATGAGGCTGACCTTTTTCACGGTTTGGATTTCTTACACGTATGATACGTTTTGAGGGAACGTTTCTCCATGTTTATTTCCATACACGAAGTGTTATGTAGAAAAATGGAGGCATGTGATTGGGTGGTTTACACATGGTAGGTGTACCTCAAATCAATCCATCCAAATCGTGGGTCCCACTCTAGTTACATGAGTGTCACATGTAGAAGCTGTGAGTGGGATGTGTACGGATTATCACCGCACACCATGTGATCACCGGCTTGGTTGAGTATGCTCTCTGAGAAATGGGCCACAATTTAGCGGTTTGGATTGAGTACATATATGCCACTGAGAAAATATAAATTTTTTATTAGTGGCCAACAGATAGCCAGAATTCAATAACCAAATGTCAATTAATAAGAGGATAGATCGCCTGGCCAATATAACCGTTGGTTTCTGCCCGTCTACGACGGATCAACAAGTTGAATGGCTAGGAATTTTTAAAATTTTTTTTTTTTTATTTCTTCCGATTCAACACTCCTTCTTTGGTGAAGATTTAAACTATATGCAGGTTTTCAATTCTGACAAGGGGGGTCATGTTTCAGCAATCTAGACCACTGATTTATTGTGTCCCCAACCGTGGATTGACTATGTCTCAAACCTCACCACAAACTGAACGGTTTAGATTGTGGCCCATAGATAAACGGTTAATAACATGGATAAAAGTAGGGGTGTACGACAGTCAAACCAAGTCAAGCTCGGTACAGCTCAACTCGGCTCGGCTACCAGCTGACCCTAGCTTGAACTTGGCTTGGCTCGGTCTGCAAGCATGACTGGCCAATTCGAGCCTCTGTAGCATTTTCTCAAACACATGGAGTGCACCTTGTATTTCTCATGGAATATAAAGTTGGAATATAAAGTGGGCCAGCATCAGTTTACAAATATTTCATCAAACGAATAAACAATGTAGAACTCAAGATACAAATGTATTTGTTTCATATTCATACATTTTTCACCGAATGTATTTGTTTCATATTCATACATTCATATTCTAATGCTAACCGAATTAGAATCGTGCTTTTTCAAGTCGAGTCGAGCGAGCTAACCGAATTAGCTCGGTTCGTGTACAGCCCTGATAAAAGGTTGCACCTTTGCGCTACTCGGAGCTGATTTGGTGAGACGCTGGATCCATCGAGGAAGGTGGGACCCTTGATTGTGATATATCTGTCTTGAATCCACACCGTCCAACCATTTTCAAAGATCATTTTAGGAGCATGATTAAAAAAATGAAGCATGCGGACCACACCAAAGGAAACAATCATGATTGAATCCCCACCATTAAAAAATTCATGAAGTCCACTAGAATATTTATTTGCCATCCAACCAGAGACTTATAAGAAAAGACCAAACAAATATCATCTTGATCAAAAGCCTCGTGTCCCACAAGAAGTTTTTAATGGTCAATTACTACTGTTTCATATACTATGATCTACCTAAGACTCGGATCCGCTTCATTTTTTGGATCATGCCCTAAAATGAGTTTTCAATACAGATGGACCGCATGGATGTAGTCACATACATCAAGGTGGCCCCACAGTCAGGGTTTCCACGCACATCGGTGGATCTACGGTCTCACCTCCCACTCTACTCCGAAACTTCACATGCATTCAAACGACCACTCAGTGTAGTGACAATGGATGGACGGTGACAAAGACATAACACCAAGAATCACTTTAAATTAATAAATGGAGTCTATAGGTGGGGCCATACTTCAGTGAGGGAAATATGCCTCGTCTCAACACTGAGGTCTTAATATCGATTCCCTAATTGGTGTAGCTAACAGGGACGCGGATTGGCTACTCCCCTGACACAAGCCAATGGCTTATGGTCGGTGCTCCGTGAGACCCACCATGATGTATGTGTTTCATCCATGCTGTCCATCTATTTTTACGGATCATTCTACAGTATGAGACCAAAAATGAGTTATATCCCAATCTTCAGTGGACCACATTACATGAAACAGTGTTGAATGAGCGTCGACCATTAAAAAACATTATGTGGCCATAAAAGTTTCGGATCAAGATGATTTTTGTTTTTTCCCTTCATCTGGGCCTCTATAACCTAATCAACATATTAGATGTCAAATAAACAGTACAGTGGGCCTTAGGAGGATTTTAATGATAGATATCCAACTACTATTGCTTTCATGTGGTGTGGTCCACCTGAGATTTATATACCCATCAGTTCTGGGACCAAGCCATAAAATGATCTGTAAAAATGGATGAAACACATACATCATTGTGGGTCCCACAGAGCACCGACCACTAGCCCCGGGGCTGGTGTCGCGGGGAGTAGCCAATCCGTTTCCGGCTAACAGTGAAGTGTGAACTGACGGTGGGAGTACTAACAAACTAAAAAAACAAAAAAAAAAAAAAAAGAGAAGAATTTCTTCAGTGGGGCCCTGGGCCGGATGGGCCAAATTGCTGATAAGATGCAGCTTCGGTGTGGCGTTGGCCCCAAAATCGAAATAGGAATTATATGAATTCGGGCTGAGCATGACGCTTGATACACTGGCACTCAGAACTTGTACACCTGAATATATTAGCTCAAATAAAACCGTCTAAATTCTGCAGCCCACTGTCGCCAAATCACAATCGCAAGATCAGATTGGTTGAACGATCCTATCCTTTGATTCGTGGACACTTGTTTTCGGAAATGGAATCGTTAGATAATTTCATTTTCAACCGCCCAATAAGTGTCCACCAAGATAATAATTAGATAATCAAGTAAGCGTAATGTTTTGTTCGTGTTAATTTGGTCGGTTTTATATGTCACATGTCCAATTTGGAAGTAATTTCCAAGTGCCTGCGTATCATTTACCACACTCTGCCAGAGTATCAAACTTTTTTCTCAAATCGAAAATACAGAAAATAATGCGGAGACGGATTGCCTGTGACACCCGCCACAGGGATGTACCCGTGGCACGACGTTGCCCAAGCTCTGTGGGGCCCATCGTAATTGAAAACAGTGGGAATTGAACGTCCACCGTTGAAAACTTCTTGGGGGCCGTAGAAGTTTTGGATCTATTTGTGTTTCCTTCATCACGGTAGGGACCCGGAAGTTTTCAACTGTGGTGTTCAATCCCCACTGTTTTCTGTGGTGTGGTCCACTTGAGTTTTGGATCTACATTATTTCAGGGCTCATACACTGAAATGAGCTGGAAAAACGGATGAACGGTGTGGATATGACACACATCACGGTGGGCCCCACAGTGCTTGGCTCACGTCGTGCCAGATGCAATCCGCTTCCAAATAACGCTGATACAAGATGGCCCAATCCATGCATTGGAAATCCTCCAGATAAGAAGATCCTACCCATTGAATCTCTGAACTCTTTTGGTTAAATTTAAACGTGTCTATGTGTTTTATTTCTTAACCGTCTATTTGTTGGCCACCTACGGAAAGGTCATTACTCTTCCAATCTTGTGAATTGCAGGCGAATGGGCGACAGTGACACCCATAATTCCATCCGGCTGGATCCGTGAGCCATGGGGCCCACCAACAGAAAACTGAGGCCGAGTATTATATAGATATCTTTCTCGTAGTATATAAGACCAACGCCTCGTACTCAGCGCTCTCATTACTTCTCCAGCTATTAATATCCTAAACGAGAAGTCATTTGAGTGTGAGTGGGAGCTTATCTTTCTCTTATTTTTCCCATAAATAGGAATGTATTTTCTACCCCTTAAAAGTTGTTATTTTCTCCCCTCCCAGATCTGTTTTGGGAATTGTGAATCCCCTTTTTAATAGAGGGTGTCCAGCCCTAATTAAATGGTGAGTTTTTGCGAGATCTGAGCCATTCATCAGGTGGGTCACGCCGTTTAGATCTGTTGGCCTAAAAATTCATCGTGTCTTTCTTTTGTGTACGTAACAAATGTATGGATACAAAAACTTCTTTTAGCCGTCCTTTTGTTTTGTACACGGTCCACATACACACTTATGGAGTTTTTCCATCAGGTGGGTTACAAATATATCTAAATAAATAGAAGGACAGTTAGGTCACTGAAACTGCTTGATTTTATTTATTTATTTATTTATTATTATTATTATTTTTTTTTTGAGGGAGAAGATCTAAACGATGTTTCCAAACGGATGTAAAGCTCAGATCTGCCACATGTGACCTATTTTGGCACGTGTTATTTCGTATGGAGGGGCAGGTTTTATATGGACTGAATCATCGGCAACAACTGTTTTTAATATAAAACAACCTACACCTATTTTTAGTATAAAATAACCTAGTCCGTGGGGCCCTCCATTTTTAATATGTAAAATCTACTCCGTCCATCAAGTTCTATCCTAGTTGCAAAGACCGATGACCAAAAATCATTTAGATGGACAGTAAAGATGGGCCACTCCATATGGAAAAATGGGGAAAGTATGCCCACCAATCATAAGTTTGTGCGTCTCTTGATATGGTGAGTATCTTTCATCACAACCGTTAATCAGGTGTAGCAGACGGTTCCGGACCCTTTTACAGAGCCCACAGGAGTGGAAAGACCTCTAGCACGTGTGAAATATTGACATGTGTGATGAGAAGAGCTCCACACGCTTGTGGCTGTATCAGTAGGCATATACTTGTAAAAACGGCGGAGAATAGAAATAACAGAATTATTCAAAGTAGGGGGTGGATATAGCAACTTTAGGGGTTGAAAATAGCAGCAACCTTTCCAAATAATCATAGAATAAGTAACGGTGGGTAATTAAGAATAGGCTGCTGTCCCCTCTTCACCCATAAAAAGTGGGCCCCACCCACGTTGTTTCCTCCACAAACCCCACCCATTTCTTTATTATTTCCAATTTCCAATAATAAATAAAATAATCCATCCATTATTTAATATAATATTATCTCTGTCAGACAAGCACTAGCAAGCTACACTCGAATCTCTCTCTCTCTCTCTCATGTGCTGTTTGCTGAGTCTCCCATTTGCGTATATCAAGGTCCGGATGTTATCCAGACCGTTGATCCGATTGGCCCACCTTGGATGGGATAGTTCTAACCAACACGGCATTTCTTTTATTGTACGTGAACCATCGCTCTACTTCTTTTCCTAACCGTCTATATGCAGCCCAATTAAGTTTTAGATCTTCCTTTTCAGGAGAAAATAGGGGCATTATAGAGAAAGTGGGCCCATCAAATCAACGGTCCACATCAACGAAAATGTCAATTCCTATCCCTAAAACTTGAATCTTGTCAATTGTATACACCCATCTCCTTCCCATTCCAATCCCATATTGGAAAATGGGTGTTCGTGAAAATTGCAAATCGAGGAAGGTGGGACCCACAAACATTTCCAAAACGACGAAATTACCCTCATGTGGGGTGAAACCAAATTTCATACGTGCCAAGAAAAAATCATACGCAATATTTCAAAAATCTATAAAAACATTCTCTTCAACTCACAGTAATCTCTCACATAACAAATCCGTCTCCTTCGAAAGGAGAAAGAAAAAAAAAAAAAACCATCAAAAACAAAAAATATATACAACATGAATGTTTTTTTTTTTTTTTTCTTTTCCTTCATTCCCTTTCTTGGACGGCAGATCTTCAACCAATCTCAAAGAGAGAGATAGAGATGGAGATTTGTGCATTTTCCCTTCTAAGAATCTCTATAATCTCTCCAGCAAACGAGCATGGTAACACATCGCCTCATGATATAGAACCTGGCTCTCTGTTCTTTCACAAGACTCGCGCATTTCCTCGTAAAAGAAGATCTCCCCCTCGAAGAAGAAGATGAAGAAGAAGAACTCCTCATGAAACTAGCAGCGGAAGAAGAAGAACTCCTCATGAGAGAAGCAGAAGAACAAGAAGAACTCCTCATGAAGGATGATGAAGAAGAAGACCCTCTTCCTTCCTTCTTCGACAGCTTCCATTTCTCATCGAAGTAGAGCTGAGGAGCTGCTGCAGCTGCCATGGATACTCTCCCCACCACTTTTGACAGAAACCAAGCGAAAATGAAACGAAATCCTACTTGGGTTTTTCCTCTTTTGGGTTTTTCTTCTCTTTCTTTCTTTGATTTTCTTCTCTCAATCTCTTGGGTTTTGCTGTTGGGAGTGATTGATGAGAGTGAGGGAGTATTTATAGGGAGTTTGGGAAGGTGAGATAGCAGATGGGTGTAGTAGACTAGCAGTGGGTGCCACCTGAGCCTTTGGGTTTTTTTTTTTTTTTTTCCGGTGCGCCTCGGGAGGACCACGATTTTATGTAGCCATCCCCCCCCCCTTTTTTTTTTTTTTCGTTTTTCATTTTTTATGAGAAATGCTCCAGTGCTCTCACAGTACTGTAAGTTACAGTGCTCCTAGTTACGTTGGGACACTTATACAGTACAGACCATTGATCCAGACTGGTCACTGGATCGTAGGTACGTTCTTAGGGTACCATGTCTATCATGTTAATATAACAAATATAAACCATTTGATCAATTGGTTTTAATTTGGACGGTCAAGATTAGTTGTAATAAAAAAATTGATCCGCATATTTCGTGGGGGCCATTATGGATTTCTTATGATTACAAGAATTTCTTATGTTTTGGAATCATAACCACTCCATTCATTGCTTGAAAAGAGGGATGGATAAAGAAAATAAAGCCAAAGAAATTGATCTTGTGATCAGTTGTAATTTTTTATAATTGTTCACTGGATGTGGTTTGGAGATAATAGACAGTTCAGATCAATTGATTGGATTGTCCAAGTGCAATTATACAGATTGGTGCACTGTAACTTATCATGCTCCAAGAGCACTGGAGTATTTCTCGTTTGCCGTCCTTTTTGAGTTGTGTATTATTTTATTATTTTTATAGTAAGGTCCGTTTCCAATGCTCACGTTAATGGGGTCCGTGTAAGTTAAGGCTGGAGTACGGTGTGCGTTTAGTACACAAACTACTAGTGAAGTGTACAACTGCAGCAGGACAAGACACTTAAGCGAGAGATCTGAGCCGTTCATCAAGATGGGTTTTGGATTCTAGGTTCCTGTGCTTGATAAAGTATCCTTGTCGGCTCATTTGGTGGCGCGTATGGGTGTGAAAAGAAATGGAAGGTTGAAAACTAGGTTGGTTTCATAGTCGGTGTAGATCAGCTTGATGAATGGAAGGACGTTTGACATAGGGCCTACCATGTGTGTGGTCAGGATCGGCTTGCATTGTTCCAGCTTGCCTTGCGAGGTGTGGCAAACGCACGGTGTATGTTGGTTGTTTGAATGAATCACTAGGCACGATCTATAGGAGAGAACTGATCACCTACAGCCACTTGTATGCTGCAACTTACTTTTACGAGTTCAAGTTTTCACTTTTGCCATTGTAAAGTGGGATTTTTACCGTAAAAATTCTGATCTTGTCAAACAAGGCTGGGCCCTTTAGAAGGGCAGAAAATTCTTTTACTTTTTTATAGTAAAATGACAAAAAAAACCCTCACATCTTTTTTATTAAAAAATGTTGGAAACCTGGAATTGGACGCGGATTCAACGCCACGTAGCTACGTAATGTTAAGACTCTGTGGAGCCCACTGTGATGTATGTGTTTAATCAACGCCGTCCATACATTTTTCCAGATCATTTTAGGTCAGGCGACAAAAAATCGAAGCATATCAAAGCTCAATTGGACCACACCGGAGGAAAGAGTTAGAATTGAGTGCTTACCGTTGAAAAGTTCTTGGGGCCGCAGAAGTTTTGGATCAAACTGATATTTATGATTCCCCTTCATCTAAGTCTATGTGACCTTATGAACAGTTTGGATGACAAATCAACATACCTGTGGGCCCTAAGAACGGTGGATGCCATCATTCCCACTGTTTCCTGTGGTGTGGTCCAATTGAGCTTTCGATTTGCTTGAATTTTGGTACGTTCCACGTAAATGAGCTGGAAAAATGGATGGACGGCGTGGATAAAACATATACGTCATACATCATGGTGGGCCCCAAGGAGTCCTGACACCACGTTGCTCAGGAGGGGTGGGTCACCACACAATCCGCGTCCCTCGGAGTCGAAGCATTTTAGGCCCATGTACTATTTATATGACATCCAACCCGTCAAACTAGTGCACCACATTATTTTGATAATGTGAACCAAAAATCAGGAGGTTGCCACCATCAGGTGGGCCGCACCATTAAAAAACATACAACAATCAAAACCCTCCAAATTCATGCGGGACCCACTTGATGCGGGACCCACTTGATTATTGATTGATATATGCATCATAGGATGATGCAACTGTTGGACGGATTGGATGTCATAAACACACCAGGTTGGACATAAAATGCTCAGCACGACCCTTTTTAAGGGGGTAGAAAAAAAAAAAAACAACAGAGGAGGCATCTTGCTCAATTCACTCGACAGAAAAATACATCGCGGGGTCGCGCTCGTGTATTAACGACAATCGATCCGCCCATCAGATAAGTCATCTCGTATTACATGTAGGTACCAAAATTCAGCATAAAAGAAAATTCAGGTGGACCACGGATCAGAGTACAAGTTGAGAGGGGACGCCTACCGTCGAATTGCATGGGGTCCACCTTTGGAGCGCATCTCGTATCTCTAGGGAAAATACTTATAAAAATAGGTTGTAGCTAAGCTGACGTACAACAGGATTGTAGAATACTCGATCAGATGATCATATTCATGGTATACTCGTGTTATCAATCTTCATATGTAAGGCCATGAGCATGAGGATCCATCGTGGACGACCAGTGCTCCCAAAATCTCCTTGACCGGACAATCCCATCCATTCAATATTCTACTTAGAAATGAACGGTATGTACGGGTGTCAATAGTGACCCCTCCAGTTCCGATCTCGGTACTGGTTAGAACTAGTCAAAGCTCCATGGTCCCCACCATCTTGATGTGATAGGAAGTTCAAGTGTACCATAGGAAACAGTAGGGATTGAATGCTTTCCATTGAAAATTTCTGATAGGCTCAGAAGTTTTAGATCAATCTGATTTTTGGGTTTTACTTCATCTAAGTTTTATTATGTTATAAACAGGTTGGATGGACAGATACAACGCTCAAGTGGACCACACCATAGGAACAAGTGAGGATTGAATGTCTACTGTTGAAAACTTAGTGAGGCGACATAAGTTTCGGATCAAGCTAATATTTTTATCTTCCATTCATCGAGGACTATATGACCTTATGAACAGTTTGGATGGAAAATAATCATTACATTGGATCCTACTAAGGTTTCAAGAATGGTCGTCATTGTCTCCACTGTTTCTTAAGGTGCGGTCCACTTGAGCCTTAGATCTGCCTACTTTTTGGGTTCGTGCTTTAAAATTAGTTGTTAAAATGGATGAACGGCATGGATAAAATATAGACATCATAGTGGGCCCCACATATCCCCTGCCAGGACCGTCCATCTCAAGCTAGGTCAAGCTAGGTCACGGTGGGTAATCCCCAATCCGAATCCGATTCCGTCCCGAGAAGAGGAATACAACAGCGGTCTACATTCAACGGAGAAAAGCCCAATATTGGCGGATCGGATCTCTCGTATTTCATTCGGGTTCAGGTCAAATTCTATCCACCGATTACGCGTGAGACCTTGATCTGATTCTGATTACATTTCATCTGACAGGGGAACGGTCCGTCAATCCAGACCACTCATCTGTTGCATCCCACCGTGGGTGGACCATGCTTCCGAAATCCTCTGATAGAAAAAATCGCTTTAAAGACAGGGTCCACATTCAACTGAAAAATTCTCTAGATTGATGGACCGATGTTTCTAATCTTGGGAATTTTTTTGGCGTGTGGTCCATCTTTGGTAGGAGGAAACTAACCAATTGCTAGGATCATGGAACCATTGGCCACAAATGAGACGGATTCTGTGATGTCCGTGCACTCTGTAAATATAATTTTTCTACCACAATACGCGAAAACCGATTGATTTGATTTCATTTACAGCGCCTCGCTGCAGTACGCTAACTGGTGCGCCTGCAGGCTTTTCTTCAGACCTGCTCCCAATTGCATGGCTTAGATTAAAAGTTCATTACGTGGAAAGCAACCTACGTGGAAGATGGTCGGTGCTTCCGTGCAAAATTACTCAAATACCACTAATGAATATTGAGGTTATACCTCTAGGGTCAGTGTGGCAACAAATAGCTAGAAACCATTAATCTGTGGGCCCATATGTGAGTGGGCCATGGCACGAAAATGTCACGAGTCCAATAATGATATCCATCTTTAGTAGCATTCAGCAGATGAACGGTCAGAAATAAACCTACTAATATTCCATCATTCCATGGCCAAGGAGGAGTACATATTAGGGTGGCTGTGCTGCGCCGCGCCGCGCCGTTGTAAACATCTCATCACTGCAGTGTCCGGCGAGTAGATAATAAAGAATATAGACAGCCGTCCAAAATTCCATCGCCTGATCAACGCCAATTTTGAGATTTGCCCTTCTAGGGTGGGCTCTGTTTTTGAAATGAAATGCTAGGGCTACTATTGCTTGCAGACGTACACTTTTCTACTTTTGACTATGAGCGCCGATTGCTTGCGAACCCTACGTGTGGTCCACCGTGATTTTTGTGAGAAATCCACACCGTACATTTGATTTACCACCTCATTTTAGGACCTAGGGCAAAAAAGGAGGCAGATCCAAAACCCAATTGGGCCAGATGACAGGAAACAGTGGGGAGGGGAATGCCTACCCTTGAAACCTTTCTGGTCTACCATGATGTTTATATGCCATCCAAACCGTTCATAAAGGTCATTACCACTTGGATAAAGTGAAAGTACAAAAATATTAGCTTGATTCAAAACTCTTGTGGCGCTGCGAATGTTTCAACGGTGAGCGTTCAATCCCCACCATTTCCTGTAGTGTGGCCCACTTGAGTTTGGATCTGCCTCAGTTTTGGTCTCTTTGGTCTCATGTCCTAAAAGTGAGGTAGCGGACTGGGTGGATATCTCACAAAACATTACAGTGGGCCTCACGATACAACACTTCTTTCTACTTTTGGCTATGCGCCTGTGCAACTTCTAGGCCATTATACAGGCCGCATGAAACTTCTTCAATCCAGACCGACCAAACCATGTGGCTCACTGCAGATTGATGGATTCTATCTGAAAATAATACTGGTCACTGATCAGATAATGCCAAGAAACCCAATCGGTATTCGGTAGCCATCCAACGTCCCGAATTTAACGGGTAGTATGAAACGATTAACATCATTCGATGAGGTTTAACGGGCCCTACAACTTGGACGGTGTGGATTAACATACATACATTCCAACGTGTACGGCGACGAGTCACGATCATTTAGGAATCGGTGGATTACTGACATATTGTAATCGTGGGTGGACAAAACAAAACGATAAAATACATCTTTATCATTTCAGTTTATTGAGTCAGGCAAGCCTGATGACTGGACCGGATCTCGCACGGATCTGCTACGTAGGCACGTGTTGAGCGCTTGTATTAGGCGTCTGTGCATGGGCGGTGGCAAGGAGCGCGCTGCGAATATTCCTCTTTCCGATGAACTGCAGTCACAGACGAGGATGAGGACGAGCGCTTGGTAAATTTACTCCAAGGATGATCACATGAGGCACATGTGCCGGTTTAGTGGGGTAGGGCCCACAAGATTTACGTAGTTTAAAGATGAGCTTTAATAAGCTCACACGCGTGTACAAGTCAGTTATTGCACACGCTACCACATATGCCATTGTTTTAGGGAGGTGCAATATCCAAACCATCCATCAGAAGGGTGCCGGTATTCAGATTCAATGTCTCAAGAATCAGGTCTTTCCATGGTCAGGTGGCGAACTTATCAGAAAAAAATGTACGGTTGTGAACAAACAGAGAAAATTTTCTAACCCATATCATGGTGGCTCTACTGAGTGGACCACCTTTATATTTAAGGAGATGAATCTAAATTGTTAGGTCCGCATGATGGATGGATTGGATATGTCACCTTTATGCCACGTTGGCAATGTGGTGGCGTGTTCATTAGCTGACTTGTACACGCCTCTGGAGTTCGCATAGCTCCTTGAAAGATGCCTGACGCTGATCACACGTGTCGCTCTGCAGAATAGGGGCGCCGTGTTTGTAGTCAGTAGGACCAGTAGTCTACCGACTCGGTCCTGGTCAACGCGGAAAGTGGACTCGCGTGAGTACAATTTGAAAGCGCGTTCACCTCACACGTGTAAATTTTGCACACATATGGAAGATCGGGGCTGCACGACAAGAGATAATCAGCATCCGTATGTACGATATAAAAATAAGGTCGATACGCTTTTCATATTTTCAGGAGACTGTAGATAGAATTTGGACCGTTGGTCAGTTTCATTAGCGGCTCAAATAGGCTTGTTTTGTTCTGTAAATGCGTGGTCCACCAGATGATCATATGGGCATTGTTATTGAGATATGACATATACACAGGGCGAGAAGCTTGATGTGAGGATCACATCTCGTACGTCTATGCTTTGTTTGCACGTGTGAGGCGAGTAGCTTAGCATCCTCGAATGTGTAACCAACAGCATGGAAAGCGACGTATCAGAGAAAATACGATCACGGGCGAGAGCGCGTAATCCTTTCGGAGATTGTAACGCTGAGCCGCACGAGTCACCCTGCACGCCAACCTCTACACGCGGACACACGTTCCAGCCTTGGACACGCGTGCGGGATCCGAGTCGTATATCAGGTGAAACCCACAGTTTAGATTGTGTGTTCAAAAACATGACAGTCGACTTTGAGGTAGTACGTAAGAATGTAATAACGATAGAGGTTTATAGACTTGCAACTTTCTGACCGTCCATTACTGGTATACTTGTGACCCACGTGAGATCTAAATCTCCTGAATTTTTTGTCTAGATGATCTACACAGTGCATACAACTTGATGGATGGCTTGGATGTGCCACGTATATGATGGATTCGATCATCATTCGTATGTGTTGAGGTATATATGTTGGACGGGTGCACCTGGGACCAGCAAACACTAGGTACGTAAAACATATCGCTCCTTCTCACCTTATTCCTGTTCGAATTTATGTGGGGTCCAGAAGGGCCCATCTTAATAAGGTAAGATGAATCTGTGCTCATTTACCTCTTTATATTTTATTACACACGTGTAAATTTAGCACACGTGTAGTTTGAAATTTTTGTGAGGTGTACAACAGCCAATCATTTGTTTCGCTGTGGCCCACCTGAGGTGTAGACTGGCCTGATTTCTACCCCAAAAGATCTAAAGAATGTAGCTCACCTGATCAAAAGCTTACGTCTGGCACACGTGTCGTAATGTGACACATGCACCCACCCGTGTAATTAGCAAACCTATATGTTCGGTTAAGGAAGTGCGTTCATACTATTAACGGTCCAAATTCAACAAACAAATACTAATTAATGGAAAATGTTTATTAACATTAAAAAAATGAAAACATGCAAAGCTATCTAATGTGATTCCCACAGCTTCAACAACTTAATCAGGTTAA
The DNA here is from genome assembly GCA_021015155.1 of Magnolia officinalis. Classification (NCBI taxonomy): domain Eukaryota; kingdom Viridiplantae; phylum Streptophyta; class Magnoliopsida; order Magnoliales; family Magnoliaceae; genus Magnolia; species Magnolia officinalis. Next base: position 90,033,922 of record JAJHSJ010000006.1, on the reverse strand, counting down.
TCTATGCCACGTGTATAATTTTAAAGAACTCGAGAATCAACCCCAATTCTCACGTGTGTTGCACATACCATACCTCATGTAGAGCTGTTGCAGACAGTTCCATGGCTAAGATGGATTAGAAAAGGTTGATCGGAAGTGGAGGTGATCCGGACCGTCAAAACTTAAAATAGACGTATCTTGCAAATTGGAATGAGCTATCGGACGATGTACCATATATGATTTTGGGGTAGGATGAGCTATTTTATTCACCTGACCCTACCCGTAATTTGCAAAATACCATCAAATCGAATGTCAAAATCCCGTTTTATTTTCATTTTTACTAATTTTAGTAAGTTTTGGTTTTAGTATAACTATTCATCCATTGGGCTCTAAGAGTTGCGCCCAACATGAAAAGTGCTTACAATAATTAGGAGAACATCATGGTTTGGCCAAATAAGACATGATTTTGACCGAAAACCATGCATATTAGTAGACATCACGACCATTTATAAATAGTTAGTTTACTAATTATAGTAACTCGCGATGTCTAGAGTTTTAGTTATAGTTGATTCCGAAACTTCTCCCATGACTTGTTATCTATAGTCAAAGGGTTGTGAACATGTTTATTTCATTCATCAGTCAAATTATGATTTTTATAGAATTTATTTTATATTTTTCTTATTTTTTCTTAGTGGATTCGAAAAGTTTATGTGAGAGTCCAAAGAAGCTCCGTGTATTCAGAGTAGTTATTCTCGAGGAAGACGGTGATTGACCACATCACGATCATCCCTATGTCAATACCCCATCTAGTACTAATAACCAAGAAAATGAAAATTGTTACCTTCCAAGATAAAATTCACTCATAGTAGTGTACATGCACATTGTCTGCGTATACCATCTATATATACCACTACTACATGCATCGATGTTTAGAAAATACGCACTAAAATAAAGGCTTACGAAAGTGCAGCACGTGCCACTGGTCCTGACGTGTATTTTAAAGTGTTTTTCAATGCTTAGGTTAACTACCTTGAAAATGATGTTTATTCGCGTAGAAATATTACTAAGATTAATGATAATAAATCCCATTTTTTAAAACTATAAGGCCCTTAGTACGCCATGTCTCATGGATGGGGCGCTATATATATTGTTTTGTTACTCTTTTTACATAGGATGCTTTTATTTTAAATTTTTTTTTAGTACACTTTGAATGGCGTATTTAGACCGGTCAAAGTTCCTTCCAAGAGCGTACATATTTATACGTTAGCTCATATGGTACCGGTACCACTGCAACCTATGGTAGTACCTGCCTTTTGTGGGCCTATATACGTGGTACCAGTACCACTGCACCTTATAGTAGTACCTGCATTTTGTGGGCCTATATTTGTGAACCTTGCATCAGAACCTCCCATCCATCGTCTTTTATCCTTCTTACCATAGAAAAAATATAGGTTGATTTTGTTTATATTTAGCTGACTATAATTAAATTAGATGATCTAAAAGATGTCACGTGACAATCATACCATATGTGTTATAGATGAGCTTTAAAAGTAAAGAGTTAGAGACATATACGCGTAAAAAGCACTAAATGATAAAGTACCAAGAAAATTACTTTCTCAGAGATAAGAGGTAAAGACTTCGCCAACCTTTTCTATACGGGAGTCTAGTGAAATAAAGATTCTTCAGTAAAGTTTCGAACGCATATTGCTTCAAGAGAAGCACATGAATTCTCTTGTATGTGTTATAATGCAATAGATTAAATTTACTTAGAAGCTGAAGATAATTTGTACAACTAATCATTCAAATCTTTCATGCAGCTGAAAACCACACATGGCCATTGCATTTTCAAAACAATAAAGCTACACTTGAAGATGAGCTAAAGGCCACACACCAATATAATCACACAACTTTTTAACTCTACGTTGTTTATCTCTTCCGTCTCCATGGGCACATTAGTTTAACATTTTATCTTAATTCCATCCACTTTTGTTCAGTGTTATACAACAACAAGTTTAGATCCATTATCTTAGCTTAGTTTTGCTATTATCTAACACTTCGTTATAATATACCGGTAGGTTAGTCATTGGATCCCCAGATTACATAGTTCTTACTTGGTATGTCTTCGGTCATATCCTACTAACCTCATTCCATGATCATCACGTGACCATATAATATTTTCACTGATATTTTTGTTAGCAAAGACCTCCATAGATAATATATTTTGCTTATTTTCTTTTTTCCTTTGCTGATTGTCCTTCCCTGAAACACTAATTAATAAAATCAATAATTCAACCTTTATTTTAATTTTCCTATCTTTTATTACTTTATTAAGAAACACAATTTAACATTATCACCGTTGATAGAAAAGTCCATGACTTTAAGATAAAAAAAACTTATTTCGAAGGACAAACTCTCACCTTCTCAAATTGTATGATAGCTAAATGGTCAGGTATACCAATCTCCACAAATCTAATCCTAATTCAGCTAATTTGGCACATGTTGTCACAAGCATTTAATTTGATTTGAATTGAACACGACCCTAGCACAATCGACACTTAATATAATTGCATATACATTTAGCCAAAATCAGACCATTCGTCATACGTGTGAGCATGTGTTCGGATTGAACAACAATAGATTCAAAACTTAAGTGAGCAACAACATAATGTACAATATAAAATTATTCTCACCAATACTAAATTCATGTGGTGTCACCCACCTGAGTTTGGAACGGCTTCAAAATTTTGGCGCGTCCCTTCATCTAAGTTAGGAGGGTATGATGAATGGTTTAGATGGTGTACAGCCCTTTCAGCCTTTATTTTTTTATTTTTTAAAACACACACCCGCCACACACCTATGGGTTTCAAACCCAGGACCCTTGAAACTCCTCAGAGCCTACCACTTGGGCAAGGACCGGAACCCCTTTGATTCTGACAAAGAGTTTGAAATGTTTTGTCGGTGGCCATCACTTGTGGTGCAGCCTTGTGGTGTGTACAGTCCTTGTGGTGCAGCCTAGCTATTTGAATATCTGGGACGCTGTTTAGCTGGTGACCTGGCACCAGCCAGCTAGCGGGTATCAAAGCTCTATGGCCCCAGCATTTTTACAGCTCCTTTTAAGGACGAGCCCGGAATTGAAGCATATCTGGAGCTCTAGTGGACCACACCACAGAAAACAGTGGGATAACGACCGTTGAAACTTTTTTAAGGCTCACAACAATGTTTATTTGTCATCCAACTTGTTCATAAGGTCACTCAGACCTGGATGAACAGAAAACACAAATATTAGCATAATCCAAAACTTGTGTTGTCCCCAAAAAAATTTCAACGGTAAGCTTCAATCTACACTGCTTCCTGTGGAGTGGTCCACTTGAGCTTTAGATCTTCCTTATTTTTGGCCTCATCACGTAAAGTAAGCTGGAAAAATGAATGCATGGCGTGGATAAAACATACGCATCATGGTGGGCCCACATAGCTTTGACACTAGCTAGCTAGCTAGCTGTGTTGGGGTCACTAGCCAAACCCTGTCCAAATTCGTGGTCGGGCTAATTTTTTAACCACTAGCCTAGCAACGACCGGCGCATATAATGGATAAGGTGGATTCAACGTGGGACCCACAGAAGCCTGGTACTGGCCCATATGAACTTTTACATAAAGCGGTTTCTTTCCCGCCCATGTGTCATGTATGTAGGATATCTAATCCGTATTAAAGGTGGGCCACGCTCTAATGATCGTTTGATCAGTATGCAATTGGATGCCTACTGTTTTGAGGTTGTGTCTGGTCTGATGAGTGTATTAGCCTGATTTGGTTCTCATACGATTTTCATACGGTGGTCCACATTTTGAATGGACCAGATATTCTTCGCATGCGACAAACTTGCCAAAAAGGAATGGCTGTATGTGGAAGTTCACATACAGCCACTGTACGTCTACGTTTCTATTGTAAATCCAGAGGCCAGGTCTAGTAATCCGTGGATGGATTACCAGTTCTGGTAGTCCTCTCTCATATGAACATCCATTTTCGATGGTTTTGGGATCTCATGGACGTGTAACCCGCAATAAGAAACCATTAAAAACTCTATTTCAATCGATTTTGCACGTGCACCGTTCTGATTCTTTTACCATACACGTGGCATACATAGACCTCGATCAGAACCATTCAAACCCTTGGCCCCATAGTTGTTTCGAGAATGGCTTGAAAAATGCTGGAAAGAGCGATCTTAACCTTCCAAAAGGTGGCCAAAATGGGCAACGGTCCAGATTCGACGAAGAAAATCAGATGGTTAAGATCCTCGTACCAGAACCTTTTTTACATGAGATGACTTATGTGCCGGTGATCGGGTATTTTGACCGGTCAACGTTATATTAAACATACATTAAATATATCTCTTATATTTAGCTTACACATGCGGAATAATACGTACACATAAGAAAGGTCGGAGAATATATTGGATTCCGAAAAAACCCCTACACATGCCTAGTAGTCAATGGTCAAGGTCCCACTCATTATTAGCTGTTGATTATCATGCAGGAGCATGTGAGTGAGGGTATCTTAGTCATTTTTTAAAATATTTTTTTTTGGTCCATTCAAAGTTTTAACGGCTCTCTGAATAATTTGTGATATTTATATATTTAACGTATAAAGGGGCAGTTTTGGAAGAGTAGGGGCGTTTTGGTAATTTTATAAAAGAAAATGTCGAGGTATTTTAGTTGTTTCCCAGTACTATATGTATGAAATACCATGGATTGGATCTGGCGCGGAAATTACACTGGTCAGGTTATCGCCGCTGTTTTCGGTACAACGTGCGTAGGCGTGCTAGAATTGGAATTGCTGCGGGTGTGCCAGGATTGGAATTGTGGCTTCAATTCAAATCAAATAACAATGAGTCTAAGTACCAATATAAGTATAGGTAGACAGGCAGAGTGTATGATTGAGATTTAATAAAATTGGTCGCCTATTCATCTACTCCCTCAATGTATAAAATTATATCAAGCAATATTCTGAGCGTGGGATTCATCTTCTGATAATGGGTTACTCATTTATCTTCCATACGAAAGGACTTTTCGTTATAGATAAATGAAAACAAGGAATTTTTACTGTCGATCGCGAAGAATAGCTGTAGAACGCCTTTTTCAAGTGATGAACTCAAATTACAGCTAAAGATTACCAATTACATGATTAAAGTTATGAATTAAACTACGGAATGTAAACGGCAGGTTGAAAAGTAAATGATTACACTAAGAAATGTACCTTACTTGATGGGAAAAGTAAATGATTATATTATGGAATGTAAATTGACTGGTAATTGAAAGATAAATTTTGATTTGATTAGGTTGGTATGAGATGGAATTTTCCTTTTGTATTCATCTTCTATTTATATCTTTGATCCCACCATCTAGATCCTTCTCACATTCTGACGGTTACTATAATCGTTCATCACTACCTAGATTCCTCTGTTTCTCCTTTTACCATCTGTCCTGTAACTGCTTTCACATGATTGCTTCTTCATTGATAGCTCAAACAATGACACGGTACCGTTTGATACGCTCCAACTATTATTATCAAGAAATCTTCTCCATACATATGTGCAGATCTTCGAATATGCTATGCAGATATGTACAATTCACACATAACTCTTCCTGATTGGTTCTCAAAGGGAAGGGCGATAATGGGGATAAACATTGCCCTCCCACGCCGCTTCACCTTTGGAAAAAGGTGAAAGTGGCTTGCAACCCCTCCTTAAATGTATCATTTATTGCCTATATGTGTCAACAAGACAATAATTGACTTTAGCCGATTCACCATAACACGTCAGCGACGATTGCACTTTATCGAAACATGAGATGAACCCTGTCCCGACACATGTTCTTAAATTATTTCTAACAAAACCGCAATGATTCCCTAATAAATGCTTCATTCCCTCGGCCGATATAAACGCTGTTTCAAATTCTTTTCATTCTTAGACCTTTATCCCTGTTATTCTTCTAAGCAAATCCCAACTTTCAATTCAGTTCTCAAGCAATGGCTGCCTCTTCATCTTCTACTCATACATTCCATCAAAATGACTCAATTACATTGATTGATGCACTTGTTGATAAGTGCATTAATAAAACGATATTTCAATTACCCATTGTTTATTATCACTGCTTAGGTCTGACATTTACTCCCTTAACGGAAGTGGAGGAAGTCAGCATGATGGATCCCCTGTTTCCTCTCTGTCCCGGTGAGACACTGCTGATTCAATTTGATTCCGTCCTCAATGTCACCAATGCTTTAAAGAATTCTCGATCATAGCCGAAACCACTCCCAGAATGGGAGGCTTGTTTTGCTCGTGTATCTTCTCAATATGAGACATTATGGAGAGAATCGACATCTATGAGTGCATCAAACTCTCCATCCACGACTGTCCAGCAGATCCAACTCTACTTCTTGCAGCTTTAACCTTTTGGAGCTCATCGACCAACACCTTCTTCTTCGGCTGTGATCCCATGAGTCCAACCATATTTGATTTCTCAGCTCTATCCCAACTACTCTATTTTGGTAAAGCTGTTTATCTAGGCTTCACGCAAAAAGAGGTCAAACGCTTCACGAACAAGGCTGGCAAAGCTCATTCTCACTTCATGATAGCCTAATGTAATCATAGTGGACTGGTTGATTATGAAGAGCATATCGCGTTACTGATGTTTTGGATCTGTCGGCATTTGCGTTGCGTGAATGCCTTGCAAATCACTGCTGAATATGTCTTACTGGCTGAGGTCCTTGCCCACGGTTAAAGGCTTGCTTGTTCGACCATCTGTACATGGGGATTTACGAAGTTACTAAAAAGAGTCTATATTCTGGAGGAGGACCGTTGTGCCTTCTCTAGATGAAGATTTAATGAGTACTTATGCCCTTTCCTTATACATCACTCCATTCATTTTGAAGCCATCTACACTTCTTATGGTGAGCGTGTCATCCACTCCCGCCAAGAAACTCAATCCTTCTCAGTGTATGTGGATACATTGTTTTTTACTTTGGACATGGGCAAGCGAAATTGGTCATTCATGCCATTCAATGAGGGAGAGTATAGTCTCGGTTGGCTCACCGATCGATACGCACCAGAGGATGATAATGCAACATCTGAAACGTTTCTGGCTTAGAAGGGTTATCTCATCGGCCAAGACCTTCCCTACAGTGGTTTTATTGAGTTGATCAAGAATGCTAAGCCCAGAATCAATCAATACTATTCGAACTTGTTCGCTTGGCAGCTTGGTCTCATTCAATGCATCCCCTATCCCCTCACTCAAAAGACCTACAATCAACCACCCTTCAGTTGGTAGGTTGCGAACAATCCTGAACTCTACCGACCTCTATTTTCTTCTTTATGAGAAGCCAATCAGGATTTTGACCTCCCCTGGTATACAAATCGACCACAGGCATTGGATACTTTCATTGTTTGGTGGAGGAATCATTATAAGAGGTTGTTGAGGAAATCTCCAAAGGAGATCATAACTTAACTTTCTTCAAAGCTTGAGCCTAACGGAAAGAAAATGGTAGCGCCCTCATTGGCCAACACACCGAGCCGAAAAACAAACAAGCCGAAGGCGAGATTGGCCACGACATCTCCTCTCAAGCTCCATTGACAGAGGTTGTTACTGCTTCAACATGCCAAATGGTCGTGACGAGGATTTCTACCGCTCTTGCACCCTCACCAGTTAAACAATCTCCAACAGCTTCAAAGAGAATTCTTGACTTAGGAGCTTAACTTGGTCCACCTCCAAAGCCTCTTGTCTTAACTCTCAGACATGTAGATCCTCCACCAATAGCAGTGGATCGACCATTGATGGCCTTACTAGGGCCTCGACGGGCATCGAGTACTTCCTCGGCCGAGGCCATGTCCTCTTTTGAAAAATATTTCAAAATCTAGTATTGGCTACGTCTCTCCATCATCGATTACTCAAAAAAAAAATTGAGGAAGGCTTGAAACGTCATCAAGAAACTTGTTATAACAAACGTTGGAATAAATTGTGGTGGGATAGGGAAAGATTAAATGACCCTGGTCTCCCTTTTGATGGAAGGTATCTTACCCCCTATCATCCCAATCCGCCACTATTTCCTACTTCAAGGCGAGTGCAGGCGACGGTAATAAAAAAATCCTTAGGTTGTGGATAAACGATCCATCATTTACGTTGTCTGTTTTGACTTAGATGGAAATTAATGGGCTTCACCATAATATGCATTGGATGTAGGATTTGTTTTCATGATCAAAATTATATTTATGTTATGGGCTTTATTATCCATATAATAATAAAAATAAATCTTATATTAGATTATTTTAAACCTTTGATTATTTAAACTATTTTCTTTCAAGGTACACCATGACTTGTAACATCAAGACTAAGAGAACAAGGTTGGGTTCAAGCTAGGCTAAGGTAAATCCTGCCCTGGTCTTAGCCTAGCTCACTACCATTCCTATCAGAGTTTCAAAAGCGCAATAAAAAATTAGAATGTTCTAAAGGTTCATATTAATAGATTAAGCCCCAATAACCAACATTTAGATATCTAATTTATATAAAATACAAAAATTAGAGATTTGAGTTTAGATATCATTTTGGTTGTGTTGTTGTACACTATTTCATGAATGCCTATTATGTGCCTTTAAAATAGAAGGTTCTTTCTTATATTTATCTTATAAGAAGAGATGAGGAAAGCGAACACATTGACCTTAGAGTGGGGTTAGGGTGGCGAATAAAGACACACATGTAGTGGGCCTCGTACATATGGATGTGTGGATGCAATAGAAGGAGAAGAGAAGCTGTCTCTCATTCTTTCTTCTCACTTCTCTCTATCTCTGTGTGGTGACTCCTTAATGGGTATGGACATCCATGACTCTCTCTTTTCCATCATCTTAGTTTGTAATATGATCTTATTTATAATGAGCTTATGGCTCCAGGACGCCAATATGGTACTTCGCCACCCTAAAGACTTTGGTATGCTTTATATTTAAAGTTTGAAATCTTACCTAATTATATACTCAAATTAACAATATCCCTGCACTAGATATGATCATTCATTTTAAAGATAATTCTTATGCAGATAAGTGATGGAACATAAGATCTCAATCATTGGAATAACAACCTAGTGTAATGAAAACATTTTAATGGTTAAAACAAAAATCAATTATTAAAATATTCATGAAGCCATTTGAAACTTTTAGATACTGATACTAGTGAAAAAATTACTTGACGAACGGTCTGACCATTAGTTCTTAGCCACAAAAGTGTCCTTAGGTGTCTAGTGGATCGATTTCTTATTAGATTATATGGATCTTAATTGTATCATAATGCATGAACCTAATGACAATATATATGAGCCATTGTAATTGATTTTGTAAGGTGGAGCACATTATACTAGGAACTTAACCTCCCCGTACATCTTAAGGTCTAAGGATTTGTAAAATCTAGTACATACACAAGTCAATTAGAATCCAAACATTTTCACTCTCCTGGTCCAGAGACTTGATTTGTTTCTCTAATGCAAGCATCCAACATGTTCAATATTAGGATCCTATTTCTACAACACACTTACTGTAACACCCTGAAAATCGGGAGTCACGCATACACTCGACTCCCAAGTTCCCGAGTATTACTTATAACCGATTTTCATTAATATGCATTTAATCAAGTTAAAATGCGAAGCCTGAATTTCCTGGAACATGAAGCACAACCACACAAGTCTACTGAAATAAAAGAGATCTAGTATATATACAGGTCCACAAATATAAATGGGTCGCACAAGGCTTTGCCCAACAAAACTACAAAAAGAATGATATGATCAAAAGAATGGGTTGAGTCCACTACTCAGCGATCCAACGCTCCATCTACGGATCCGAAGAAGACCCGCTCATCAGCTGAAAGTAGGAGAACTCGTCCTCCTCCTCGTCAAGGCTCGCGCTGTCAGGCTCCTCGAACTCATCGCTACCTGTAGCTATTGAAGAGTGACGCAGGGGAGAACGTGAGGTCGAGCACCGTCTTCCTCAAGAGGATAACTATTCCGAATCCACGGAACTTCTCTGGACTCCTCACAGAGACTTTCTCGAATCCACGAGAAAAGAGAGCAGAAAATAAAAATAAATTCTAATAAATTCGAAATAGATTAATCAATGCATAAAAATGAGTTCACAACCCTTTAAATAAGGGTACTAAGCAATGAGAAAGAAATCATAATCAAACTACAACTAAAACTCCTAGAATTCGCGACTTACTATAAATAGTAAACTTACTATTTTATAGACGGTTGTGATGTCTACTAGTGCGCAAGGTTTTCGGCCAAAAATAGTAAGTGTCCTATTTGGCTTCACCAAACCGTTCCCCTAATTATTCTAAGCTCTTTTCACGTTGGGAGCAACTCCTAAAGCCCGACGGATGAAGAGTTATAGTCAAACTAAAACTTACTATTTATAGTAAAAATGAAATTGAAATAGGGAAATGACCGTCGAATCAGGGGTTTCTCGTAATTCTGAGCGTCGTAACCCGGCATAGTGGGGTGGTTGGCTAAAGTAGCTCGTTCTACCCCAAAATCATATATTTTATGTCGGCTAACTCATCCCGGATTGCGAGATACGCCTGATTGAAGGTCCGATGGTCCAGATCACTTCTGTCGCCGACCGGGCCTTTTCTGATCCATCTTTGCCATGTAATTGTCCGTGGCCCGCTTTACATCAAAGAGTCTGGTTGGTGTTTTAAAATACCGTCCCAGAGTGGGAGTGAGTGATCAACTCAGTGGGTGCTATTAGTCTTAAGTTGTAACAAACATCAGTTATAATAAGAATTTACTGAAAAATAATCATTCATAAACACTGAACTAATCTTATTAATGCGTATGCATGATAGATGATATGATGCATGCCCTCGTCACAACACTCCCTCGAGAGACTCCATCTAACGATCGCATATGACCAACACTCCCTCAGAGGTACCTCGACTGCCGAGTCGCCACCCTAACTAGTGCGATGCGATGATAATGTTAGCCAAGTTCTTAGTTAAGTCCATTCATCCAGCAGGTTGGAAAATCTGACACACCCCACGTATCAATGCCCTCAACTGGTTGCGAGCCCAAGACCCCCCAATGTGTGAGGCCAAGGCCCCGCGATCCTTGATCCCGTCAGATTCTCCATCCTCGACTTCAAGCACATGGGGAGTGCTGAGAAAAAGGGATCGCTCATGGTCACTACGGGGAGGCGTCACCCCAGCGTAAGCCAACAGCTCGGACACGGTGTCCCATTCCACCATGCCCGGCTCACGAGGCGGTGGATCGGTATCAAATGGTTAGCACTGGGCTACAACGGTTGTAGGGTGTTCCAGGTTTCGTACATATGTGAGCAAACAAGGTTAACAAACAAGGTTGGTCAGTAAGTAAACTAGACCGCACGAGTTAGGCGAGCACGTGATGAGCGACATCGGGCACAAGGGACACATGTAGTCGAACTACTGCCACCCGTACACACCCGCCCAAACCCACAGGTTAAGCCCTAGCATAGTCCTACTGATGGGACTACCGTCTCTCCTCATGTTGCTGACCAACCCGAGGGTATGATGGTGATCTATAACATGCCAACTAACTAGGATATCAACTAGCATATCAATATCATATTTTCATGCATCTCAATCATACAAAACAGATACTCCTAACAAGCAAGTTATCATTATCATGAAACAAAGTGCATGTGAGTTGTTTGGGTTTGTGAGGAAGATAAGCACTTTTTTCATCTTAAGGAATCATATGTACAAGAGTAATGAATCATACATACTATGAAGCAATACCATATGGAAAATTCAAACAAGGCATGAGTATGTAATCATCCATACACAAAATCATGTGAGCGGCAAGAACAACACCATATGAGAACCAAACATACAATTCCATACAATTTCAACAAATATGCAATCCCTAGGGTTTCTCTACATTCTCCAAATACATCATCCAAGAAAACAAAATCATTAAATTCATAGTAAAATTGGTGCTAGGCCACCTAAGAACAATAGTCCGCACCTATGGATCGTTGAGATCTTGGAAACGACCTAGGAGGGTGGATTTGGGGTCGATCGGCCGAAATCCCTAAAGCACACATTCGCATGTCAGAAATTCATGCCAATCCCTCCTCAACACAAGGGTTTTAAGAAAAAAGGATGAGGGATCTTATCTAGGCGATCAACGAAACAAATGGGCGGTCGTGGAGGAGGGTTTTTTCTTGGAGGAGAGGTAAGGAGTCATAAGATTTGATTTCCTTGGGCCCCACCTCGATCTAAGGTCCACCTTGCTCTTCTTCCCTCTCTCTTTCTTCTCCTTTCTCCTCTTTCTCTTCTCCATTTTCTCTATTTTCTCTTTCCTTCTCTAGGGCAAAATCGTATGGGGAGAGGGGGTGCTCAAATGAGCCCCTTTTATAATGCCAGATTTGGTGTAAATGGCCCCAATGGCTAGGTTTTCACTATACTAGACCTATGAGAGGGTCTTTATAAGCTCTAGGGCCCACTATGGGGTGTACATATTGATATACACCGTAAGATAGTTAGCCCTAATAATGATCTATGTATGGATACGATCAGCCCGCCATTTGGATGCGCCGATCGACAGATATGATTAGAAGTCTGATCAACGGTCGCTGATGGTCGATCGGGGCCGCGGCTATACGGATATGAGCAGGGAAATATCTCTACTCCATGGGTAAAGTTTAGTCGTAAACCGATGGTCCGAAATCCTCAACTTTGCATATGAGTGGACGACCCAATTCACTTAAGTTTCAGTTCATTCCTTTAAGATATTTGCACTTCTCATGCACTCATACTTTGGCTCAAGTTGAGCGGTTCTAGACCGTTCTTAGGTCCGACTCCCGCGATGGGCGTCAAGCCCAGTAAGACGGACATTATTCTATAGTTTTGGAACTAGTGGCCCACCAACGAGCGGTCTAGAGCTTGTTCGGGAAATCGGGGCATTCCTGGAATGAGTTAGGTACTGAGATTTCTCATGGGCAATTATTAGGGTTTAGATTAACTATGTTCATAGTGTGGCCCATTTATAACTAGTGAAAGTGGAGATTTGGTCATAATTACTTTGAATCGTTGGTTTTTGGCTAAAAAAGTAACGGGGTTGATTTAGTCTATTATTTAAGATCCGGGCCTTATCTGACTCGACCCCGGTTAGATCTTTAATTTAGTCATGATTGTCTTAATTAGTTAGCGATGAGTCGGTTAGATTTGGGTTCTATGTAAGTAAATCATGGGGCTACACCTGATGTTCAAGTGATCGGGCGGATTCGTTGGCTTCATACGGTTGATTAATCAGACTTGTGCAGTTCTTTACTGGTACCACTCCTGTATAGACTAACATTGAGTGCTAATGGTCATTAAGTGATATCATAAGTTAATTAATAAATTTTTTTTAATAAGATTTTGGAAAATCTAAAACAGTGAAAATCAAGGATGTTACACTTACACTCCTATGTAGGGCAGTGCATAAAGACATCGACTTGTTAAACCTGATGGTGGAGACGTTACAACCCAATTTGTCACTGGTTTCCTTACATGGATGTACGAATTACAACCACATATATATTTCTATAACCTGCTTTCTGATCATGGAAAAATAGGGTACCAAGATCCTTGAAATAAAATTTTCTTTTTACCGATGGTCATTGTGTCCAATCTCAAGATTTTAAGGATAACGAGAGACATTCCTTTACACATGCAATGTTATAACCACGCTTTAGTTATGGCATTGACGACATGTTCATCATGTATAGTTAGGGGTGATTGTTTTTTCATTTATCAGTGTAATTCATTGCAAATGAGTAATGATTATTTACCCATGTAATTGTAGCAACCCTCTCGATGTTGACATTGATAGGGAGCTTGTTTGCCTACCTTCCGACTGTAGAAAACACTATCATACAATTTTCATATGTAAGCATTGTAGGGCCCACTGTAATATATGTATCTTATCCACACCGTCAATCCATTCTGCTGGTTTATTTTAAGGCATGAGCCCAAAAATGGGTAGATATGAAGCTCAAGTGGACCACACCATAATAAATTAATAAATTGAGGGAATTGAATGCCTAATGTTAAAAACTTATTGGGGGCCACATAAGTTTTGGATCAAGCTAATATTTGTGTATATCCTTCATACATGTCAATGTAATCTTATGAACATGTTGAATGATAGATGCACACCCCCGTGTGCCTTAGGAAGGTTTCAATTTTGAACGGTGGATGTCATTAACCTTTGTATCCTATGGTGTGGTCCACTTGAGCTTATAATCTATCTTATTTTTTGGCTCATGCCCTAAAATGAAATGGTAAAGCAAATGAATGGTGTGGATCACACACACACACACATCACTATGAGACCCACAATTTTCGAGACCTAATTACATAGTTACTTTCCTCTCAAACAACTATCCTTCAAAAGTAATTATTAGTTATTTACCCCCATTTAAATATGTAAATGATTTTTTTTTTTTAAGATCATTAAGTCAATGGTTGAGATCATGCATTGACACACGACACTAACAACCCCTACCCAAGAGGAGATACTTAGGCCTAATTTAACTTAATGGTTCAAATAGTCAAACTCTAATGCAAAATTGAGTAAGATTGCACCATGCATTAGGTTCAATTCGAATATGATCAACACAACCTAAACTTTTATTCCGGTTGGTTGGGTTGAAAATCCTTAACTTAACCCTAGGTTGGGTTGGCTCAATTGATGCCTTGAGCAACCTGACAACTCAAACACCACACTATATCTAGTGCATATACATCTAGCAACGACTAACATAGATGATATAGATATTAAATCTTGACATGCATAAAAAAATCATGGTTCATGATAACTGTTCACACTGCAAACTCTATGCTATATAGGATTTATATGTATCAAGAACAGAGTTCATATTTAGAACTAATTTAGGGCCACATACCGGGTGCATGGTTCATTGATCGAATCCATCGACGTGGACTCTAGCTATGCTAGCCATGATAATTAACAAAGTTGCGCTGAGTAGATGATTTTGATCCATCAATATTTTTAGATGACTTTTGAATAATAAAAATTTCAATGATTCACATTGAACTCTGAAAAATCAAAGTTAGATTATAATGAATCATGATTTAATTTATGATAATCTTGAGATATAAATGAACCAAACTATCATATAGTTAGATATATGATTTAATGTACTAGTTTACTAGCTGCAAATGTGAGTTTGATTCAAGCAGAATTGTTTTAGGGTTTAGTATTTAGTACCTTGGTTGGGGCAATTTGAGTTGAGTTTGGGGTTCTACTAGGCCTTGAGCCGACTTCTCTTGCGATTGGGCAGACCCTTGACTCGTTCCAACTTGCCTGATTTTAAAACCCTTTCATACACGGCTTAGCATACACATGGCATGCATTAACTAAATTAAACTACCCACATTGTGGAATCTAGATTAAACTGTCCACATTGTGGAACGTAGTCTAAGTGGCTAACAGTGACAGTGGAGTGTACTAACAAGCTAACAAAAAAATAAAAATAAAAATAAAAATTCCAAACGTTCCTAGCTGCTTATTCGTGGACATTTGTTTATTACGATAAGATCATTGAGTATTTTTCATTTCAACTTTCGAATAAATCAAAAAATCCAATAGTTATTGGATGAACTAAGTCTAACTTTTGTTTCTCAGCATGTGCTTATGGTCCATAACAATCTACAAGAGTAACTAAGTTTTTCTCATATATAAACGTCATTTTCATGAAATTACTCTAATTTGACTTCCATCATAGGTCCAGTCCCTTCTATTTTAAAATGAAATCATATGGACGATTTGCATATGGCCGGAAAAAGTAGGCCCAACTCGTTTCTGCAGCATAATAAGATAGGTAGCTGGTATTCATTTCATTGCCACGATTCTGCCATAAGAAGGTGAAACAATCCAGATATGCCATGATGTGTTGGCCCACTTAGAGATTGATTTTCATAGTTTTTCTGATGAATGGCTTGGGACTGCACATCCCCACCAAGTAGACGGTTCGGATCTTTGGTACATTTGCCATGTTGGCATCTGTGCAGCTGCAGCATATCGTCGTATTAATGCCTGTTGGAGGTGTAAATGATAGACTGACCCTCATAGGCAGGGAAACGATCGCACAGTGCCAACTCTATTGTAAGTTAAACGGTAGAGATGACTCATGTGGGCCCCATCATGATCTGTGCATGAGATCGATTCAATCCATGAGGTGCACAATTGAATATTAGACAAAAAGGCCAAAAATCAGACAGGTCAGAAACTCAGGCGGGCCACACAACCGGGAACAGTTGGGAGTAGACTTTGAACCAATAAAACCTCCAAACCGTTCTGTGTAGCGAATGATGTTGTTTATATGCCATCTAATCCATTCGTTAGATGCATACCTTCAGGATGAATGGACAAACAAAAAATCAGGTCATTCTGAGATTTCTGGGCCACACCAAGCGAATGTATATGTTATGAGGTGATTTTCAACTTTAATTTGGTGTGGCCCACCCGAGGCCTTTTAGATTGGGGCAGAATATATGATGAACAGAACGGATGTCATACAAACATCGTGGTGGGACCCACAAAGGTTATCTCTATCGTAACATACAGTAGAAGCGACTATATTGGATCAGGACGCTTGTAGGTATTAGTTTCACTGCAGACGGGAACTTAAATACCTTGAAATGCGTGAAATGGGCCCAAACCATTTTCTCACCACAGCATAGCTGCTCTGAATTTTTACTAGTTGCAGGATAGAGCCTCATCATCATCATTATCCAGAACCGTCGATGGGCTGGGCCCACACATTGCTAAGAGTGAAATTTTTGATTAGGGCCACTCAACCCACTTGGCTGGCCCAGTCCCTATCGACTCGTCTAGACCCGAATCGAGTCGCGACCCGCTCGAGTCATGGGTTCGACCGATCCGAATCGGACCTGACTCGAGTCTTGAAATCATGTTCCTTCGTGAAGGACATGCGCCCACGTTGGGTCAAGGACGCGGATTGCGTGGGGAACCCATGATGCACGTGGTGTATGAATTCTGTGGGGCTATCATGATGCACGTGTTTTATCCATGCCGTCCATCTGTTTTGACGGTTAAAATGGAAGCATATCCAAATCTCAAGCGGACCACACCAGAATAAACAGTTTAGATTGAACGCCTGCCGTTGAAAACTTCTTAGGGGACCCAGAAGTTTTGAATCAAGTTGGTATTTGTGTTTTTCCTTCATCTAGTTTTGGCTGACCTTATGATGATCACTGCGGGCCTTAGAATGGTTTCAACGAAGGACATCACTGTCTACACTTTTTCCTGTGATTTGGTCCGCTTGATCTTTGGATATACTTCAATTTTGAGTTCATGCCCTAAAATAATCTGGAAAAACAGATGTATCACAGGTCCACTTGATCTTTGGATATACTTCAATTTTGTGTTCATGCCCTAAAATAATCTGGAAAAACAGATGTATCACAGGTCCACTTGATCTTTGGATATACTTCAATTTTGTGTTCATGCCCTAAAATAATCTGGAAAAACAGATGGACGGCGTGGATAAAACACAGAGATTTCAGAGGGCTCCACAAAGCCGTTACACGACGTAGCTACTAGCTAGCCATGATGGGTTAACCACGCAAGCCGCGTCCGGGTCCCGTGGAACAGAGAGCTTTCCTAAGCGCACACGCGCGTGCAATAAAGCTCATGTACACAGCACACATGTGTCAACATGGCATGGTAAATTCAAGGTCCAATCCATCCATAAGAAAGGAAAAATTATGTTATTATACAAGACTAAGTTTAAGATTAATAAAAAAGTAAAGTGGGCCACATTTTAAATAATAATTACACGACTGCAAAAACATTGCTGAACTTTTCTAACTTGTACACCTGTTTTCAATGTTGCGGACCAAGTGCCGAGTGTACCAAATTTTCTATTGTAAATATGTGTAGAAGGTCGGAACAACTTTCTATGGTAAATGCACATGCACATGGCTTGTTTGATTTTCACCGTTTCACTGGGAAATGGTAAATCCCCTGGAAATGGATGATTATTACCGTTTCACTTGTTTGGATATTAGTGGGTATTTCATTTTTTGGAAATCGGTTCAAAAGTTTCGGTAGTCATTTTAGGACCTAATCTTGATGTATATGATATATCTGTTCCGTCTATCCATTTTATCACAACATTTTGAGATATGAGAAGAAAAATAAGTTAGATCCAATGCTCAATTGACCCAAACCAAAAGAAACAATGGCTCCAGGAAGTTTTTAACGGTAAGTATTTAATTCACATTTTTCTATGGTGTGGCCCACTTGAGCTTTGGATATGCCTCATTTTTTAGCTTATATCATAAATCCATATGACATAATGAGTGAACGGTGTAGATATATGATATGCATCATGGTGGGACCCACAAATATTTTCCATTTTTACGTTGAAAAAAGTAATCCATCCAATCAGCTATGCGAAACGTGCAGCACTTCACTGCATTTCCCTGAGAAGTAATAAATGCCAGGGGAAAATGCATTTCCAGCAAATTCGCTGAAACAAACAGGCCCTTATTGCACTCGCACGTGCGCAAGCAAATACCGTTCATGCATTTGCGCACGACGAGGCGAACGAAGGTATAGGCTCTTATGACTGGGATGTACATGGAGTCGAACCAAGCCGAGCTGGCCTCAGCTTGGCTCGGCTCGAACACTGGTTGACCTCAGCTTGAACTCGGCTTGGCTTGGTCCTTGAGCTTGACTGGCCCGCTTGGCTTGGTTCGGTCAGTAGCAAGGGCTAGCTTGGGCTGAGTTTGAGCCAAGATCAAGCCAAGTTTGCCATTGAGGCATTTTCACAAACACCTAAACTGCAACTTCAAAAACCCATTGTTTTACAAAAAGAGACAATGATTTTATAGGTGTTTTATCAAACATCTTCCAAGTAACATATAAAAAAATAAAAGAGAAAAAAAGTATCTGTTTAACGTACATACGTTGCTTTCCATTGGCCAAAACTTCGTTGCCACCAGCCAAACTATCCTTGCCATCAACCACATTTTGTTGAGTCATTTTATCAGACAATTGGTGACCAACATTAATGGCGAAGTAACCGAGTCATCAAACTGGTTCGATCCGAGTACGATTCGAGCTAGATTTGATCCGAGTCGAGTCGAGTTGGGGCATGCTCGAACTCAATTCCAAGTTCAAAAAATCAGCTTCAACGGAGCCGAATCGAGTTTTTTGAGTGGAGCGAGCTAACCGAGCTAGCTAGGTTCGTGTACACCCCTACTTATAGCGGTTCACCACCATTTTTGATGTAGAGCGGGTTGCGAACAGTTACATGGCCAAGATGGATCAGAAAAGGCCCGGTCGACGATAGAAGTGATCTGGACCATCAGACCTTAAATCAAGCGTATTTCGCAATCCGGGATGAGTTAGCCGACGAAAAATATATGATTTTGGGGTAGAACGAGCTACTTTAGCCAACCAACCCTGCTATGCCGGGTTGCGACGCCCGGAATTACGAAAAACCCCTGGATTGACGGTCGTTTCCCTGTTTTAATTTCAATTTTACTATAAATAGTAAGTTTTAGTTTGATTATAACTCTTCATCCGTTGGGCTTTAGGAGTTGCGCCCAACGTGAAAAGAGCTTAGAATAATTAGGAGAACGGTTTGGTGAAGCCAAATAGGACACGTACTATTTTTGGCCGAAAACCTTACGCACTAGTAGACATCACGACCGTCTATAAATAGTAAGTTTACTATTTATAGTAAGTCACGAATTCTAGAAGTTTTAGTTGTAGTTTGATTCTGATTTCTTTCCCATTGCTTGGTACCCCTATTTAAAGGGTTGTGAACTTGTTTTTATGGATTAATTAATCAGTTTCGAATTTATTAGAAATTATTTCTATTTTCTGCTTTCTTTCCTCGTGGATTCGAGAAGTCTCTGTGAGGAGTCCAGAGAAGCTCCGTGGATTAGGAGTATTTATCCTCATCACGTTCATCCCTGCGTCAATTGGTATCAGAGCGAGGATTCCCCTCGGGCCGATGGCAAACAATGAATGTATGAATCAAAATCCTGTGGACGGTGATCCAGAGATTCGTTATCTTTTGGAAAGAATGGATGCTTTCCACCGGGCGAGTCAGTTGATCATGCAAGGGCTGCAGGTAACGCTCGACCGTTTTGCAGATGCGCTACTTCCGCCCCGAGCCCTAGGCGGTGTTCCACCACCCATGGTGGCTCCACCACCAATGGTTGATGTATGACACAACCCCGATTTTTGTAGAGTACTACCAGTGGCAAACCGTAGGACTACACCAGATGATTCAAGTTCTAGCGACGAAGACCTTAATGAGGGTTTTGCCCGACGACCAATCCATGGAGGCGACCATCTAGATCGTGCTGAAAGAGACTATCGAGGTAAGGCTGAACTTCCTAGTTTTAATGGTTTATTATGTATAGAAGATTTCCTCGATTGGCTAGCCGAAGTAGAGAGATATTTTGATTATATGGACGTGCCAGATCATAAAAGGGTAAAATTGGTAGCGTTTAAATTAAAATCTGGTGCTTCTGCATGGTGGGAACAATTACAACTCTCACAAGCCTGTTAGAACAAGGTGCCTATCTCATCATGGCCACGGATGAGACGTCTTCTTTGATCACGATTTCTCCCCAGTGATTAAGCAGATACTATTCCAGCAATATCAAAATTGTCGACAAGGAAATCGAACCGTCACAGATTACACAGAAGAATTCCAGCGGTTGGCTATACAAAACGATCTGTCAGAATCTGAGGCACAGAAAGTGGCACGATTTATAGGTGGGTTGCGGCCGACAATTCAAGACTGAGTTCAGATGTACCTAGTCGGGACTTTGATGAAGAGTTCAATTGGCGGGTAGGGGAGAAACACAACTTGCAAGAGCTCCTGCTCGTCCATATCCTTCAACTCGACCCCTCACGGCGGTCCCACGCAGGATCTAGTCTGGCACGAGGAAAAGATCCAGTAGGAGAACGTCCTCAACTTCCTACAATCGCAAACCGTGATACGGGGAGCGGCTCATCTAGACCTCAACATACAACACCCACAACAGCGGGCCCGAGTAGGGTTCCAAATCCTTATGCTCGGCTAAGGTCGAACAATTGTTACCGATGTGGCCAGCCAGGCCACTTATCAAACACTTGCTCTCAACGTCCCGCAACACACTTGACTATAAACGAAGGGGGCACTGGAGATGAGGCTGCAGAAGAAGACCATGGCTTTGATGAACATGAACAAACCACTGAAGAAATAACAGGTGAAGATGAAGTGACGGGCGAGGATCGTGGCGAATTTGTAGTTGTGAGGCGATTACTGCATGCCCCACGAAAGGAATTACATCCACAACGACACAATATATTTCGTACTCAGTGCACTGTCAGCGGAAAGGTCTATGATGTGATCATAGACAGCAGTAGTAGCGAGAACATCGTCTCAAGAGTGATGGTGAACAAGTTGCGGCTACCAACGACGAAACATCCTTCCCCGTACTCAATTGGCTGGATAAAAAAGGTGAATGAGACCAAGGTAACTGAACAATGCACTATCTCGTTTTCAATTGGCAAAAATTATAAGGATCAAATACTTGTGACGTGGTCGACATGGAAGCTTGTCATATGCTACTCGGTCGACCCTGGCAGTCGGACCGTGATGCGACCTATCGGGGACGAGATAATGTCTACATATTCGTTAAGGATAGTCGAAAAATAATTCTTACCCCTATGGCACCAGAGAACCACCCTGAAGCTTCTAAAGTGGAGAGGATTTCCCTCTTACCCATTCGGGATTTCATGGAGGAATCCAAGGAAACCGGTGAGGTGTAAAGGGCGAGGAAGAGGAACCCTCAAACATCCCTCCAAGCTTAAGGCTGTTGCTAAACGAATTCAAAGAAGTCTGGCCTGAAGATTTACCTGATGGATTGTCCCTCATGAGGGACATCCAACATCACATAGACTTCATCCCTGGGGCTAGCTTACCCAACCGCCCTCATTATCAGATGAGTCCAAAGGAGTGTGAGATACTTCAGGGGTGAGTGGAGGAATTGATCCGTAAGGGTCTCTTGAGAGAGAGCATGAACCCATGTACCGTACCAGCATTATTAACGCCAAAAAAAGATGGAAGCTGGCGCATGTGTGTCGACAGCCGGGCAATCAACAAAATCACTATCAAATATCGGTTCCCAATACCACAGTTGGACGACATGCTCGATATGCTAGAAAGGGCCAAAGTGTTTTCTAAACTTGATTTAAGGAGCGGGTACCATCAGATTCGTATCCGACCCGGTGATGAGTGGAAAACGGCGTTCAAGACCAAGGAAGGGTTGTATGAGTGGCTGGTCATGCCCTTCGGCCTATCGAACGCACCAAGTACTTTTATGTGTTTGATGAATCAAGTTCTAAAACTGTTCACTGGCCGATTTGTGGTAGTATATTTTGATGACATATTGATATATAGTCAGGATGAGGCGGAGCACAGGAAACATCTCAGGCAGGTGTTGCAGGTCCTACGAATTAACGAGTTGTACCTCAACTTGAAGAAGTGTATTTTTTTAACTGACAGCCTATTGTTTCTAAGATTTGTTGTAACGTTTACAGGCATTCGTGTGGACGATGAAAAGGTGCGAGCTATTAGGGAATGGCTGATCCCGACAAACATTCATGAGGTGATTAGTTTTTACGGGTTGGCAACTTTCTATCATCGATTTGTGCGAGATTTTAGCACCATAGTCGCACCCATAACAGATTGCATGAAAAAAGGACCGTTCCAGTGGACCGATAAAGCTGACAAGAGCTTTCATGAGATCAAGCATTGTTTATCTACAACACCAGTCTTAGTGCTTCCTAATTTCGACAAATTGTTTGAGGTTGAGTGTGACGCTTCATACATCGGAATTGGAGGAGTATTATCACAGGAAGGCAGCCGGTAGCCTTCTACAGTGAGAAGCTCAATGAAGCCCGAAAGAAGTGGTCGACTTATGAGATTGAGTTGTACGCAGTTGTTCAGGCGCTGCGACATTGGCGACATTATCTAATTCAAAGAGAGTTTGTTCTGTACACTGACCATCAAGCATTAAAGTTTATTAATCAGACTAACGTAAATCGTGTACATGCTAGATGGGTTGCGTTTTTACAGGAATTCACGTTCGTTCTGAAGCACAAGTCAGGGAAGCAGAACAAGGTGGCTGATGCACTTAGCCGTCGTGCATCATTACTGGTTACAATGAGCAACGAGGTGGTCGGCTTTGACTGTCTCAAGGAGCTGTATGCTGAGGATGAAGACTGATTCTTGGGTGAAGTGTCAAGAAGGTCACCCCAGCGACCTTCATATACAGGATGATTTTCTCTTCAAAGGGAATCGATTGTGCATCCCCTAAAGTTCCCTGAGGGAGCAGATTATTGAGGAGCTACATGGAGGTGGCCTCGGTGGACACTTTGGGCGAGACAAGACTCGAGCTCTTGTGGAAGAGCGGTATTACTGGCCGCAATTAGTACATGATGTGGGGAAAGCCGTACAACGTTGTCATGTTTGTCAGACCTCTAAGGGGCAATCTCAGAATATGGGCCTTTACACCCCATTACCTGTGCCTAACGGTCCTTGGAGGATTTATCAATGGACTTTCTGCTTGGTCTGCCATGAACACAACGCGGCATGGATTCAGTGTTCGTGGTAGTAGATCGTTTCTCCAAGATGACACACTTTATTCCATACAAAAAAACTCTCGATGCAACACACGTGACAAATCTATTATTCAAAGAAATTGTGCGGCTACACGGGGTTCCCAAGACTATTACTTCTGACCATGACACGAAGTTCATAAGCCACTTTTGGCGGACTTTGTGGACTCGATTCGATACACGACTTCAGTTCAGCAGCGCCTACCACCCACAAACTGACGGTCAAACTGAAGTTGTGAATCACACGTTGGGAAACCTCCTTCGATGTATTTCAGGAGAAAAACCGAAGCAGTGGGATTTGACTTTGTCTCAAGCGGAGTTTGCATTTAACAACATGGTAAACCGCTCGACAGAAAAATCCCCGTTTCAGGTTATTTACGGACAAGTACCTCACCACACACTAGACTTGGTCCCTCTGCCCAAGCTCCCAGGCATGAGCATTGCAGCAGAACATATGGCAGACAAGATCATGAGCATTCATGCGGAGGTATAAACTAAGTTACATACCTCGAACGAGAAGTATAAGGAGCAAGCGGACAAGCATCGGCGACGAAAAGTGTTCAAGGTGGGCAACCAAGTAATGGTCCATCTACACAAAGAAAGATTTCCAACCGGAACGTACAACAAGTTGAAGAATAAAAAGATTGGACCGGTACCAATCATTCGAAAGATCAATGATAACGCCTATGTTGTTGATCTTCTAGATGACATGGCGATCTCATGGACTTTCAATGTCGCGGACCTGACCGAGTATCATGAACCAGAGCATGACGAGAACTTGAGGACGAGTTCTTTTGAAGTGTAGGAGACTGATATAGAGCGGGTCGCGAACAGTTACATGGCCAAGATGGATCAGAAAAGGCCCGGTCGATGATAGAAGTGATCTGGACCATCAGACCTTAAATCAGGCGTATCTCGCAATCCGGGATGAGTTAGCCAACGAAAAATTTATGATTTTGGGGTAGAATGAGCTACTTTAGCCAACCAACTCTGCTACGCGGGGTTGCGACACCCATAATTGCGAAAAACCCCTGGATTGACGGTCGTTTCCCTGTTTTAATTTCAATTTTACTATAAATAGTAAGTTTTAGTTTGATTATAACTCTTCATCCGTTGGGCTTTAGGAGTTGCGCCCAACGTGAAAAGAGCTTAGAATAATTAGGAGAACGGTTTGGTGAAGCCAAATAGGACACTTACTATTTTTGGCCGAAAACCTTGCGCACTAGTAGACATCACGACCGTCTATAAATAGTAAGTTTACTATTTATAGTAAGTCGCGAATTCTAAGAGTTTTAGTTGTAGTTTGATTCTGATTTCTTTCCCATTGCTTGGTACCCCTATTTAAAGGGCTGTGAACTCATTTTTATGGATTAATTAATCAGTTTCGAATTTATTAGAAATTATTTCTATTTTCTGCTTTCTTTCCTCGTGGATTCGAGAAGTTTCTGTGATGAGTCCAGAAAAGCTCCATGGATTTGGAGTATTTATCCTCATCACGTTCATCCCTACGTCAATTTTTTAAGTGGTAGTGAGCAAATCTCTTCATATTGTAGATCTATCTAGACCATCCAAACTGTGAGTCACATTGTAGATGGAACACGTGTAAAACCACACTGATTAAGAAATCCCACTAATCCAATTAATGGCCTTCTAATATGAGTGGTTCCTCAACAGCATTTGCAGAGTAAGGATATTCTACAAGTGCGTGTAGCCTACAGTGATGTGTGCATGACTTCGAATCCGACCATCATGGACAGCCCTCATGTTCTTTTCTGAACCGAAAGCTCAGTCCGATCCAGAGCTCAAGTGGGCCACAGCATGTAATAACATGCCTAAAACTGCCGAAACCACATGGTATGTTGCCCCCTTTTTTTTAAAAATGTCCATTCATACTCGCAGGGTGCATCTTTTGGAACAGATTGGATTGCATATACAATACATAGTGGGGGCCCATACGCAATATAGTAGGTTTTAAAGGTCGACGTCCCATCTCAGCTGTTCAGTGTGGTGCGACCCTTTTGTTTTCAATCGGGCTGATTTTTAGGATGCTGGGTGAACTAGCTATTGCCCACCTTATGGACGGATTGGATGTTGACCGTACATCATGGTGTGCCCTACATACCACTTTGTAGAATAAAATCATCTTCAGACTATTAAAAGGCAGTTACCGGTCCAAATTCCAAAGTCAAACTCAGATAATTACGATCAACTGATTGTCGTGACTTTGATCATCCTCCATCCATTTGGATGGTTTGGATTACCGTAAAACTGCGCCTTGTGTATGGTGGGAGAGTTATATCAATTTTAAATGGTGGTGAACTCCACAGAAGGCGTCTCGCAAGGCATTTGATTCCGGGAGCGGATTAGGTGTGACCCCGGAACCACCGAAGTGGGTGGGACCCCTGACCGTGTGGCTCACAGTGATGTATGTGACTTAAATCTACACTGTCCAACTATTTTCAAAGATTATTTTAGATCATGATTCGAAAAAAGAAGCTGACTCAAATCTTGGATAGACCACACCATAGGAAACCTTCGTGATTGAATCCTCACCATTAAAATTTTCATGGATTCAACCAAAATCTTTATTTTCCATCCAACCTGTTGATAAGGTCAAAAACACCTAGATTAAGAAAACGCACAAAGATCATCTTGATCCAAAGCTTTCGTGGCCCACAAGAAGTTTTTAATGGCCAATCACCGTTGTTTCCTGTATTATGGTACATATATGATTTGGAACTGCTTCATGTTTTGTATCATGCCCTAAAATGAGCTTTCAATACGAATGGACGGCGTAGATGTAGTCACGTAAATCACAGTCGGCCCGACAGTCAGGTTCCCTTCCACATCGGTGGATCCGGGGTCTCACCCTATCCGCTCCCTGGGATTCCGGCCACCATGAACACTCAGGCAAGCGAGTTTCTTCCACGGCGACAAATCTCGTTCTCGGAAATTTATCGGCATAGGAATTTTCGGGAGATTTCAGAATTTGTCTTTTTCTCTCGATATTATCTGAAAAATCTCACTGAAATAAAATATTAAAAATATTTATATATTTATAAAAAATAATAAAAATTTCTAGAAATTTAAACTATATAGGAATAAATGAAATATCTTAACTCTTATATAATTTTCACTTTAAAATCGCGATAATTTCACAAGGTAATCCCGATAAATTCGAAGCCGACAAAATTGTGAAAATATCGTTATATTATCATCCGATGATGATTTCTCTAAACTTTCGCGATATTTTGAAAATCTCAGGATATTTGTTCCTCCAAAAAGATCACCTTCCATGTGGCACGGTCCGTAATGGGCGACTCAATGCCTTGATATTATACTCGACATTTAGTTGCTAGTTCATGTGCTACCCATGGCGGTTGTCACGTGGCATGGCCCAAGTCCCACATGGATCCATGTGAGCAATATTCCTGTTTCGGTCATCCCTGGCTGCAGCACTTTCACATGACACACCTGTTTAAACAAATGGAATTCATATTGGTGGTGGGTCCGGTTTTTTCATGAGTGGGTCCTGTCATTTCTGACAAATGGGACCCAGATGTGAGACACGTATGATTGGGGTGGCACGTGTGCTCTGGGCCTATAATATTAGCGAGCTCGTGGCCCATTTATGATCTAAATGGTGGGACCAGGTTTGATTTTGACGGTCCAATTAATAAACGGACACGTTAAAGATTGGGCCATTAAAAGCCAGGCTCTGCCCATTGCTACTATATATCTCATAAACATGAGGAATGGTAGTATGCAGTACGTGCTGCATAACAGTTATAGCAAACATGTGGTGATTTGTCCGTTGATCTGGTGGTATACCTCGTTGGTGGGCCACCAATAAAAAATCTTAGTGATTGGCAGATTGGACCATCGATTTTTTTGTGAGTTTTGATGGCTCAATGTGGGATCACTGCTTTACTATTCTTTTCTATCTATTGGACGGCTACGATGGTTTAATGTTCTTGAATTGAAGGAATGGCCCATCCACGTGATGGCTCGTGATAAACTGTCGCTATTATCACATGTTTGCCACGTGCACCTTGTGTGGAGCACTACATAGAAGTTTTATGCATACTCGCATTTCTCTATTGTTTTGGAAAGTTAGGTAATCATCAGCACCATCCAAATCTACCTTCAGACTGTTTTTGGTATGGCCCAGCATGTCCATCCAATTCACAAGAATCATTTCAATCAGATTATAGTAACCGTCCATCCGACTATTGCCTATCGATTATGGATCATTGGCCCACTGATTCTGAGCAATTTTGAGCATTGGCCAATCCATGGTCTGGCCCATAGACTGAACGGTCTAGATCATGCGTACTTAAGAAGGGTGGGCGAGTGGTTCTGTAGAAGTGGCACAAGAGAGGTGGAGTGTGATCCGGCGCCCAAGCTCAGTAAGGACAGGGAAGTAAATGGGCTGGAGCCGCACTCTTGAACACTTCAATCTTGTCTGATACGGTCCAGCCCAGCCTATCACGGGCCAGGCCCGAGTACCGTACGGGATAGCGGCACCGGAAACGGATTGGCTACTCCCCTGACACCATCCCCGGAGCTGATGGTCGGTGCTCTGTGGGCCCCACCATGATGTCTGTATTGCATCCATTCCGTTCATCCATTTTTAGATATCATTTTAGATTTATGTCCTAAAAATTAGAAGGATATAAATCTCGGGTGGACCACACCACAGGAAAACAATAGTGATTGGATATCCATCATTTAAATCCTCCCAAGCCTCACTGAACTGTTTATTTGACATCCAATCTGTTGATTAGGTCATGAAGATCCAGATGAAGGGAAAAAACAAAGAGACACTTGATCTAATACTTTTATGGCCCCCCAAAAGTTTTTAATGGTCGAAGTTCATTCAACACTGTTTCCTGTAATGTGGTCCACTTGAGACTGGGATATACCTCAATTTTAAATACCATAAATTTATCTAAAAAAATCGATGGACGGAATGGATGAAACACATACATCATGATGGGGCCCACGGAGCACCGACTACCAGCCATTGGCTGGTGGCAGGGGGAGTAGCCAATCCGTTTCCAGCGGCACCGTAGTATCGGATAGCCACTACTCAATACCGGAGGCGTGGAAAGTAGTGTCTAGTCAGCTCTGTTTATAGATGGCCATACTTGAAATGGACGGTCCTGGCGAATCCTCTTTTCAGTTGAATGCATACCGGTTTTTCTTTTACCGTCCATTTTAAGTCCATGCGATTTTCATAATTCGTTTGGTCCATGTGGATCGTTTTAACTATGGGCCATACCTCATGGTGGGCCCGATGGGGTGGATCCGAGGATCCATTCAAGTCGCGCCCATATTCACCATGGAGTCTAACAATTATAGCCATCCAAGACAAGGGTGGGCTGCACCATAGGAAACAATATCAAATAATGCTAAAATCTCTAAATTCGCGTGGTGTGGCCCACCTGAGTTTGGAATGGCTTAATTTTTGCTGTCCATTCATCCTGGTGGGGTGTGTTTGATGAATGGCTTGGATGACATATACAAGATACAGTGGACCTCACAAGTCTGCAGGGACGTTTTATCAGCTAGGCATCCCATCCCAACCGTCCCATATGGTGTGGTCCCCTTGAGATTCCGATTTGGTTGAATTTTGGCCCGATGCCCTAACATTGAAGTGCAATCCGAATGGACGGGGATGATTCAACCCAAACAATATATTGAGCCCACAATAGCCCAGTACCATCACCAATAGTGGTTATTGGGTATGCCTAACGGGTCTAAGTTTTTGGTACTCAGACGAAGCAGGGACTGTCCCAACAGAAGCACTAAAGATTTCGAGCAAGTTTGGGATCTCCCTTTAGCCTGGCCCACATAGTTTTGTGAACTAAAATGTTTTTGTCATTTACATCTGATCCACTCCGTCTCATGTTGGATTGGGCTAGGCTGATGGTCCCTCAGCTCATTATTCAAAAAAAAAAAAAAAATAAATAAAAATAAAATCTGTCTAAGTTACATTTTCATTAGACTATAGCAACATTTTCAAGTTCCTAAAATACTTTTAACTACATCTAATGTTTTTCGTTTAAAGAAACAGAGTCAAGTATTGTGAGGCCCACCTGGTGTACACATGACACCAAACCTATCATTTAGGTGTACCCACCATGATGACTAGATTCCGAGGAAGGTAAGCCAAGCCAATCATCTGATGGACCACACCTAGGGAACAATGTACACCGTCCAAACCTTCAAATTCACACATGGTCCACATTTTGATTGGATTGGTGAGTGGTATGGTCAATTTGTTAAGGTATATATATGTACCTATTCAGAAGATGTTTGGTATATAGATCTTTCATTCACACCTATCCATAAAATATTGGTGCATGGATCTTCTATAACAAGGCTGATGCAGGACCAATGTATAAACCAAGTATTATGTGAGGTCAAGAACTGAAATTAAGGCCGTAATCAATGGAAGAACATAAAGTTCGTGATTATGATCATTGATACTCGGTAAATCATAAAAATATCATGTATAATCCTAATCTAAGTTATCAACATTGTAGCACAAGATTATTAAATAAAGAAAATTATGATCTAATGGATATAAGGACATCCAATTAACATAAGTTAAGTTTTCAATACGATCACAGGTCCTTGCTTACCACAGGAAAATCAGTGGAGCCCGCTTCCTCCAATATATATGCAAAAGTATAACATGAAGTGATTTCCTCATCAAATACTTATAATACCAACTGCCTGGATCACTGAATAAACTATTAAGAAGATCTCTAGCTTTAAGTATTGTGAGGCATAGACCCCTGATCACCATCTTTGAAATAATTGGCATCCATTGGTTACTTAGACGGGTACCAGTCTCCCTGATGCAGTGACTTCAGAATAAGGTCGGTCCACTGAGTGAAAGATACCTCGTTTTAATACTGAGGTCTTGGTATCGATTAGCTAGTGGGGGTGGCTAACAGTGAAGTGTGAACTGACAGTGGTGTACTAACAAGTTAACAAAAAAAAAAAAAATATCCAAGCTATCCATCTGAAGAGTACCACTAATTAGGCTACCTATGTATCCTAAATAAGATTGGTCCACTAGTCAGATGGGCCACAATTAACTGAAAAATGAATGGTTGTAGCGTCTACGCGTTGACATCTACATGACGGATGGATTAGATATTTTACTTGAATGCTACGCCAGCCTTGATGGTGGCGTGTGCATTAGCTGACTTTTTAGGCGTGAATGGAGTAAGCAAATCCCAACTGTAAATAGTCCTATTCACCCCACATGTAGGCTACAGCACGTATGAAAGATCCAAGCCGTAAATCAGACCGGCCAAACAGGGTGTTTTGTTGTACAGTCATCAGGTTGTCCACGCACATGGATAAAAAATGGACAGAAAAAGCCAATATATAATCGGTACACACATGTAACCCAGCTGATGACTTGTCTGGATCAGTTTTTGGGCCCTGGCACATGTTTTCTGGGTGACAGCTGATGAATAGACCAGGCCTCACATACGTTTTGCGAGTGCATGGTGTCAGCAGGCTTCATCCATGAAGCAGAAGAAAAATACAATGCTGAGGGAGATACCTAGAGAGATCGAGAGTTGGGTTAGAGTTTAAGTATAGAAGATGCCAGAAAGAGCATGATGGGATTAAGAGATATCACCGTCTTTCTCAAGTGAATAAGACTTTGAATATGTTAAATATAATGGCTCTCAAATTCATAAGAACTAAGAAAGTCTGAAAATATTTTATTAAAATCTGTTTTTCAAACAAAATTACAAAACTTCAAATAATAAAATGAAACCGGGTTAAAAGTCTTCTTAATACAAATAAATATATAGAAACTTTTCTAAAAAGATAAAACATACTAAAAATAGAAAGTTCTAATCTAACTTTGCAAAATAATTCTTGGCATGATAAAAAACAAACCCTAACAGGACACCACGTACTAAAATTTTGAGAATAAAAAGTTACGTCCAATTTAATACTTACTAAAAATAGTAACTGTTTTGAAAAATGAAAACTTGAGTAGGAAAGAGTTCTTGCAAAAGGGAGTGACGCGACACACTTACGGGTGTGTCGGTTGGCCAAGAATAAAATTTCAGTTGAAATTCGTAAGTCGTGAGCCTAGTTACATCATCCCCATGTAAGACTAGGCCTAGTTATGATAGATACATCCACTTTTATTTGGGTTTTTTTCGGTCCTTCTGGGCCAGGAATAGGTTTGTGGCCCGCTCTACATCAGTAGAGGAATTTGGTTTGAGTTCGGTTGGGCACCTCCGGTTGGAATTTGGGTTGGTACGACTTGTGGGTTAGGTCAGGCTTGGATTGACCCTCAATCTGATCCTGACCCAACTGCTCAAATTACACCACTAATAGAACCAGGTCAGATCCTGGAATATCTATATCCGGCTTGACCAGGTCCGGGCCTATTTTTAGGAGCTAGATCAGATCAGGTCCCACTGGGTCTTTAGAGCTAGCTTTTTAGTTGGGTCCAAAACAAGGACATTTACATGGTCGAGACCTCCCAATGTGGATAGGCTTGCACATGTGCCTCTTTGACACATACGTGGTTCGTTTATAAGCTGACTTGAACCCAATTCCAAAATGGTATTACTAACCTGGACCCGATACCAAACGGTTTGGGAGAATCGGACCTGTACCTGGTTGGATCCATTGGATATCGTGGGTCCGGGTAGCCATTAATGGCAGAAAGACAGTCAGCCCAAGGTGTGCTTGCTCATATCTTTCCATCTAGTTGACCAAATTATTTAAATCTAGTATCCTAAAAAATCAAGCCATATCATATCTTATATGGGCCACAACCGGTGTTTACAGTTTTGATGACATTAGCTATATATCAACCTTAGCTATGAAATTGTCCGAAAGTCTTTCGGCTTCCTGGATTTAGTTGAAATATTGCGAGGACCACATCATGGATATATTGTAATATTTTCAAAATATCAAAGTTTAAAAAATACTTGGTATCAATAAAGGGCCACTGACAACGATCTCTCTCTCTCTCTCTCTCTCTCTCTCTCTCTCTCTCTCTCTCTCTCTCTTTCCTTCTCAAATCCTCAAATACTTCGAAAATCTCATTTTATTTTTCAAAATTTTCATTTGTAATATGTTTTTGAGGTAAACCTGTCCAACCCCTTTCCATTATTGGGAGAAAGAATTGAATTTTTGTGTGGAAATCGAAATCAAACACCCGAGTTGGCCTAATTTTAAAACGGTGAGACAATTTTCAATGTTAATTCAATATTTTGCTTTAAATCACTTTTAGAATCACTAGAACTAGGATGAAAATGCATAATTTTTCATGTTTGGTATGCTTAATCATGTATTTTTCTGGACAAAGTGGGGTTGGGTGCTATTAGGGAATCGAGAATGAGTGTGCAAGGGTTAGGATGTAGATAGTTTGATGTTTTCATTTCGAGTTAAGATAGGCCTTCCCAGGGTATGTGTTCTTTGGGAAAGCCCGAATAGGTCCCTCCTCTGTACAGATATATGCTGATGAAATGAAATGAGATTGAAAGGTTAAAAAAAAATGCGTAATCATGTATTTGATCCTCATATTTGGAAATTTAAGGAAAATGGGATAAACTTGGAAAAATTAAAAAAAAATAAAAATTTCTATTTCGTTATTTTAAATTGCAATTAGAGTATGAAAAAAAATGGCTTTGGATATGTTGGATGCTAATTTATAGATTGACGTTTTAAGATTTTTTGAAAAGAATTATTTTTAAGTAAGAAATGTAATATATATATATATATATAGTTAATTAACTTGATCAATAGTTATTTAGCCTTAGATTGCAAGTGATTGTGATTGTTTATGGATCTTAGATTGATAGAGGTTATTTATTTATTTATTTTTTATGTTTTATTTATTTTTTCTTGAGAAAAATAATGTTAATTAAAAATATCAAAAGATGTTAATATTTTTTCTTCAAAAATTTCATATGGATTATTGTTTATTTAGTTTTATTTGCAAGTGTTTACAAGCGTTGGGTAGTTTCCTGAATTTCTAAGCACTATTCTTGTTATGTGAGCCCACTTACCATAGAGATTAGAGCATCACATATGTAATGTGATGGTTATTGATTTGATTTTGATAGCCAACTTTTTTTTTTTTTTTTTGTAATTTTTTGATTTTTGTTTTTTCCATTATTAATAGTCTTCTTGATAATTAAGGACTGGTTTTAGTAGAGGTGGGCATCGAGTCAAGTCGGACTGATCAGTTAGGTCCAACTCGACTCGATCCGATATTGTCAAAACCTTGACCCGAACTCGATCCGACTCGAGATTGAGTCCAGCGGGCCTGACTCGATCCGAACTAGATCTTGGCTGGGTTGATCCGAACTGAGTCCGACTCGGATTGAGTTGGCTACGGTTCGGATCTGGTCAAAAGCTTAAGTAGATTAGGTCAAAAACCTTTGAAAATTTTCTGGGCCCCACAGTCTGGTTTGACTCGACTCGAGCCAGGCTGCACTCAAGTCAGGATTAGCCCGGTCAAACTCTCCACGGGTTAGCTCGCTGCACTCGAGCAAGGACGGACGCACCATAGCTAGCCCGATTAGATCACACTCGAGCCAGGCCACGGTGAGCTTGACCTCACTGCATCGGCGCACCCGAACCAAGCCAGCCGCACCACACCTTGCACGATCAAGGCCCGCCGCACCGTAGAGTGAACCTAGGCCGATCCCGAGTTGGCCCAGATGAACCACAGCGGGCTAGGCCATTCAATTAAAATTAAAATAAAAATAATTACCTGTATGTCGTTGTGCGGACCGGTGGCTGGACCAAGGCTGTTGCCTGTGCGGACGGGTGGAGAGAGAGAGAGAGAGAGAGAGAGAGAGAGAGAGAGAGAGAGAGAGAGAGAGAGGTGCCAGAGTATGGGACTCCAGGATAGGGTTGGGTGTGGCGGCCGGCTGTTAGGGTTAGGGATGGGTCGGTCTAGGATTTTTTTTTTTTTTTAAATTTTAAATTTGAATATATACTACCTGATTATAGGTCTGAGACAGGTTTCGGATCGGATCGGGTCCAACCGGATCGGATTTCGGTTTGAGTTGGGTCGAGTTACTGTGTAACCCGAACTCGACTCGGTTGGGATTTAGATTTGCGTGGGTCTACTCGATCCGATTTGAAACCGGCATTCAGTTCGGGTCGAGTCGGATTGGCCGAGTTGAGTTGGGTCCTGCCCAGCTCTAGGTTTTAGTGCAAATTACACTTTTATTTACGAATTTGGAAAATTTTAATTATTATTATTATAATTTCATCAATTTAATTTGAAATTGGAGTACGAAAAAATGACATGTTAAAAGCTAATATATAAATTGGTGTAGTTTTTAGAATTTTTGGAAAATATATTTAATTAAAAAATATTTATATATTTTTAATTAAAAAATATTTAAAAATATAATTTTTTTAAAATTATAAATTGAATGTGCTAACATTTTGTTTACTTAATATTATTTTGCATGTGGAAAATGTTTGGAAATGGAATACATTCCGACATTGGTTGGCTGCACAAGACCTTATTTCTTGACAATCACATGGGTTTAAGTGTAATTATTGTGGGCATGTGTCCAAGAGCAAAGGGTATCCCACTTGAAGGAACACTTGGCATTTTTTTAGAGGGGGTGGGGCATCAGAATGTTGTTGATTACTTAAGGGTTTCGAAGGAGGTGATAGAGTAGATGAATAACATGTTGACTAAAGGAGTGGATATTAGAGATGGTTGTATTGAGTATGAGAGGGTGATGTAGGAAGTGCTACATATGCATTCTTAGCATAGTAGGACTAAAAGAAGCCTAAACAGAAGCGAAAGTAGTTCATCAAATCTGGGAATTCAGTCCAACATAGGGCATGATGTAACTGGGCCTTAGGTGTTGCTTGGTTTGAAGAAATTCAGTCAAGATAGAGAGAAATTGCCATTCGAAGTGTGGATCGTATACTAGCCATAACTTTTGATTCGAGCATTGTAATGAAACACACGACTTATCGATCTTTTTGTAAAGATGCTTCAGGTGTCAATTGATTAGACATGCTGACCGAATTCATTCGTTTCACCAGATAACGCACCCCCGATCAAACACTTTGATTTTTAGGAAAAAAAATACTATTGGAAATTTCTATTTCAGTCATTTTTTAGAGTTTTAAGAACTTGTCTTTTAAAGTTTGCTCGTAATTAGATCGGAAATATTTTTGTAAAGTTTATCTAGACTTTCTATTTTTAGCAAATTAGGCTTTAGAGAAGAGTTTTACTATTTTTGGTAACTTCTAAACAAATTAAGAAATTAGGCTTTAATAGGGTTTTGCTATTTTGGATAACTTCTAAACAAATTAGGAAATTAGGCTTTTGAAGAATTTTGCTATTTTAGATAATTTCAAATTAGGGTTTTCTTTTATCTTTATTAGTGGTGTTATCAGAAATCATAGAAGTATTATTTTGTAAAATACGTGAATTTTCTCTCTTATTTTCTTGTGGACTCAAGAACTCTCCTTATGGATTTAAAGTTTTAATCACTTGAGGAAGATGATGATCTTTCTCCTTTTGTTTTATGCTCTTCCCTGCATCAGAGGGAGTTTAGGAAGAAGTTAATGTGGTTAGTGCAGAACCTTAATGACGTAGAGGAGGTGAACGAGTATGAGAATCTTGACTATAGAAACCTTGTTGATGAGTCATTATGACTAGTGTAATCGCCCCTTTTGAGGAGTTTACGTGGGAAGCTATTATGGGGAGTGGAGTGGGGGATAGTAGTCGACGAAGTGTTCACACCCCAAGTATAGGGTTGCGATGTAGTAATAATCTCGGTAAGACCGAGGTCGAATCCACATGAACTGAACCTTGTATATAATATGAAAGCAACCAGAACTAGAACTAGAATAAGATGAAATCTAAATCGAATGAATATGAGGGAATAATGGTGAAATATTAATCTAAAACTTGTAGAATTAAACGTTGAAAACTAGGGATTCAGAGGATCCACTTGTAGAGATCAGGGAGATCTACGCTTGATTCATAAATACAACTGGAATCAAAGTCCTATGTTTATTCAGATGGAAGATAATACGTAAAATATCCAAATCTGAGCTTCTTTTGATATAGTTTTCAATAGAAGATATGTATAAGAATTAGAATTGATTCCATCACAAAACCATGCCCATGAGACAAAGCAAACAACAAAATTTAATCAATCCACAACCAATCTGAGAGATGTATGAATGTCAAGAAGGATTCCATCATCCAACCATGTCCAAGGGGTAATGATGAACAACAAAGCTTCATAATCAAAATAATGAAAAGGAAATACTTAAAGCCATCGCAGATCTATTATAATTTCAGTCACAACAAACTATTAAAAATCGAAAGCATTCCTAATAATCTGTAACGCCACGGAAAATCGGGGGTCATGCATAGACTCGACTCCCGAGTTCCCGAGTGTCACTTATCATGCATTTATGGTTTTTTATGATTAATCAAATTTTAACTGCGCAATTTGAATTACCTGAGGCACGAAGCACAATCACACCAGTCTACTGAAATGAAGGATAACTCACATATATACAGGTCCAAAAATAATAAAGGGTCGCCCAAGGCGTTGCCTAACAGAACTACAAAGGAAGACTATGTCCAAAAAGAATAAAGCGGGCTCAGCAAATCTAAATCCAGCCCCCGATCAACCATGGAGAGCCGCCATCAGCTGCAAGTAGGAGAGCCCGTCCTCCTCGTCCAAGCTCGCCTCGCCAGGCTCCTCATGCCCTGAGTCACCTGCATCTATGAATGGGTCTGGTTGGTGTTTTAAAACACCGTCCCAGAGTGGGAGTGAGTGATCAACTCAGTGTGAACTATTGGTCTCAAGTTACAACAGGCATCAATTGTAATATGAATTTAATGAAAAACAGACAATCATCAACACTTAATAACTCTTATTTAAAATGCATGCATGCGGGATGATATGATGCATGCCCTCGCCACAACACTCCCTCAAGCGACTTCATCTAACGATCGCATATGACAACACTCCCTCAGAGCGACCTCGACTTCCGAGTCGCTACCATAACTAATGCGTGCAATGCGATCGTGTTAGCCGAGTCATTAGTTAAGTCCATTCATCCAGCAGGTTGGGGATTCTGATTCACCCTACGTATCAATGCCCTAAGCTGGTTGCGAGGCCAAGACCCCATCAACGCGTGAGGCCGAGACCTCGCGGTCCGTGATCCCGTCGGGTTCCTCATCCCCGACACCAAGCACATGAGGAGTGCCGAAAGGAAGGGATCGCTCGCGGTCACTACGGGAGGCGGGGTACCCCAGCGTAGGCCAACAGCTCGGACATAGTGTCCCATTCCACATGCCCGACTCACGAGACTGTGGACCAATTGCAATCTAGTTATCAATGGGCCACAATGGTTATAAGGTGTTTCAGGTTCCATACATATGTGAGCGAACAGGGTTAACAAATAGGGTTGATCAGGGTAGTAGGCTAGACCGCATGAGTCAGGCGAGAGTGAGACGAGTGACATCGGGCACAAGAGACCCATGTAGTCAAACTACAGCCACCCGAATACACCCGCCCAAACCCACTGGTCTAGCCCTAGCACAGTCCAACCGATGGGATTACCATCTCTCCTCGTGTTCCTGACCAACCCAAAGGCGTGGGGGTGATCCATAACAAGCCAACTATACTAGCTATCAACCAACATATCAACATCATATTTCATACATCTCAGTCATATGAATCAAATATTCCTAGCAAGAGGTCATGAAGTAAAGTGCGTGTGAGTCGTGTGGGTTTGTGAGGAAGTTATCACTTCCTCCATCTTGAGAAATCCCATGCATAAGAGTAATGAAATCATACATACTATGAAGCAATAATATATGGAGAAATCAACAAGGCTTGAGCATACAAACATCCATACACCAATCATGTAAGGAACAAGACAACATCATGCAAGCCAAACTACAATTTTAACATACATACAAATCCTAAGGTTCCTCTAGATACTCCTAACCTAGCATCCAAGCAACCAAATCATTAAATATATTAAAATTGGTGCTAGGCCACCTAAGAGCATATGTCCGCACCTTCGGATTTATTGAAGACTTGAGAATACCTAGGAGATGTGGATCTTGGTGTCGAACGGCCGGAATCCTAGGAGCAACCATCACATGTTAAATCTCATGCAAATCCCCTTCATTACAAGGGTTTCAAGGAAATTTGGTGATGGATCTTACCTAGATGCCCAACGGAAAGAAAGAGCGGCCTGGATGAGGGATCCTTCTTGGAGAAGGTGTAGGAGGTTGTGGGTTTGATCCTCTTGGGCCCCACCTTGATTGAGAGTCCACCATGCTCACCTTCACTCTCTCTACTCTCTTGCTCTCTCATCTTTCTCCCCCTTTCTCTTCTCTCTCTCCCCCTTTTCTTTTAGGGCAAAATCGTATGGGGAGAGGGGTGCCCAAATGAAACCCTTTATATAGTGCCAGTTTTGGTACAATTGGCCCCAAGTGTTGGGTCTTTACTATACTAACCTTATGGGAGGATTTTTCTAGCCTATGGGGTGTACTAGTCGATATACACCGTATGATAGTTAGTCCTAATGATGATTTACGTATGGACACAATCGGCCCGCCATTCCGACGCGCCGATCGACAGATATGATTAGAAGTCTTTTCAACGGTCACCGATGGTCGATCGGGCCGCGGCTATACGGATGTGAGCGGGGAAATATCCTTAATCGATGTGTAAAGTTTGGTCACAAACCGACGGCTGAAATCCTCAACTTTGCATAAGAGTGGACGACTCAAATCACTTAAGTTCCCACAATTTCCCAAACTAGC